>CM055061.1:21029720-21062211 GCA_029204045.2 Tillandsia leiboldiana
GAATAATATAGTTACACCCTGTGCAATGTGTGTTGCTGTAGGGCACCGTTTTCGGCAGACAGCAGTTCTAGGGGACTGTGGACAGCCAGGAGACTATCTGGGTGTGCTTTGAGCTGTTCGAGGTGGGCGGTTGTTGCTTACCTCATTTTTGACAAGCTCACTGGGATTACTGGAACTCCCCTAAAATTTAATATGACAATTGATGAGAACCACTGGGACAAACTAATATGATAATTGATAAGAACCATTGGGACAAACTAACAGGACAACTAACAGGACAACTAACAGGACAACTAACAGGACAATTGATGAGAACTATTGGGACGAACTAATGTGACAATTGACGAGAACCGCTGGGACGAACTCTCCTAAAATTTAATATAACCCCACAGATGATATGATGACTTATATTGGGATACTGTGATTGAGACAAAGGCTATAATCTCGCATGCAAATGACTTTTATTCAGTAAATCAATCTTTTTAAATCTTTGACACTATTTTACAACTTTTAAAATAAAGACAGTTGCATGCATGCCCGGACATCAGGTAGGGCCACTATTTATTGCTACACAATCATATTAAGACTTGACATGTTTTATTGCTCTCTTTTGCTTTCAGTTGCTTGTCGCTCGAGTATGAGCAGGGGTTTGGGATAGTATAGCCAAGGTTATGTTAGATTATAAACTTGTGGGGTGTTGCGGTGACCGCGGACTGTAGGCGGTCGACCGGATGTTTATCCTTGCATCAGAATGGGGTTGAGTCTGGTCTATTTTGGCATCAGCAGGGGATCGGGCTTTTCTCTAGTGGATGGTTTTTCCCACTTATTGAGTACTATGGCATCAGATCAGGGTTTCTTAGTGGATGGCTTTTCCCACTTTGATCATAGTCATGATCCAGTCCTGCTGTTTACGGCACTTATGATACTTATTACTGAGGTACTTTTACTCGTGTGGGTCGCTCCCCTCGAGTGCCACTCCGGAGTGTGTTACAGGCATGCTTGAGTCCTTGAGACTCTCATTCCCTATCGGTGTTATGCATTGGCCAGCATACCCGATTTGGCAGGCAAGGCACAGCAGGCAGTACCAGTTTTACTGGTGGCATAAGATTGGGTTTATTCAGGCAGGCATGTTAGATACTGATGCATACATACAGTCATTCCTTTTGGCACTGCATTTAGAGGCATGCTAGTGGTGGTTTCCCCTTTATTCAGCAGTTCTGCTTACAGCTTTACCACTTTTTCCTTTCTGGCCTCTAGTAATCCTAGTGGGTGCATCAGAGTTGAGGTTTTGCCCACTAGGGGAGGCTACTAGTTTATCTGGTAGTTCTCACCCCCCATTGTTCTTTTCTGTTTCTTTCTTCTCCTTTATTTTTGCAGAGTCGTCTGCGGGAGCTGCTAGGCCATCGGCAGCTGATCGAGGTAAGGGGATCGCTGAATAGATAGATCTCCTGGGAGACTAAGAGCTGTTAGATAGATGCTGCACCCTTTACTCAGACTGTGGTATTCCTCTTTTATTTTAGGTCTGGCTTTCGCCAGCTGGATGTACTATTTTGGTGAGCTGGGAGATTATTGTACTTATTACAGCTTTATTTGTAGTTCCAGTCTGAGATACTATGTGGTTCTTCTACTTCAGCTCTGTATTATGCTCTTTTATTGTTCATATTATATCGGAGCAGGTTACCAGCGCTTCGTGTACTCGGGAAATCCCGTGTGCACGGCGGATCTGTTGGCGAGCCCGGGTTCCGGGGCGTGACACACGGCCCCTCCCATGCACCGAATTTCAGCGAAAACTTCCGGGAGTCCGTTTTTGGGCATCCGGACACAGAATTTAACAAGCAAATAGCCGTTTTCAAGCGTTTTTCCGCGCTGAATCCATTTCCAAGCTCAGTTTGGCCAAAAACCTTTTCAAAACTTCGGCAAACACAGCCGAAGGCCAACACAGCTGAAGATAACTCACCGGGTCCATCTGTAGCATCCCCTTGATGCACAATGGGCCAGACACACCGACAATAGGTGTTCTAAACAATGGATTCACCAGAAAAAGCTGCATGGGAATCTGGGCCACCACACCGCCGGTCCACGGTCACCCCCCATGCACCAGTTTTCCCCGAAAATTTTCGGTAGCCCGTTTTTGGTCATCCGGACTCCAAATTTAACAAGCAAATAGCCGTTTTCAAGTGTTTTTCCGTGCTGAATCCAATTCCAACCTCTATTTGGCCAAAAACCCTTTAAAAAATTCGGCAAACACAGCCGAAGGCCAGTACAGTAAAAGATATCTCACAGGGTCCATCTGTGGCATCTCCTTGATGCACTATGGGCTAGATACACCAATAATAGGTGTTCTAAACTGTGGATTCACCAGGAAAGCTGCATGGGATTTAAGGTCACCACAATGTTGCTCGGGTTTGAGCAGGGGTTTGGGATAGTGTAGTCGAGATCTTTGAGTCTGGGAAAGGTTGTACAGATTGTGGACTTGTGGGGTATTGCGGCGACCGCGAACATTGGGCGGTTGACCGGATGTTTACTTTTGCATCAGATTGGGGGATCGGGGTTTCTTTAGTAGATGGATTTTCCCACTTGAGCATAGTCGTGATCCAGCCCTGCTATATTGAGATATTTGTGACATAGTTACTGTACTTGTGAGACATGGTTACTTTACTCGTGTGGGTTGCGCTCCTAGACTGCCACTCCGGAGATGGGCTTATGACCGAGCTGCGCGCTGGTCCATTGGTTACCTAGGGATTCGAGTCGTGCACCGATTCCACTACTAGGCTCTTGAGTTCGACAGCAGAGCAGGCAGTACCGGGTTTTATACCGGTCCATCAGATTGGGTTTATTTGGCAGATACTATTCACTGATGCATGCATACAATCGTTGTTGTTCGGCATTGCATTAGAGACTTAGTAGTGGTTGTTCCCTTATCAAAATATTATTCTAGTATACCACTTTACTTCATTCCTAGCTTTTGGTAGACTTAGTGGGTACGTCGGAGTTCGAGGATTTACCCACTGGGGCTACTGGTTTACCAGCAGTTCTCACACCATTATTGTTTTCCGTTCTCTTTCCTTTGTTTTGCAGAGTTTTCTGCGGGAGCTGTCAGGCCTTCGACGGCTGATCGAGATAAGGGGATCGCTGAGTAGATAGATCTCCTATGAGACTGAGAGATAGCTGGACTTTTGATGTACCATTTTTACTCAGACTGTAGTACTCTTCTTATTTTGGGTCTGATTTCGGCCAGCTGTTTGTATTTTGGAGAGTTGGAGAGGTTTTATTGTATTTTACTACTATTGTACTTAAGTTTCAGTCTGAGATAGTATAGTTTTTAGTTTCAGCTCTATACTTGTGTTCTTTTATTGTCTATCTTACATCTAAGCAGTTTATAGCGCTTTGTATATGCGAAATATTTCGTGTACACGACGGATCTGTAGACGAGCCCGTGTTCTGGTTTACCCGGGGGCGTGACATTGCGCGCGCCACGTGGGGGCCCGCACCTCCTAGCAGCCGACGCGTGGCGTCTTTGTAGCTCGGTGCTCCCGATGCATCGCAGATCGGCCATGGACCGGCCCGTTTGGAAAATCAGACCGTTAGCCCAAAAATTCAAAAAATAGTCATTGTTGACTGTTTTCATGCGCTAAGTCCGTTTTTGACGTTCGTTTAACACACAACGTATTCAATACACCGAAAATAAATGTTTTCTCATTGCCAACCATACGATCAAGACACACTGGCAACCAAAACACCATAATAATATTTTTCCGCTGAATCGTATCAGTGTGTATATATATTCTGCATCACCAAACTGTGTGTGCTGTTTAAGGATGACGTGGTAGGCCAGGCCTCGTGACGATTAGTTCTCTCCAATCAGCGGCTCTTAAATGTTGTTCACCCACGGGCGGTACACTGAAATGCGAGGAACATGTCGCTCGCATGTTTATGTGGACCAGGATGATCATCCTGAACCTACCGGCCATCATCAATTATACAAACAAAAGCATAAAATGGACCTTTGACCCCTCCCACCGCAACCTCTCATTGGAATCCCTAGAATCCCACAAACCCGGCGAGAGAGAGAGAGATCTCCTCCCTTCTTTCTCCTTTCCCATTTGTGGGTGGGTGTGGGCCGGACCCTTGCTCAAAGAGATGGCGGCTGTGAGCAGCGTGGCCTCGTCGAGATTTCTGCCCCACTCTGCGCCCGCCAAGAACGGCACCCACAGGCCCAGATCAAGCCATTGTCTCCCCTGCAAGGGCGAGCCCTCGTTCCTCTCCCGGCGGAGGAAGGGGCCTTTGACGGCGACGGCGGCTGCGCTGGCGGCGGAGGACCTCGACGTCATCCCCGTGCGGAGCGCCGACTCCACCGACCAGGATGGGGTCGTCGTCCGCGCCGCCGCCGCCGAGGTCGGGAGGGAGCAGGACGACGACGTTGTTAATGCCGGGGGTGCCACCCACGTTGGTGGGTTTGCTTTTGAGAGCGGAGTCGGCGGCAGCGGCGGAGGTGGAGGCGGATTCAGTCCTTCTCCCTCCTCATCATCATCGCCGATGATGGGACCTGAGGGGGAGGACCTCAGTAAGACGATCGATCGGGCCATCAACGCGGCGATCGTTCTCGCGGCTGGCACTTTTGCCATCACGAAACTGCTCACCATCGACAGAGATTACTGGCACGTGAGTGATTTTCCTTTTTGTTTATATTATCATTTGGCTATCTTCTCTTAAGATTGAAATTGGTTGAATCTTGGAGGTAATTAGTGTTGGATTTTTTTTTCAAATAAGTTCTTTTACTAAAATAATATTCAATTGATTTAAATCCGAAGTACTAGATTGTAATTTATCATGCAAATTACTACTATACTATAATGAAAAGAATAGTAGAGATTAGATGAAGCCTGTGAGTCGAGGCGTGCGGATGCATTGTTCTAGAAGTAAGATTGCTCAACGTGCGAGGCTCTGGCAATCACTATGTTGGCGCTAAAATATGGCTTGCGCGCGATCGGCCCCTGGGTGACCATCCAGAGGTGTCAAAGTGCGCCGGGTGCCAACAATCAAGCGATCAGGTCGAGGAGGGATCCGCTCGGTCGTGTTCTCCTCTGGTAACTCCTCGCAACCGCAACGACCGGTGACTGCCGAAGCGGGTTCACGGAGGTAGAGAGGGATCGCTGGTTTCGACTTAGATAAGTCGAACTGATTTAAGAGATAAATGTACGGCTAATGAGCCGATTGTAACTTTTAAAGCACAAAAATCACCAATAAAGATACGGCTGATTGGTCGATTTGCACTCTAAAGGCGAGAAAAATAAATAAAGACACGGTTGAGCCGGTTTACACTCTAAATGTAAGAATAAATACACGACCGAATGGTCAGTTTACAATTTATATTGATAAGAAGAAGGGATACAAGTGGAGAAAAGGGATAGAAGGATAACAATTAAGCCTACTCCTAAGAAAGCAGTAAAAAAGAAGAAAAAAGAGTTAAGTTAATCTACTCCTAGATAAATGAAGAAGCTGGGGTGGTACCGGGCTTACGAGGTTGTCGGACCTCGATCTTTTTGATGGTTCGGGTATTTATACACATCCCGAACCAAGTTATTAGGCGCCGATTTGAACTATCGGCGTGATTTGGGAAAAGTTATCGTGAAATCCTCAACCACTTCCTTTTGAGCCGACGAGCTTCAATGGGATGGCAGCGGCTTCCCGTCTAGGTTTATACCCTGATTGTTGCGCCTGGGCGTATTTCCCGGCGCTTCCCTTTGCTGGACGCCGCTTGCCGCTTCGGGATCTGTTACGAGATTCACGCCTGAATCTCGCCTTCATTCTTTCCAAGATCTTTCCTTCTGTAATTTCAAGCAGCTGAGGATTGACCTTGACTTCGCCTCTCCCGTCGCTTGATTGAGGCGGTCTGGTATCTTTCTTTGGCCGCTTCTCTTGTCGGCCGATTCTCCTATCGGCTGGCGCCTTTGGCCCAGTGCCTTTGTCGTGCCTTGTGCCTTTATGTGATCGAAATCGGTCCGATCCGAATCGGGATGCAGACCCTTCTTCGGTTGAGGCGTGGGCCTTGTATTGTACCAACACTCGATCCGAAAAAAGGCGTGAGTCTTTCCTTTTTTGGCTTAATCAACCGAAGGTTGACTCCGACTCTACCTGCTTTGCCGTACGACCAGGGAAGTCGGGTCTCTCCCTTCACACCGCAGTCGATATTGCACGATGTGATAGTCTTTGCATCGGCTGCTTCTCTTATCGGCTGTTGGCTTCAGCCGATGGCACCCATCGCGCGCTGTATTCTCACGCGACCTTGGCCGGTCTTGATCGAGACGCGAATCTTCTTCTTTTGACTCACTTACCTGTCGGCTGATGTCTCGTCGGCCGACGGTATCCGCCGCGTGTCACTTTTAAGTGGCGAAAATTCTGTCTCAACACACTCATAGCGATACAACGACCACTGTCCACCCCGTCGGCACGACTCCGGGATGGCGCAGAGCGAACCTGTCGACTTTCAGAGATCCAGCAAAAGTAAAGCTCGAAACAAGTAGGGAAACTCAATGTAAAATAGTAGGTAAAGCTCAGTGTAGTATAGTATTGTAAATTAGAATTAGCTCATAGACTTAACCAAGAACACCTATGTATAAATAGGGCTCAAACCCAACTGTGGACAGGGTCCAACGGCTAGTTCTCGTGTTAGCCGTTGGACCTTACCAAGGAGGCCCTTAGGCAGCCCACCAGGCACTTCCCAAGGCAAGTCTTTTGGGTAACCCAAGAAGGCCCTTCCCAATGTAGGTTAAGTCAAGCAAAAAGAAAAGAGCAAATAAAAAGAGAACCGGATCTAGATCGTGCGTGGCGCTGCCAGCCTGAGCCCACCCGGCTCGGTTCTTGCTCGTGCCGTGCGCGCGCGAGTTTAGGAGAAGTCTCTATCCTCACTTTCTCCTAACCAACATATGCAAGAATGAAGGAGTATATAAATAGCTACTACATATGATGAGTTCCCGATGTGGGACTAAACATCACATGTAGTGGGCTAAGGCTTTGGGCTCCAAGGCAAATCCCACTGATATTGGGCCACCCAGAAAGCCCATAGGCCAAAAACAAGTTTAAAATCAATTAAAATCTTAAATAAATTCTAGCAATCCCCACATAATTTAAAACTTGAAATAAAAAAAATAAAAACAAATTAAAATACAAAATAACTAAAAACATATGTTGGATCCCTTATACCACATATTCGGCGAAGGTGCTTTTCGAGTTTGAACCTTCACTTAGTATAAGTCTATGTACATCCGAGGGCACAATGGTGGACTTCGCCTTGAACCAAGGCCGGTGAATCGGATTTTCACAAACAGTACACAAGGTACAGCCGATTAGGTTTTATGCGGGTTAGCGCTTTTATTGCCATGCGCTCATATACAAGTTGAATCAACTTGTAATCAATCACTGTCATCTTGTAATAGATGCATCAGCTATCACATCATTTCTTAAGTAGGAAAACTAATCGAATTTAATAACTGACATGTTTGAAACAAAAATTAAAGCTTAATGCCTTGATTGCAACAAATTAAACTTTGATGATATAAACGAAATTTCATTCTATGTTCAGCAATGGACAGTGTAGTTTCCCCAAAATTGGTATACAATATAAATTGCATTTTTTTTGTTATCTAACTATACTTTTCTCACTCTGTAAAATGCGAATGAAAAATGCGAATGAAAGAATATATACGGCACATTATACAGTTATCTTATTATCAGGCATCAATGACCCTACCAAGCTTCAAGAATTGTTTATTTACTTGCAAAAACTTGGTCCTAATCCGGGAAGATGATCACGAAGATCTTTGACGTGTAGACGGCTAATCCTTTTTTTCTTTGAAACATACATTTCGAATGACGGTACGGATAGTGCTCTTCCTATTCGGTGACACAGGACTTGCTTGATCCTTTCTTTTCTTTCTAGCACTTATCGATCGTCGTCTGAAACTTTCAAGTCTTGATGCTTTCCCCAGCCTTCTTTCATTCCGGTCAAAGTTGGATTATCGGTTAAGGTCGAAGAAAGCCCTTTCGGTGCCCCCTCAAGAGAGAGAAAGGATGTTCTCCAGACTATCTTTTGAGAAGTCACTCTTTAACAGATTTTAGATATGAACAATAAATCAAATGATTTGATAGTATACGAAGTTATGACATGTCAACAGAGAATGCATGTAAATATTCTCTGAGAATTGATTAGAAAATCTATTCTGATAGGGCTCTCTCATGAATGAAAGACTTTCATAATAAAATATCCAAAAGACACAAATTTAAAATTAAGATGAGCTGAAGCTGTCAAAGTCTTCGACATTTACATTTGAGGCCTTCTTCAAGTTTCTAGAATACAATATATCAAATTACTAGAATATAATATATCAAATTACATAGAAGCTCAATCTTAATAACCAAAAAAGACACTTGCTCCAATTTTAAGAGAATGAAAGACTTTGTAAGTTATCTTCTAGATTTCAGCATCTCCTTTTAGAATTACTTCTCCAGTTGAGGATCCGACAAGTACTGTGGATGATTTTGTGGCATTTTTATAATCTTGCTTTTGATTTGAAATTTTATACGAAATATCCCACATGATTTACTGAAGTATCAATGCTGAGGAGATTAATATATATCATGAGTGCAAAATATGCTTATTCAATTCAGTTCTTTTGAGTTAAATATCCTTGGATTTTGGGTTCATACTTATTTCATCTGTTTCTGTGTTTCATCTAGGGTTGGACCCTTTACGAGATCCTTAGATATGTACCCCAACATAACTGGAATGCTTATGAGGAGGCATTGAAAACAAACCCTGTTCTGGCCAAAATGGTGATCAGTGGAGTAGTTTACTCTCTAGGGGATTGGATTGCACAGGTATGTGCCATTTCATCTTTATCTCAACTATAACCTACACATTTCTGGTCTATTATAACCTTCAGTAGCTGTCCACTCTTATCACGTCATGGTGCAGTGCTATGAAGGAAAGCCACTATTTGAATTTGACCGTGCCCGAATGTTCAGATCTTGTCTTGTCGGATTTACGCTTCATGGGTCTCTTTCTCACTACTATTATCACTTCTGTGAGGTATTCGACTTCTAACTCTTATCTAATTTTATTTGCTGCTTTTTGTTCGGCAGTTACTTCCTACATAAGAGTGTGAAGCAACTCAGTTGTTTTTCCAGGCCCTATTTCCGTTCCAGGACTGGTGGGTGGTCCCAGCCAAAGTCGTGTTTGACCAAACTGCTTGGTCGGCTATATGGAACAGCATTTACTATGTTATCTTGGGCTTCCTTCGACTTGAATCTCCGGCTAGTATATTCAGTGAACTAAAGTCTACGTTTTGGCCGATGCTTACTGTAAGTAATGTTTCTCTTGGATTATTGAATATTAATACGACATAGCGGCTTTATCATCAGTTCAGTGCTTTTCAACTGGTCGGGATAGTTAGTCTGTCTGGAATGGCTTGTGTGCAGAATTTCTATTTGAGAAATAGAGACCATGTATTTTGACGAACAAAATAGTCTAGATCCTCTGCTGAGGCTGGAAGCAGAATTGAGCCTTTGCTTCTAAAATCAGGCTATAATTTGTTAGACAGATTTCTATGATGAAACTGTTAGGATTTCTTCCCTTAGCTGTACTTAAACAACACTCCTGCACGTGCTCTAGTGGGGTCAAACTGGCCCTTCAAATTCAGAATTAACAATTTGACTCGAGGAGAAGTAATTGGCTCCTTAGCACAAATCTGACAACAAAGCTGCCTTATATATATTGGATTGGTTTATAGTAATGGCTTGACTAGCCTTTCTGTAAGGATTTTTTTTAATAATATTGTAAAGAGAATTTTGATGTAGCAGAAATTGGTTCACCTTTACTGGATTATCTACCTCTTTGTGATAAGTTTAAGAAAAACTTGGATTGCTATTTTGGCTTGACAGGCAGGATGGAAGCTTTGGCCTTTTGCACACCTGATTACTTACGGTGTTATTCCAGTTGAACAAAGACTTCTCTGGGTTGATTGTGTGGAGCTTGTCTGGGTTACCATATTGTCAACGTAAGCATCAATATATGTTGATTTTGGTATATATTAATACGTAGGAAAGGGTTTCCACATACCACTTTACAATTTTTAATGACAAAAATTTTACAGCCCTCTAATCTTTAGAGCTTTGGCAAACTGCGTTCTGAACTTCCAATTTTGACAATCAGATTTTCTAAACTTAATCAAATAGTTCAATAGGCCCTTTATTGCAAGAGAAGTTAAGAACTAAACATAGCCATTTTGGACATTTCTTGAATGTGATTTAGGCAACTCGATCTCCTAAACTCTATCAAATAGTTCAATAGGCTCTTCATCTCCACTGAAGTTACTTATTAAACACCCATTTCGGTGACTTGAATGTGATTTTGTGAAGCTTGAAAACACATCAAAACTAGCCTTTTCAATTCTAATGCTTGAAGAACGCAGTAGAAATTGAAAATGAATTCTCCTCATCTTTCAATCCTGATACATTATTTTTCTCCATAAGACGAAGAATAGATCATCCGTAAAACATCCTATCAACAAAGCTGTTCAGTTAGTAATTTTATTTTAGGCAAAGGGTGAATTGAACTATATGAGAAAGTTTAGGGGTTTGAGTTGCCAAAATTGAGAGCCCAGGGTGTTTTTTTGACGAAGTTCATAGGTTTAGAGGCTGTTTGTACATTTATCCCTTTTCAAAGGTTTAGAGATCTTTCACATTTGTCCCTTTTGAATATAGAGATCTTTCAGACGCTGTCAATGGCATCTGGTAGTATACATATTATTGCATGGTCCTAGTGCTCAAGAAAAATATCTTTTTCATATAATTTTATGATTTGATTTTGATTGTACATACAAGTCCACACTAACGTGTACACATATGACAAATAATGATATATGTATAGACACACTGGTTTGTTAAGTTATTAAATTGTTTGCATCGTATAAATACTAAGGATCTTCTCTGCTTCGTCTTTTTCCATTTAGTTATTCGAATGAGAAGTCTGAAGCAAGAAATTTGGAAACAGCGTCGGACTCCCACTCGAGATCTCTATCTTCTACTCCCGAGGTACGTTAGTTATTTCTTGTTCGACTTTGATAACTGCTGACATGAATTGAACTAATTAATGCAAATTCTTTTCTTACCTCTTTTATCTTCCGTTTCCTCTGTCAGAAGTCTTCCAAGTAGATTTGCCAAAGCTTGCTGCATGCTTATTGGACACGCAGGGGAAGCTGTCTCAGATTTATCATGTAGGTTCAATCAAAATTGTGTATATTGTGCTTGCAATAATAATCTAATTATTTTGTAGTTTCCCTTCCCAGTTTAGTAGATCTCATTTGTGTATATCATTCCTATTCGACACAGTATGCAACACTTTCTTGCAAACAAATTATTAAACAAGTTTCTTTTGTCGATTTAGTAACCTTTCTTGACTTCACAATCATGTATCATGCTACTGTGCTGTTGCAAATTTTGTTATCCATCTGTTGTTCAATACTAGTATATTAGAAAATCAATTAGAAAAGTAGTAGTCAAATCAGTGAAATTTTTGCCTATTTTCTGGTGACAACATATGCTGCATTCTACAGATGAATTGTAACACTAAGGGGCCGGTTGATTGGATATTAGTAGAAATACAATATATTTGAAAATGTATATAATTGGAAATACACTAGTTAGGCTATATGCTTCTTCTCTTGTTTGGTTTGTATAGTAAAGAACAGTATAATTATAAAGAATTTATTTGGTTGCATGTAATTGAGAAATATAAATTTAAAGCGGTGAGATTACTTCTAGTAAAAACAAATATTTTCTGTTTAAAGTGATTAGTGCAATAAACTTATCATTTATTTAAACTTGTTCTCTCTAATTACTGCAGTAGGAATTACAGTCAATTTCAGTGTAGTTCTAATTACTTCACATGGGATTCGTATAGTGTCAACTACAATATTTGGATTCAAATGATGTAGACTAAATACCAGATTTGAATATGTATGTGGCTACAGCTGTAGTGCAGAAATAATTATATGCAATCGAATGGTTTGGAAATGTGACACTTTAATAGTCTTATATTGAATAAAGTGGGAGAGTGTGAATAAAGTGGGAGAGTGTGAAAGGATTATATGTAACCGGCAGAGAGACTGACCTTCAAGGTTAAAGACTCGCTGGAACTAAACTAATACTTAGATTTAAATATTTTGGGTTAGTAATTTGGTCTTATTACTAGTGGAATAGATCGTTATAGTTGGTGTTTATATATGACGGATACATTACAATTAATAATTAAAATTAAGTATTTTATAATAGTATACATTATAATTAATAATTAAAATTAAATATTTTAGGGTAGTGATTTAGATTCAACCAAGTTTTTACTACTATTCGGTTGGATCATTATACTGAGTCCTTCGGTTACCTAGAAAATTGAGCGCTTGGACTATGTAATGCTCACTTTTAATCTTTCTAAATTTTTGGACGAACCGGTAGTTCTTGGCATACTGTCAAAAGGGTGCTACGTCGCCATGATAAAACAAAATTATTTGAAAATATCATTTCAATATGATATATTATAGTCGATTACGCATTCACTTTCCTATTCTATACGATACTTATTGTATATGATATAATAGAATTAGTTTAGGATATCTTATGTGATATTATTATTATAATTTTTTTTTTTTATAAGATTTCTTTATAGAAATATCATGTAGGGAGGTCGGATGTCTTTTATCCGTCTTCAATTAATATTTTTTAAAAATGGAATTTAAATATTTTTAAAAATGAAATTTTACTTGAAAATAATTTAGGGACTGTTTGGTTGCACGTAAAATGATAAAAAATAGTTTTTTGTGGAAAAAAAATTTTGGTGGAAAAAAAGTTTAATGTTTTGTAGTGTTTGGTTTGTAGGAAAAAATAATTATTTTCAATCAAATTTTGGTTGAAAGGAAAAAAATTTCACATTTGTTTGGTTTAGTAGAAAAAATTGAATAAAAGAAGTTTTATGAAGTTTGAGTTTTCGGTTATTGCCGTCTACGAAAAACAAAAGACCGCATTTTCTTTAAATTTGTAAAATTAATTTTTCAAAAAAAAATCGGTTAAACAAACACACGGAAAAAAAAAAATTTAGCCAAAAAATTAATTTCAGTGTATTTTACGGCCAACCAAACAAACACTTAATGTTAATTGATCGGATAATATGGATTGAACGGATAATGTAGGATACAGAACGGTCACGCCCCAAAATTTTAAAAACTGCTTAATTTATTTATTTATTTTTTAAATCAGAGTTGAAAACTTAACCCAAGACGTGGGCAGATCCATCATGCACATAGAAAATGTAGTAACCGTGATTTTTGAAATCCAAAATTTAAGTTTAAATAATTTTCTGGGTTATTTAAATGGCAAAAATAAATTATTAGTAGTGCAATTGTGGCCCGAAAATATCGACTTTTGATCAGAGCCTGACCTCGAAAATCTGAGATCACCAGTGCGACAGTCTTGTCGAAACAAGAAAGATTGATATTCACATGTTTTCGATCCGACGGTCGGATCTTCCGCAAAACAGTGAAGAAGAAGCGGGGCCCACAACTTAAGTTGTGAATAGTAGCTACTGATTTAATTCCCCTCTCGACCAACGTCGGCCATTTCGCCGTCTGGACCCCAAACATAGTAGTATGAGTAGTCGTTTCTAGCTATTTTCGATATTCTGAGCGCAATGGCACAGACGAAATTCGCGTTTGGCAATTTCGGTGCATCAAAATGCGTGCATTACAGTATAGCCTACAGTATATTATGGCGTGAGATTTTATTCGAGCACCAAATTAGGCGAGCAAGGGCACTATTTGATAGGTCTCGACGAGCCGGACGTCGTGGCGAAGTCCGTTTCGCAATTCGACGAACCGTTTGTCTCGAAATGCGTAAAAAAAAAATGTCAAAAAATTGAGTATTTTTGCGAGATACCCTATATATTTTATGTACCAAATGTTAGAGGCTTGTATGTGGAGGTCCTGGTAGCAATTATGATCCACAGTAGGGGTCTTGAAGCATCTAGGTGGTTGTGTGAGGGCTAAACCGAAATTTTGCAAAAAGAAGCATTTTAGCTATGTGGCTTTTGGTCTTCTTTAGGGGGGGGGGGGGGGGGGGTGCACGAGGGGCCACACTTGGTAATTTGGGTTCCCTTTACACCTTTGATCACTCCTGTGACACCCCGGAATTTGGATTAGTCCTCTATATAAATGATATAATAGGACTAAATCTCTAACCCGGCTATAGCATTTTGGATGGTAGCAAGATCCAAGAGGAACATGAGAGTTAAGCGTGCTAGAGCTAGAGTAGTTCTAGGATGGGTGACCCCCTGGGAAGTGGGGCGTCACAGTTGGTATCAGAGACATTCACCAGCCGGAAATGTGAGATGAGTCTCGGCTGAGCCAGGGTTATATAGCGGGTAGAGCGAGGCTCCCCGGCTAATGACCGTTGTGGGTGGAGTGCAGCTCCCCACAAGGTCGGCTAAGGCTAGCGAGACGAGTCTCACATCGCCTGGTGCTTGTGAGTGTGCTTGAGCCTGACGTGGACGTCAGGGCTTAAAGGGGGGAAGAATGTGACACCCCGGAATTTGGATTAGTCCTCTATATAAATGATATAATAGGACTAAATCTCTAACCCGGCTATAGCATTTTGGATGGTAGCAAGATCCAAGAGGAACATGAGAGTTAAGCGTGCTAGAGCTAGAGTAGTTCTAGGATGGGTGACCCCCTGGGAAGTGGGGCGTCACAACTCCACCAAGTCACAAGGTGCTGTGAAGGCCGAGGGGACACCACCCATAGAGAGTGAAACCGAGCTTGGGGAGAGAAGAAGAAGGTGTGATCCAAGGTTGCTCCAACTTGGGTTCTTGGTCTTTTGGGAGGTTTTCTTGCTTCCTAGGAGTGAGCCGAGGTAGTTGGAAGGCTGCGCGACGCGTGGAGTGGAACCGGCCACAACCGTTCTCCTCCAACTCCGGCGAGGTTAGTTCTTCATTTCCTCTCGTTTCTTTGGCCCAATACCTTTGGAAGTGACATCCTTGTGGTCCAAGGAGTCTTTTCAGCCCACCCATGAATCGGGAGAAGCTCCGGTTGGCGGGCGGCCAAGTTGCACCGCCAAGAGCTCCGCCTCGAGCTTTCTTTGCTCCCGACGGTTTTGGACGAAAAGTAAAACGATGGTCTTCTTACTCTTGTTCTACTCTTGCCCTCCTCCAAATTTGGAGTGATTTGGTGCACTGTGGACACCGTACCATGATGCCCTAGTTTCGGGTTTTTGAAGCTCCGGCCGAGCTTCTTGCTCCGGCCCTGGCGAGGCTCCCCACCTCCGGCCAAGTGGCCGAGAAGCTTCCTGGGAATGGGAGGAGTGCAACCATGCCTTTGCATGGCATCCATGCAGCCCGAAACGTCGGGTGCCATGGATGACCCGAGTTGGGTTCAAGTCACGGTGGCCGGCCTTTCGGCCGTCGCCGACGGGAAAGAGTCGCCCAGAACTTCCTAAAGCTTCAATGGGAAGCTTATGGTGCTCTCCATTGCACTCAGGAACCCACGGTTGGAGAGTTGCTGCTTGGGTTTGGGATGGTTGTATGTGTATGAAGAGTGCCCAACAAGTGTTTGAGGAAATGCCTCAATGAGTTTTAGTGCAAAATCTGGGCATCCAGCAAATATGAAAGTTTCTCCACACTGTCCCCTGAGCTTAATGCTCATTTCAGACCAAAGGTTGTCTGTGTGGATGTGTGTGTGGGGCAGTGTCGAAAAGTTAGAGAGCAAGGTGTTTGGATCCCTGTGATCCAGCAGTTTCTGGGCTGCACAATGGCATGCCCTTGGATCTCTGTGATGCCCTGAGCAAGATGCTCAAGTTATTTTGTAAATGGCACAAGTAGATTTAAAGTTTTTGTATTATAAAACTTTATGTTTGGTTGGTTGGCTTAGGGACTGTCTTGGGGCAATTCGCAAAGTCGCGACAGTGAACTCCTGGCTATTTTGGGGTCACTGGACGCGATGCTCACCTTAGTTTTCAGTTTGGTCGAGCCGAAGAAATAAAAATGCTATAAGCCTATGTTAGTATAGTAAGTCATGGCCCGAAGTTTTTCTCGGGTTCCGTGCTGCTACAAATTGGTGAGCACGGTGTCCCGCGGGTCGAGGGTCACCTACTGGAGGTGACGGTTCGTAAAAATAATGTCCCGATTAAGAGATCGAGCGAAAACGGCTCTCAAATTTACTATAAAAGTATGATTTCTGGAAACCCTAGGGGTCTAAACGCAATTATAGCCTCATGTACTGTCTCGGGCAGTGTGTATATAATCTCTAAGTTTTTTGCTAGTGATCTGTTGGCTCTCGTTGAGCGAAAATCGGTAATCGGTCCGTAAATCGGCAAAATTGTCAGTTTAACGGCGCCCCGGTGGCAATCGCGCAATTCGGGAAATTGCGGCGGTTCCGTCTAGCTGTCTGTTGAGTCCTAGTAGAATCTGGTTGAACCAGCGGCAAAGGGTCAAAGCCCGTGTCGCCCGGTAATTCAAATGAAATTTTCGGGAAGGGCATTTTGGTAATTATACCAACACTTGAATAAAAGGTTGAGTTTAGCAATGTTTATGAATCAGGTTGGCACGGTTTGGCTCTAGTTTTCGAGCATTCCGTTGGAGTTGTCAGATCGCCTGCAGACAGGTGGGTTTGTCTTCGGTCCGGGCTTTATCATCTCGGCCCTCTGGGGTATCGTTATTGGTCGGACCCCTGTTCTTGTGATAGCCTAGATTTCCTTGTTGAGCCTGCCCTTTTTATTGATCAGTATCACTTTTATATTGCTATATCTACTTGATTCATTGATCATTATTAGTTATCAGCCTATATGTTGCCGTGCTTGATTGATCCTTAGCTTGCTAGCTTATATATTGCCATGCTCGATTGATCTTTAGCTTGCTATCAGATATTATGATCCTTATCAGTTATCTGATTATATGATGCCTTGCATGTTTGATCTTTAGCCTGCTCTCAGTTATTATGATTTTATTCCTGGACATTTGCCATGCCTGATTGGTCATTAGCTAGCTTGCACACCTTATTGATTATCAGTATGTCCTGATCCATGTTCTAGTAGTTGTTGATTATATTCTGCATATGATGAGATTCAGTTGGCATTCTGTTGTTGCATCCCTTTGGAATTTCTCCGGCTTGTTGTTGATTACTTGAGTTGAGATTCTGTTGGCATTCTACTGTTGCATCCTAGAGGGGATTTTCCCGGCTTGTTGCCGATTACCTGGTCTGTGGACCGTGAGCTTGAGCATTTGCATTATGATCGCCCGCACCGCTGTACTTCACGAACATCAGCGGAGTCATGACCCGTGTGGATGTTCTTTACCGGTAAAGTGGTTTGTTGAAAGACCCGTGACCCCCATGAGGGGTATGTCAGCCAGGCTGGTGCCAGGTTGGGCAGTTTCCCTGAGGTCTTGTAGACCAATATGGTGGCTTTTGATTGGGTATTTTGTTATTCTACCATTGATGCATTGCTTGCCTGTTTATCATTATACTCTTATGATTTCTCAGTTCTTGATTAAGTATCTATATCAGCATGCTTCAGTAGTTCAGTACCTATTTATGCTCAGAATCATGATTATGCTTCCTGCCAGTATCTGTTTATGATATCTGCCTTACCTAATGACTATTACTATCCGCTAGTTATTGTATGCCAGTATGTACGATTTGCTATTTCTCGGCTCGTCGTGCCCACTGGGATACACTGTCGATGTATCTCACACCCCCTGGTGACCATTTTTCAGGTCGATCGGGTGTTGGGATGTCGGGACGTGTTGGTGAGATGCCGCGATAGATTTGACCCTGGACAACAATATATCATGTATATCAGTTTATTAAATTTTGTGATATAAATTGTAATAAGTTGTTGTAATATTTTAATTGTTTAATTGTTGAGTTGTACGTAGTTTGACTACTCTGGTATTGCTGTAAAGGTTTAGCCGTGCATATATAGAAAAGGCTCAATTCCAAGGGGAATTGGGAATTTTCTATATATGTGGCGGTCTGTCGCGCTTTGGCAGGTTTTAAACTATGATTTAAAAAAAGAAAAAAAAAATTTAGACGCTATTTTTCGAACTCGGGGTGTGACAGATTAAATGGTATCAGAGCAATAGGAATACGATGTCTAGTTTTGGTTAGGAACGAACCCTAGGATGACTTGTGTCCACGAGAGAGCGCGGAGTATTGGTATAGTGGATTGTAGCTCAGGTGTGTTCACACACAGTTGAGTCTCATTGTTGTGGTTGTAATTGGCGTTCGTACGCGCTCTGGGCTTTGGGATCGTTGTTAGTGCAGGGTTAGCCGCGGTCATGGTTTCGGCCATGGGCTTGATGTTTCAGTGGAGCCAGAGGGCTCGGATCAGTTACAGTGGTTAAAGGTTAGACCACCGTTCTTGCCGTAATCGTCTAGCTGATGGCACAGCAGCAGATGACTGCTATTATTGCACCAGCCCCACAGTTTGCTCAGAGGTCGAACAAGTTGTTGATCCTTCAGTGTCTCCGTGTCATAATTCAGTGGCCTATGTGTCATGCCCCGGGGTCGTAACTGCGACCCGGGCTCGTCAACAGATCCGCCGCCCATACGGGAAGCCCCGTATAGACGTAGCGACTAACCTGCAACTGAATCATCTATACTAGCAGATATCAGAGCCGAAAAAGTAAAAGCTGAAATAAAAGATAAAATAATACAACTACAGCTCTAAAATATACAAACCAACCTCACCAAAAACAAGAGTCTCTCTGAACAGCAGTAAAAGAAAGGTACAACTCGATACCTCACTACAAAAGTCACTCAACATAACACACTCAAAAGTAGTAAGGGGTACATCTACTCTCACTCTGAGGATGACAGGAAGGGATCTATCTCGCGACTCCCTTACCTCGGTCTGAAAAAGCTGGGTCAGCAACTGGAGCTGCAGGAACCGGAGCAGAAGTCCCTGGGGAGAAGACACCACGACGGGTGTGAGAACTACATCCCACAGTAGTTCTCAGTGGGTGCCGCCAACAAGCCCGACGGTCTGCCCACTAAGTCTACTAGAGGCATAAAGTAACAATGCAGTGCTGTAAGGAAAAACTAGAAAAGTAAAGTCTACAGCTACTATGCCTCTATCTAGACGCTCAAGGAGTGGAACAGAAAGAAAAGTATGCCACAACTAGCCCTCAACTCAGATCACCCAATCTAAATTGACTGCCACATCGGGTCCAGTCAAACCTGCGCCTACCTACTGCCGTTACATCCCGGAGGACCGGACTTACGTAGGGCGTCCATGACTGCCAAAACTGGCTCAGCCAGAGGGACGGTGTCCGTGACTGCCAAAACTGGCTCAGCCAGAGTGACAAATGCGTCGACAAGTCACGATAGAAGAGCTCAATCTCACGCCGGTACAACAACCCGGTATATAGCTCAATCTCAACGCCGGTACAACAACCCGGTCCAAGTATCACTCTCAATGCCGGTACAACAACCCGGTCTCGCCTACTCCGGAGTGGCACTCGAGGGGCGCGACCCCACCGAGCAAAGTATCCGCGCATCTCTGTCGAGCTCAAATGTGGCTCATGCAGGCTATGATCCAAATCCTCGATCAACAAGATCGGCTAAAACCAACAAAACACTGTCTCACTCACAGGCTGGAAAACCACACAGCCGAGACTCACTGTCACACTGACGGCTCCCAAAGAACCCTGATCTATAACCACTGTCACTCTCCCAAGGAAATCTGATCTACAGACTGCTATCAACTCCACTCGGTCCCCAGACACGAGTGTAAAACTGTCACGCCCCGGGGTCGAAACTGCGACCCGGGCTCGCCAACAGATCCGCCACCTATGCCAAACCCGCATAGGCGAAGCGTCCTACCTGCAAAAAGAGCTACAGCTAACAGATATCAGAGCTAAAAGATAAAACTGCTATAGAAATAAAATCAACCACTATACAACTGAAGATAAAACAACAAGGTCCATCTCCCAAAAATGATAATCATACAATAACCTCGAGTACAAAACTCATAGCTCGATAGGGAGATATCTCAAATAAAACATCAGTGTACCAGCTCTCAATACATCATATCCCCACTACATCAGTCTCTCAAAAGAGAAAATAAATGCTAATCTACCGACTATGCTGAAGATCTCCTCAAAGGGGGGTATCGCTACTCTCCAATGGGTCAGGATCTAGCTCGCTACTCCCTAACCGCGAACAGCAACCGCAGAAACGGCAACACCCGCCAAGACTCTGCAAAACAAGGGAGAGAAAGGACAAAAAGGGGGAAAAACCCCCAACGGGCGTGAGAACTACGCAAAAAGGGAGTTCTCAGTGGATATCGCCACTAGGCCCGACGATCTGCCCACCAAGACTACTAGAGGCAAAAGATAACCAATGCAGTAAAACTGAAAGAAGAAGCTGGAGACACTCTACAGCTACCATGCCTCTAACTAAAAGCTCACATGGGGAAACTCTGATAAAGATATGCAACACTCGCACACGAGGTGCTCAATCGACCCAATCGAGCTGACTGCCACATCGGGTCCAGTCAAACCTGCGTCCACCTACAACTCCTCCCGCTGACGGGCAGGAATTACGTAGGGCGTCCAAACGGACTAACTCGCTATCGAGTAGTGGCTCATGCAGGCTAAAATCAAAATCCATGCCCTCTCTCTCAGAACGGATAGCCTCAAGATCACCCAACCCCTCGCACAACGGTCGACTAACTCACAACGACCTCGGGACCACCGTCAATCCCCAAACGGTTCCCGACAACACTAGCACTGGTCTAAACACAGCTACCAGACTCCACTCGGTCCCCCTGACACGAGTGCAAGAATAAAGTAAATATCTGAAATAAACCGAATCTGGTGTCACCAGTAAAACTGGCATTGCCTGCTCAGCGGAATCCGCACACATGGCTCGAAGCCGCAGAATCGGCCCACATGGCTCGCATCCCAAAGTATGTAAAGATCGGCCTCTAAGCCGTCCGATCGGAAACAAAAGTAAGTAACAGATCGGCCACTAAACCGTCCGATCGCACACTCCGGAGTGGCACTCGAGGGGAGCGACCCACACGAGTAAAGCATCTCTGTAACAAGTCTCACGATATAGCAGGATTGGATCACGACTCTGATCAAAGTGGGAAAACTCATCCACTAAAGGGAAACCCGATCCCCAAACTGAAACAACTGTAAACAATAAGTGGAAAACTCCAACCACTAGAGAAGCCTGTGTTGGGTTATATGAAATATAGATCTAAATAGGGGAAAAAAACACCTAGAGGGGGGTGAATAGGTGTAAACAATAAACACTCAAAAAATCATTGCGCAATAAAACCCAATGCGGAAATAAAAATGAACACGCAAGATTTTTACGTGGAAAAACTCCAAACTGGAGTAAAAAACCACGGGACCGATAACACGGCGAAATCCACTAGAATTAACACACGTACAAGGTGATTTACCGTACACACTTACGACTCAACCTTTTCCATACGCTCCTAGAGGATCTTCTCCGCTCGCTCCACGACGCTTCTCGAATCCACGATCTGCGCCCAACGCCGAATCCATGGCGTCCAACGTCGAGTCCACGACGTCCGACCGAATCCACGGTCTTCACCCAGTAGTACGCTTCGAATCCACGAACGTACCTCGCTCCGAATCCACGAGAGCGGTTGAACCTTGAATCCACAAGGACACGCGAATCCACGCGCCGATTTTGGGGTAAATCGTTGTTTTTTTGGGTGGTGATGATCCGCCGAATACTTAGATCAAAGATAGATAGGAAATACCATCTAAGTATTCATTAGTTTGATTCAACTCAAGATATGAGTGTGAAAACCTAGAATCAAACTAATCAATATAGATGAAGAAACATAGAGTAATATCTAATGATTTCCTTTCTTCTCTATATGTGGATCTAGGGCCGTATAAGATGATATTTGATTATGACGGCTCTATATCGATTATTTGGATTCCCCTAGAAAAATGAATCATAGGGTCTATTTATAGGTTAGAAACCCCAGGAAGGAGATAAGAATAAAAAACCTACCATTTCTGGAAATTTTACGGACGGCGATCCGGATCGGATTAGCTGTGATCCGGATCGTCGTAACGAGTCAGACAATTCCAGAAAAACGAAGGTTCGGGATCCGGATCGAAGTGCTTGATCCGGATCGTTCATACAGTTCACCAAACATCAACGTTCGGGATCCGGATTGCGAAGCCTGATCCGGATCGTTCAAGGAAAATGGTAAACTCAATGTTCGGGATCCGGATCAAGAGAAGCTACGATCCGGATTGAACTGGTGTATGAACGAACCACCTTCGGGATCCGGATTGAACAATCTGATCCGGATCCTGAACATGTCCTATGTCCAGTTTTTGATTTTTATGCAATGAAAAATTCTTCCAAGTGTTTCTACACTACAAGAAGTATTCGGATCACCAAAAATATTTAGTTAAACATACCTGATCCTTTTGAATTCTTCTTTCTTGAGATTGAGTTAAATGATCCAACCTTCTTCACCTTCAATCTTCAAGACTTGAACCTTTCACGAAATTACGCCAACTCAAATTCCGTAATAATCTCCCCCTTTGGCGGTTTCGTGACAAAACACAGATCCACTAAAGAAAATTCAAAAAGATATTTTTGTTGCTATCACCATACAACAAAAATTTACAATGGAGATCCAAAAATTTAAAAACATGAGATAAACTCCTAAAACAGACTCTAGACTTAGACATCTGTACTCTCTGCACAAAGAAATCATTCTTGACAAAAAGAATCGTTAGATACCTCAAGAATTGAAACATACAAAATCAAGTACAGAGATAGAGTTTATCTGATCATCATGACATTTGAGAATTCAGATATGTAAGAGAATCATAGTCAAAAACCAACATATCTTCTATGCAATCAAAAACCAAATGTCACAAAGTGTTAGTCCAACATCAACTTGTTAATCATATTACATGCCCAAATAGTTAGTCGAATAGTTAGTAGAGACATGCACACAAATCACAAGATAAAAACCAAAGTTGAAGTTGAAGTAATACTTACCTTGATGTTCACTTACCTTGATGTTCACACATTCACACAGTTTTCACATCATCATTGTTCAAGTTCTCTCTAAACTCTCTCCCCCTTTTTGTCACAAACTAAGCCAGAATTACAAAAACTTAAGGAGAGTTAAGAAGTTTAAAATTAAGAAAATCCTGAGAACTAAAACTAAAACAAAGTAAAAAGATTAAAACTGAAATCCTGCACAAAAAAGATTAGAAAGAAAGTTAAGTCAGTCCGAATCAGAACTAGTGGGATTGGTACAATCCAACTTCTTCAAAATTGCATGAAGCATTTTTGACATTTTGGAGCACTTTCTTTTCATCTTATGTTGCTCAGAGATAATCTGTTGGAGATTTGTAGACACACTGTCTTGTCCTGCAGACAATCTTCGCTGTTCTTGTCGAATTGAGGACCGTACATTCGCTTTTGCTGTGTGTCTCCAGGACGTTGAAGGATGTAGTATTGATCCAGACGGTGCATCTTGACCTTCAGTCCATGAAGATTCTCTAGGGAGAGAGCGAGCTCTGGCGAGAGGTCTATCAATCTGAATTTCAGTTTCCCTCGACTTCTTTCGCCTAGTGTACTGCTTGGTTGTTGAGGAAGATTTCATCAGCTTCTTGTTCTTCAAATACAACCTATCTTCTTTGTCAATAGCTTGTTGTGCTAGGTTACAAATCTCTTCCCAGTCTTCTTCATCTGATTCTGAACTATTTTGACACACTTTCCTTGTCTCTCCTTGATTTGGGTCATCTTGTTCTCTTTTTATAGATGATGTACTAGGTCCTACCATTGCTACCAAAAGGAAGATTATCCATGGGAACGCCATTGGTGCAAGTGCTTTAAGAGGATTGAAATCATGTGAAGGCCAACTCAAGAACACATGAAAATATTGTTAATTTTCAAAAATTAGAAAAATTGTACCCAAACAATTATTATCGTGTAGAGAGACTAGGAATCAAATTAGTTTTGCAAAAGGAAATTTAAAAATAGATCAATTGCATGATTTTGGAAAATTCCCATTATATGCACTAAAACCGAATTCTTTGAAATCGAAGACCAAAAATTCGTTTATCTTGAGAATACCTAGCATATAATCAAAACTAATCTACCCAGAGTTCTTATTTCAAAAAAGATTTGATCAAAAACCATCCACAAACGAAATCGATACATGGAATTCATCACGTTTTGAGGAGGAAAACAAGAACTATGAAAAACTGAGATTTTGATCAATAAAACTTACTTGGAGTTGAAGAACTTGAGTTTGAAAGCTTCCAAGATGGATGAAATCTAGAGAGAGAAGCTCTGGAAACTTTGGAACAAAAGATTGGAGTAAAAGAAATCAAAATCCTTTTGTTCTTTATAAAACCCTAGCCGCGATCCGGATCAGTTCATGATTGCGATCCGGATCGGCTACCCGCAGTGAAAAACTGCGTTCGGGATCCGGATCGGCAGGTCCAATCCGGATCGTCTGCCCGTAGAAGAATATCTGCGTTCGGGATCCGGATCGGCAGGTCAAATCCGGATCGGCTCCAACTTTTTCTTTAGAAAATTTCAGAGAAATTCAAGGAAAACCAGAAAAAGATTGTGAGCACTTTTGTGTATCAACTTTAAACAAAAATCATCGTTTCATACAACAAGAAATAGATTATACCAAATCTATCAATAACATCCAACAAACGAAACGAAAGTTTATAAAAATTAAATCCCTTAAAGTTGAACAACTTCAATTACATCTAACTTGATCTTATGAGTAATGCCTTTATCAAATCATCAATTTGGTAAAGAAAATGAAATACAAAGATCAATAGATGTCTAACATCCCCGATAAGTTAGATAATATATCTAGTCAATTTATTGAAGAGAGTGGCTCTTTGAGCATCTTTCATTAAAAATCCCACCTTATACCAACCTTGAAATTTTGACAGAGTCAAGTATTTCAACATGCATTTTATTTAATCAAACTTGAAAAACCTTGCTTGGTATTCATGTGGTAGCTGCACACAGTACTCGGACGACCGAGGTGGTAGCTCTTTCCTCCATGTGGTGGTAGTTTTCACACTCCTCATTGGGATGTAACTCTTTCCACATCTTTTGAGCATTTTACTTTTTCTTTGACTCCCCCTCAATTGGCTATCAATTATTTAAGATATAAAGTATTTAGCCAAATATTGATCTCGATTTCATACTCGACAAAATAGTCAAATAAGATAAAAACTATACCAAGAGATCATCGAGAGAGAAATTGACTTTGATCAAAACAAAGATGAGTTAATTGACATAAATGATCATTGCATCAAATGAAATATTATGATATCTAAAGCATAATAGATTTCTAAATGTATAAAAGGATGCGAGTAAAGTCAATAATACACATGCTCAATTAATGTACTATGTATAAACATAGATAAAGAACAAAAACACAAAAACAAAACCTAACCTTAAACAAAAGTTTCAAAAAGAAGTTTATTTCAAGGAAAGCATTCCAATTGCTTTACGCAAATGAATAAAACGTTTTTGATCCAAAGGTTTTGTTAAAATGTCAGCTAATTGATCTTCAGTAGAAATATATGAAAGTTGAAGAATATTTGATTCAACTAGCTCTCTAAGAAAATGATATCTAAGTTCAATGTGTTTTGTTCTAGAGTGCAACACAGGGTTTTTGGAAATGTTTATAGCACTAGTGTTGTCACAAAGTATTGTTACCGAAGTTGCTGAAATCCGGAAGTCGCTCAACACACTTTTCATCCAAATGAGTTGGGTTGAACAACTACCCGCTGAAATGTATTCCGCTTCGGCAGTCGAGAGTGCTATGCAATTCTGCTTTTTACTGTGCCATGCAACAAGGCAATGGCCAAGATAGAAGCATGCACCACTCGTGCTTTTCCGATCATCCACTGATCCTGCCCAATCGGCATCTGAGTATCCAACAATATCCAAACTAGTTCCCATAGGATACCAAATTCCGAAATTAATTGATCCTTTGATGTACCGGATGATCCTTTTCACCGCTTTCAGGTGAACCTCCTTTGGTGCAGATTGATATCTCGCGCAGATCCCAACACCAAAAGATATATCCGGGCGACTAGCCGTGAGATAAAGTAGACTTCCAATCATACTTCGATACAGTTTCTCGTCTACATTCTCACTATGTGATTCACTTCCAAGTCCCTTGTGGCTAGTTCCCATTGGAGTCGGAAAATCCTTCGAATTTTCTAAGTCAAACTTTTTAACCAACTCCATTGCATACTTGGATTGACACAAGTGAATACCTTCATCATTTTGTTTAATTTGCAATCCAAGAAAATAAGTCAATTCGCCCATCATGGACATCTCAAATTCGCTTTCCATGGTCTCCGCGAATTTAGAAGCATCATTATCTCTTGTTGCGCCAAATACTATGTCATCGACATATATTTGTGCTACAATGAAATTGTTTTGATAATACTTCACAAAGAGAGTCCTGTCAGCTCCCCCTCGAGTATAGCCCTTCTCCAAAAGGTGCTTTGTCAACCTTTCGTACCATGCTCGCGGTGCTTGTTTCAGACCGTAAAGAGCATTTTTCAAACGAAAAACATGATTAGGTTGTTTATGGTCTACAAAACCTTTCGGTTGAGCCACATAAACTTCCTCATTTAAAAACCCATTTAGAAATGCGCTCTTAACGTCCATTTGAAATAATTTGATTTTAAAATGACAAGCAATAGCAAATAGTATACGAATGGACTCGAGTCTAGCTACAGGGGCGGAAGTTTCATCAAAGTCTATACCTTCTACTTGAGAGTAGCCTTGAGCAACTAATCGTGCCTTGTTCCTGATGATAGTACCATCTTCATTTTTCTTATTCTTGAAAATCCATTTGGTACCTATCACATTGTGTTGCTGTGGAGGCTTCGTTAATTCCCAGACTTTGTTTCGCTCAAATTGATGGAGCTCTTCCTGCATTGCTTTAATCCAGTAGTCATCCTGAAGAGCTTCATCTATATTCTTTGGTTCGATTAAAGATACGTAGCAAGCGAATCCACAAACCAACTGCCTCCGAGTTCTAACTCCTTCTTGTGGGTCTCCAATGATGTTTGATTCAGGATGATCCTTGGAGATGCGTAAAGTTTGAGGTAACGGAGTACTCGGAGGTACATGAGACGATTCCTGTGTTACGGAATTTGAGTTGGCGTAGTTTCGTGAAAGTTTCAAGTCTTGAAGATTGAAGGTATAGAAAGTTGGATCATTCAACTCAATCTCAAGAAAGAAGAATTCAAAAGGATCAGGTATGTTTAACTAAATATTTTTGTGTGATCCGAATACTTCTTGTAGTGTAGAAACACTTGGAAGAATTTTTAACTGCATAAAAATCAAAAACCTGTGTTCGGACATGTTCAGGATCTGGATCAGAGCCAGCGATCCGGATCCCGAAGGTTGTTGTTTCATACATTACTTCAATCCGGATCGCAGCATCTCACGATCCGGATGCCGAACGTTGAGTTCTCTGAAATGTATGAACGATCCGGATCAGGCATTCCGATCCGGAGCCCGAACGTTTGTTTTCTGGAAACCGTCTTTATTGCAACTGCAATCCGGATCGCCCAAATCCGATCCGGATCGCCGTCCGTCAAAATTCCAGAAATGTTAGGTTTTTGATTCTTATCTCCTTCCTAGGGTTTCTAACCTATAAATAGACCCTATGACTCTTTTTCTAGGGTGAATCCAGAATCCAAAATAGAGCCGTCATATTCATATATCATTTCATACGGCCCTAGATCCACATATAGAGAAGAAAGGAAATCATTAGAGAATACTCTTTGTTTCTTCATCTATATTGATTAGTTTGATTCTAGGTATTCATACTCACATCTTGAGTTGAATCAAACTAATGAATACTTAGATGGTATTTCCGATCTATCTTTGATCTAAGTATTCGGCGGATCATCACCACCAAAAACAACGATTTACCCCAAAAATCGGCGCGTGGATTCGCGTGTCCTTGTGGATTCAAGGTTCAACCGCTCTCGTGGATTCGGAGCGAGGCACATTCGTGGATTCGAAGGGTGCTATTGGGTGAAGACCGTGGACTCGGTCGGACGTCGTGGATTCGACGTTGGACGCCGTGGATTCGGCGTTGGGCGCAGATCGTGGATTCGAGAAGCATCGCGGAGCGAGCGGAGAAGATGCTCTAGGAGCGTATGGAAAAGGTTGAGTCGTAAGTGTGTACGGTAAATCACCTTGTACGTGTTTTAATTCTAGTGGATTTCTGCCGTGTTATCGGTCCCGTGGTTTTTTACTCCGGTGATGGAGTTTTCCACGTAAAAATCTTGCGAGTTAATTTTTATTTCCGCATTGGGTTTTTATCGCAACGATTTTTGAGTGTTTATACGTTTACACCTATTCACCCCCCTCTAGGTGTTTTTTTCCCTATTTAGATCCTTATTACATATAACCCAACAAGTGGTATCAGAGCGGGAATAGGGTTGTAAACAATGGTTGAAGGTGGAAACATCAACCGACCCCCGTTCTTCGATGGAACAAATTATGCGTACTGGAAAGTGCGAATGAAAGCCTTTTTAATTTCCATCGACGAACGGGTGTGGCAATCAATTGAATTAGGATGGTCTAATCCAACTAAATTTATTGGTGATGTTCACACCTTAAAACCTAGGTCGAAATGGACCAAGGAAGAGTTAGATTCTTCTTCTTACAATGGCAAGGGAATTAATGCTATTTTTAATGCCTTATCTCAAACTGAATTCTCTCGCGTCTCGGCATGTGAGACTGCGAAAGAAATCTGGGATGTTCTTCAGGTTACACATGAGGGAACTAACCTCGTGAAGATTCAGAAACTGCAAATGCTTACGAGCAAGTTTGACTATATCTTGATGGCAGAAAATGAATCTTTCACGGACTACTATACACGATTGCAAGACATCGTAAACTCATGTGCTAACCTGGGAGAGAAGTTTCCAGAATTTAAGATTGTAAGAAAGATCTTAAGAACTCTTCCTGAACGATTTCGCCCAAAGGTTACTGCCATTGAAACTATTAAACACCCGGACGAAATACGTGTCGAAGAATTAGTTGGTTCATTACAAACATATGAAATGACGTTTACTACTAACAATTCTTCTGGAAAGGCATCCACTTCTAAGTCTTCAGGTTATGCGTTGAAAACAACTAAGGAAGAAGACGCGGATACATCCTCCTTAGACGATGACGAGAATCTTTCTATGGAGGAATTTGTGAAGCAGCTCGCTCTCTTGACAAGGAAGTTTCGCTGCAACTTTCGAAGGGGTAATTCAAGTAAATCTCCATCCTTCGGAAAGTCGAACAAAGGCAAGGGTACTTCAAGTTACAAGTCAAGAAAGCAAGAGAACTTCTCAAAGGATAAGAAAAGTTCAGAGGGACAACTACAATGCTTCAAATGTTGAGGCTACGGCCACATTGCAACGGAGTGTCCCAACAAGTATCCGGCAAAGAAGAAGGCGATGCAAGCCGTCACTTGGGATGACAACTCAACGTCAAATGAGTCATTTTCGAGTGATGAAGAAAAGAGCTCCACGGCATTCCACGCGTCCATATCTTCACCCTTCATGTGCTTTATGGCAAGTACATCCGAGTCGTTGTCCAACTCCACTGTTGAAAAGATTGCAACGGACAATTAATCGGATGATTCGGAAGGTGAAGATTTTGCTTTAGCCTACCACAGACTTTTGAGGGATTCAAAGAAAGTGGCTAAGCAAAACAAGAGTTTGAGAGGGAGAGTGCATGATCTCGAAGAAGAAGCAAAAAGAGCAACTTCTCTCTCAAACGCTCTTGAAGTGGAAAGGGAAAATCTGATAAAAGTAAATGTTTCCCTTCAAGAGTCCAATGAGCGTTTTGAGAAGGAACATACAAATCTGGTGGATAAAGCGAATCACTTCTCAAAGCTCTACAACGAGGCTCGACAGGATAACCTGGAAATGACAAAGACCATTTTCCAACTCAAGGATGACTTACAGCGATTCTCTTCAGGATGGAGTAAGTTGGATAGACTTCTTGGTCTTGGTCAATCAAATCGGTTCGGCCTCGGATACACTCAAACTGGAAACAGTCCAAGTTCGAGTGGGACAGTTTTTGTGCCTCAGTCGGTATCTCCTCCTCCGACACCGGAATTCAAGACAGACAACGACAACAAACCTACTTCATCCTCTTTGGGATCGTCAAGATCTAAGGTATGTTTTCGTTGTGGTGTTTCAGGGCACATAAGAAGATATTGCAAGACGGGAGTCAAACGCTCACCTCAATCACCTCTTGCAACGACTACCAAAAAGGCGCCTCCCCGGAAATCAAAGCAAAACCTTTCAAATGAAAAGAGCCTTGGTAGTTCACCGCGCAAGACGACATCATCAAGGAGCGGCAATCGATCTGACAAGACGCCTTCACCTAGGAGAATAACCTCACGACCATTACCAACGCACTCCAAAAGGGTTTGGGTGCGCAAAGGTGAAATTTACCCTTGTCTTGTTACCAATGTTTCCTTGCATGCATATGATAGTTCGTCTTGGTATCTGGATAGCGGTTGTTCCCGTCACATGACCGGTGACAAAAATAGTTTTCAAAATCTTGAGAAAATCTCCGGAGGACTTGTTGTTTTCGGAGACGGTCGATCTTCCAAAATTGTTGGAAAAGGGACGGTAGCTATTCCAGATGGCCCGATTTTGAAAAACGTTTTATTTGTTGATGGCCTTAAGACTAACCTCATAAGCATAAGTCAACTTTGCGACAATGGTTTTTCAGTTAACTTTTCATCTGTTGAATGCGTTGTAACTGATAAGGACCATGTCTTCTTTTTAAAAGGGGTTAGATCTGAAAATAATTGTTATGTTGTTCCTAATAAATTTTCTGAAAATTGTAACTTAGCCACTTTGAATAATGAAACTCTTTGGCATGAAAGGCTAGGTCACTTAAATTTTAAGGAACTTACTAGAATTTCAAACAAGGACGTGGTCAAGGGGGTTCCAAAACTTTTATTTAAACAAAACGTTGTGTGTGGTGGTTGCCAAAAGGGAAAACAGTCTAGGACTGCACACAAGAACTTCAACCACGTTGGTACAAAACGGCCCTTGGAACTTTTGCACATGGATTTAATGGGGCCGACCCGTCAACCATCTTTGGGAGGTAAATGGTATATTTTTTTATTGGTTGATGATTTCTCTCGGTATTCTTGGGTAGTTTTTTTAAAAGAGAAAGCTGATACTTTTGATTCTTTTCACGAGATCTGCCTTCGTATTATGATTGAAAAGAATGAAAAGATTATTCGTGTTAGAAGTGATAGAGGTGGAGAATTCATTAATTCAAAATTCATTGACTTTTGTACTTCAAACGGTATTAAGCATGAATTCTCTGCACCCTATACACCTCAACAGAATGGTGTTGTCGAGCGCAAGAACAGGGTTGTTCAAGAGATGGCGCGTGTGATGCTTCATAGCCGGAATTTACCGCTACCTTTTTGGGCTGAAGCTGTGAACACCGCTGTCTATGTCATTAATCGTGTGTTCTTGCGCCCGAGAACGTTAAATACACCATATGAACTATGGTGTGGTAGAAAACCCAACATCAAATATTTTCGCATCTTCGGGAGTCGGTGTTACATTTTACGTGACCGTGAAAACCTTGGAAAGTTTGACTCACGAAGTGACGAAGGGATTTTCTTGGGGTATTCTACTAATAGTAGAGCATATCGAGTATTTAACTTGGAATCTAAGACGATCGTAGAATCTATAAATGTTAAAGTAGATGAAGCTTTTCACTTTGCATCTGAAAAATCTACCCTCGATATTTCTCTAGATGATGATACTCCTGCTGTCGCATCTTCTCATAATAATACTTCCAATATTAATGATGCATCTAATGGTTCTTCAAGTTTATCTAATGTGCAGGAATCATCTCATATATCTCCGAGTACTCCGTTTCAACAAACGCTACGAATCTCCAAGGATCATCCGGAATCGAATATTATTGGAGATCCACAAGAAGGAGTTAGAACTCGGAGGCAGTTGGTTTGTGGATTCGCTTGCTACGTATCTTTAATCGAACCAAAGAACATAGATGAAGCTCTTCAGGATGACTACTGGATTAAAGCAATGCAGGAAGAGCTCCATCAATTTGAGCGAAACAAAGTCTGGGAATTAACGAAGCCTCCAAAGCAACATAATGTGATAGGTACCAAATGGATCTTCAAGAACAAGAAAAATGAGGATGGTACTATCATCAGGAACAAGGCACGATTAGTTGCTCAAGGCTACTCTCAAGTAGAAGGTATAGACTTTGACGAAACATTCGCCCCTGTAGCTAGACTCGAGTCCATTTGTAGTGGCCCAAATTCCCATGCAGCGTTCTTCCGATGAATCCAC
>CM055061.1:21062284-21075605 GCA_029204045.2 Tillandsia leiboldiana
TCTCTCTCCCCCTCTCTCTCTCTCTCTCCCTCTTCTTCTGGGTGCTGCTATTGTGGTTTCGTCCGGCTCTCGCGGTAGACAAAAAAAGGAGAAAAAAAAAAATTTCGTGCCAACTGTGGGTCGCTTCCGAATATGGGTTTGCTTGGGGTGTGCATAATGATCGACATAAAAAAGAAGGATGAATAATATATATGTGCATGTCTTTTTCTCTCCTCGGTTTTCATCGTTCTGGGTTCTCTGTCTCAGAAAAAAAAAGAAGGTTATGGTGATCGACATAAAAGGAATGATGAATAATATATATGTGTATTTCTTTTTCTCTCTCTCGTTTCATCGTTCTGGGTTCTCTGTCTTAGAAAAAATGGTTCGATTGTTGGTTTCCGATTGTGGGTTTCTTCGGGTGGTCCTGATCGACGTTATATATATTTTGGGATGAATTATATTTTAGTTTATATATAATATATGTACTTCTCTGTCTCTACTTTGGTTGGGCTGACCTTCTGCCACGTTCTACCATCTTTTCCACCTCTACCGTTTTTTATTTTATATATATGTACTTCTCTCTCTCTCTCTCGGATTTTCTCATTGTGTGCTTCTGCTGTGGGTTAGTTGTGTGACTTTGGTTGGGCTGACCTTCTGCCACCTTCTACCATCTTTTTCACTTTCTACCGTATTTTACTTTATATATGTACTTCTCCTCTCTCTCTCCTCTCTCGGTTTTTCTCATTGTGTGCTTCTGCTGTATGGGTTATTTGCACGAGTTTGGTTGGGAGGAGCTTCTGCCACCTTCTACCATTCATCAGCTACCTGTTTGTTCAGTAAGGTATCTGTGCTTTTGTAAGTGGGAATCCACAAGTGATGTCGCCATTGTTGCCCGGCTTCTATCCACACCCAACAACCCGTTTCCGGAGCCATATAAGTACAGACCTTCTACCATCTTTTTCACCTTCTACCGTATTTTACTTTATATATGTACTTCTCTCTCTCTCTCGGTTTTTCTCATTGGTGCTTCTGCTGTATGGGTTGTGCACAAGTTTGGTTGGGAGGAGCTTCTGCCACTTTCTACCATTCAGCTACCTGTTTGATCAGTAGGTAATCTGTTCTTTTGTAAGTGGGAATCCACAATTGATGTCGCCATTGTCATGCCCCGGAACCGGGCTCGCCAACAGATCCGCCGTGCACACGGGATTTCCCGAGTACACGAAGCGCTGGTAACCTGCTCCGATATAATATGAACAATAAAAGAGCATAATACAGAGCTGAAGTAGAAGAACCACATAGTATCTCAGACTGGAACTACAAATAAAGCTGTAATAAGTACAATAATCTCCCAGCTCACCAAAATAGTACATCCAGCTGGCGAAAGCCAGACCTAAAATAAAGAGGAATACCACAGTCTGAGTAAAGGGTGCAGCATCTATCTAACAGCTCTTAGTCTCCCAGGAGATCTATCTATTCAGCGATCCCCTTACCTCGATCAGCTGCCGATGGCCTAGCAGCTCCCGCAGACGACTCTGCAAAAATAAAGGAGAAGAAAGAAACAGAAAAGAACAATGGGGGGTGAGAACTACCAGATAAACTAGTAGCCTCCCCTAGTGGGCAAAACCTCAACTCTGATGCACCCACTAGGATTACTAGAGGCCAGAAAGGAAAAAGTGGTAAAGCTGTAAGCAGAACTGCTGAATAAAGGGGAAACCACCACTAGCATGCCTCTAAATGCAGTGCCAAAAGGAATGACTGTATGTATGCATCAGTATCTAACATGCCTGCCTGAATAAACCCAATCTTATGCCACCAGTAAAACTGGTACTGCCTGCTGTGCCTTGCCTGCCAAATCGGGTATGCTGGCCAATGCATAACACCGATAGGGAATGAGAGTCTCAAGGACTCAAGCATGCCTGTAACACACTCCGGAGTGGCACTCGAGGGGAGCGACCCACACGAGTAAAAGTACCTCAGTAATAAGTATCATAAGTGCCGTAAACAGCAGGACTGGATCATGACTATGATCAAAGTGGGAAAAGCCATCCACTAAGAAACCCTGATCTGATGCCATAGTACTCAATAAGTGGGAAAAACCATCCACTAGAGAAAAGCCCGATCCCCTGCTGATGCCAAAAATAGACCAGACTCAACCCCATTCTGATGCAAGGATAAACATCCGGTCGACCGCCTACAGTCCGCGGTCACCGCAACACCCCACAAGTTTATAATCTAACATAACCTTGGCTATACTATCCCAAACCCCTGCTCATACTCGAGCGACAAGCAACTGAAAGCAAAAGAGAGCAATAAAACATGTCAAGTCTTAATATGATTGTGTAGCAATAAATAGTGGCCCTACCTGATGTCCGGGCATGCATGCAACTGTCTTTATTTTAAAAGTTGTAAAATAGTGTCAAAGATTTAAAAAAGATTGATTTACTGAATAAAAGTCATTTGCATGCGAGATTATAGCCTTTGTCTCAATCACAGTATCCCAATATAAGTCATCATATCATCTGTGGGGTTATATTAAATTTTAGGAGAGTTCGTCCCAGCGGTTCTCGTCAATTGTCACATTAGTTCGTCCCAATAGTTCTCATCAATTGTCCTGTTAGTTGTCCTGTTAGTTGTCCTGTTAGTTGTCCTGTTAGTTTGTCCCAATGGTTCTTATCAATTATCATATTAGTTTGTCCCAGTGGTTCTCATCAATTGTCATATTAAATTTTAGGGGAGTTCCAGTAATCCCAGTGAGCTTGTCAAAAATGAGGTAAGCAACAACCGCCCACCTCGAACAGCTCAAAGCACACCCAGATAGTCTCCTGGCTGTCCACAGTCCCCTAGAACTGCTGTCTGCCGAAAACGGTGCCCTACAGCAACACACATTGCACAGGGTGTAACTATATTATTCATAAAAATACAGCTTTTGCTGTTTTTCAAATAGCACGAAAAGAGAGGAGTTTTTCACCTCTGTATAGTGCTCAGAAAAATCCAGAAAAACTACGGTTACGTTCCTCGCGAAGAGTAGATCAAAATCGACTCTTTAAACGTCTCGATCTGATGCTCCTACGCCAAGATAAAAATCGGAGAAGTCGATGCTGTCCAGAAATTTCCACAGCAAAAAGGGGGGTCAAAGAGACCTCGGGAATCGTGCCAAAAGTACGAAATGGAGCAAAGTGACCAACATGGAAATCGAAGCCTTACCTCTTAGGAACGCGCTGTCGTGAAAATCGTCCAGAAATTCCTCCTGGTTAGCACTCAGGGAATTTCCGACGGAACTGCGACGGGAAATGGGCCGAAAAAGAAAACCGTCGCAGTGCGCCGCGTCGCAGATAACTCACTAACTGTAACTCCAAAAATTCTAAAATCTGGAGGAGAGAGAGGAATATTTTTCCTAAAGGGCCCAACCTCTGAATCTCTCTCTACGGCACGCAAACCGAGGTGGGAATGAGGAGGGGTGGGGGGCCCTATTTATAATGGGCTGAGGCTCCACACAGGATCGGATCCGAACAGGAAACACCGAAACGGGCCAACCAAAACGCGCCACGTGTCCACAAAACAGGAAACAGCCTGTGCAAGGGCCACTCAGAAGCTGCCACGTGTCCACGTGGTGCACAGGCCCGGTCCCCGCGCCGGGTCTTCCGGAAGATGTTGGCCAACCGGGGAGCGCCACGTGTCACATTCCCACGTGCTTCTAGAAGCCGGCCGGCCAATGGGGAAGCGCCACGTGGCACAGGAGGTCTTCGGTGCTCCCGGTGCACGCCAGGCCCATGGACCGCGCACCCGAGCGCCTGCCCGCGCCTGCCCGCGCTGCCCGCACCGCGCGCCTCCGCACTCCGCCGCTGTGCCGCCGCTGCGCCGCTGCCCGCCGCCGTGCGCCGCCGCCCGCCGCCGGTCGCCGGTCGCCGGAACAGTAATTCCGGCGGCCGGAGTTACTGTTCCGGCGTGAACAGTAATTTTGCGCCGAAAATCAAGTAAATATACCATTTTGACCGTTTTCGCGTGCTGAGTCCAAATCCGCTGTCCATTTCGCCAAATTCTCATCCGAAATTTTGCCGAAAGCTCCCGAAAAATTCCATTTGCTCCGATTTTCGCGCAGAGTCTATTTTAAATGTCCAATTTCGATTCTACAAGCTCTGTTTCACCGAATAAGCTCCCTACAGTCACTGTTTAATGTTGCACAGTTCCTGCGGGAGTCCGGATCATCACATCCTCCCCCACTAAAAAGAGTTTCGTCCTCGAAACGAGACTAAACAATAATCCTCAGTCCGATGTCTCGAATAAGTAGGGGTGAGCATCCCTCATCTCCGACTCGAGCTCCCATGTAGCCTCGTGCTTGTCATGATTGCCCCATTGGATTTTCACATAGGGAATGGCCCGATTGCGCAATTCTCTCACCTCTCGGTCCAGAATTCGTAGTGGGTGCTCCTCATACCTCAAATCTTCGCTAATCTCAAGCGGTGTGAAGTCGATGACGTGCGATGGGTCGAAGACATACTTCCTCAAGGTAGAGACATGAAATACATCATGGACACCAGCAAGCCTCGGAGGAAGTGCAAGTCGGTAGGCAACTGGCCCGATATGCTCCAATATCTCAAAGGGTCCAATGTATCGGGGGCTAAGCTTTCCACGAATGCCGAATCTCCTGATTCCTTTGGACGGCGAGACTTTCAGGAATGCGTGCTCTCCAACTTGAAATTCTAAGTCTCGTCGCCGAATATCGGCATAACTCCTTTGTCGGCTTTGGGCGGTTTGAAGATGCCGTTGGATCACTCGGACCTTCTCCTCTGCCTCTAACAATATATCTGGTCCCAAGGTCCGCCTCTCGCCCACGTCACTCCAATAAAGCGGTGATCGACACTTGCGTCCATACAACGCTTCAAACGGAGCCATCTGAATGCTCGCTTGAAAGCTATTGTTGTACGCGAATTCAGCCAAAGATAAATGCCGAATCCACCCTCCGCCGAAATCCAGGACGCAAGCCCTCAACATGTCCTCCAGGATTTGTATTGTCCGTTCTGACTGCCCATCCGTCTGCGGATGAAAAGCAGTACTGAACCTCAGCTGAGTCCCCAAGGCTGTCTGCAAACTTATCTAGAAACGCGAAACAAACCTCGGGTCTCTATCTGATACAATGGAGGCTGGTACTCCATGTAATCTAACTATCTCATCTAGATAAAGCTGGGCTAGTCGCTCAAGTGGCCACGTAGTCTGCATGGGCAGAAAGTGCGCCGACTTGGTAAGTCGATCAACAACTACCCAGATAGCGTCTGCTCCTCCCTGTGCCCTTGGCAATCCGACCACGAAATCCATCGTAATGTGGTCCCATTTCCACTCGGGAATTGGGAGACTTTGTAACTTGCCAGCTGGCACTCGATGCTCAGCTTTCACCTGCTGACAAGTTAAACACTGAGCCACAAATCTCCCAATATCCCTCTTCATGCCTTTCCACCAGAAGTGTGCCTTGAGGTCCTTATACATCTTAGTCCCACCAGGATGTAGGGTATAAGGTGTATAATGGGCCTCTTGCAATATCTGCTCTCTGATCTCCGCATCTATTGGCACACATGCTCGGTCTCTGTACCTTAGTACTCCCGAAGCATCTATTGTAAAGTCCCCTGACTGATCACTCGGAGTTTGATCTCTAATCCTGGTCAAGTGGGGGTCCTCACTCTGTTTCTCCCTGATCCTGTCCAGCAGAGTGGGCTGCAAGACTAAAGATGTCAGTCTAGCAGTGACCCCAGGGGACACAACCTCTATCTCGAGTCGTCTCATCTCCTCTAATGGCGGTGCTTGGTCTGTGATCAACATAGACAACCCTTGCACCGCCCTTCTACTCAAGGCGTCAGCGACCACATTAGCCTTGCCTGGGTGGTAGAGAATATCTACATCATAATCCTTTAATAGCTCTAACCACCTACGTTGCCTCAAATTCAGCTCCTTTTGCGTGAACAGGTACTTTAGGCTCTTGTGGTCGGTGTAGATTTCACAATGCTCCCCATACAGATAATGGCGCCAGAGCTTTAGCGCAAATACTACAGCTGCAAGCTCCAAGTCATGGGTAGGGTAATTTTTCTCATATTCTTTGAGTTGTCTAGATGCATATGCAATTACCCTCCCTTCCTGCATCAACACACAACCGAGTCCACTGTGTGATGCGTCGCTGTAGATCACATATCCTTTTCCCATAACAGGAAGGGAAAGGATAGGAGTGGTCATCAGTCTATTCTTCAGCTCCTCAAAGCTCCTTTGACAGTCCTCACTCCAGATAAACTTCACTCCCTTACGCGTCAAGCGAGTGAGGGGTGTGGAGAGCTTCGCAAAGCCTTCCACAAACCGACGGTAATACCCAGCTAAACCCATAAAGCTACGTACCTCAGAAACCGTCGTCGGTCGGGGCCAATCACGGACTGCCTCAATCTTTGCTGGGTCTACTGCCACACCTGCGGCGGAAATCACATGGCCTAAGAAGACTACCTCCCGAAGCCAAAACTCGCACTTTGCTAGCTTGGCAAACAACTTCTTCTCTCGCAGAAGTTGCAGCACAATCCTTAAGTGCTCCTCATGCTCAGCATCACTTCGGGAGTAGACCAAGATATCATCAATGAACACCACCACGAACCGGTCCAAATAAGGTCGGAAGATCCGGTTCATCAAATCCATGAACGAGGCAGGGGCATTAGTTAGCCCAAAAGGCATAACTGTAAATTCATAATGCCCATACCGTGATCTAAATGCCGTTTTCGGAATATCCTCGGCCTTTACTTTCAACTGGTGGTAACCGGATTGTAGATCTATCTTAGAGAAGACACAAGACCCTTGCAGCTGATCAAAAAGATCATCGATGCGCGGCAAAGGGTACTTGTTCTTGATGGTCACTTTATTTAATTCCCTATAGTCCACACACAATCGAAGTGACCCATCCTTCTTTTTCACGAATAGCACCGGCGCTCCCCAAGGCGACACACTCGGCCTAATAAAGCCCTTGTCCATCAAATCCTGGAGTTGCGCCTTAAGCTCTCGCAGCTCAGCCGGTGCCATCCGGTAAGGAGCCTTTGAGATTGGCGCAGTTCCCGGAACTACGTCAATCACAAACTCAATCTCCCTATCTAGCGGCATGCTTGTCAGCTCAGGTGGAAAAACATCCGGGAACTCGCGGGCAATAGGGATATCCCCGAGTCCCGGCGCCGCCGTAGGCCCTTCAACAACACTAGCCAAAAAGGCTACACATCCTCGATGGATCATCTGCCTCGCTCGGGAAGTCGAAACCATAGAGGCGAAGAAAGCACTCTGACATCCCCGGTATACCAACATTTCCTGGTCTGGCTCTCTAAAAGTGACGGTCCTCGCGGCACAATCAATGGTCGCAAAATACCGAGCCAGCCAGTCCATCCCGAGGACCACATCGAAGTCCTTCAATTGTCTCAGGACCAACAGGTCTGCTGGCATAATCCAGGACTCGATTTGCATCGGGCAGGACCAACAACACTCCTCTACGTGCAAGGTGTGATCGGGAATCTAAACCTTTCGTGCACGTGGCAAAAGTCCTACCTCTATCCCATGTAATGATGCAAATGATTTACTAATAAAAGAATGCGATGCTCCAGTATCAAATAATGTACGAGTCCTAATGCCAGAAAGTAAGGTGATACCTGCCACCACGTGATCTGCTGCCGAAGAGTCCTCTACCTGCGCAGCATACACTCGCCCACTCTGGGCTGGAGGGCGATACTCCGTGGGATAGGAAGAAGATGGCCTGCTTGCTGGAGCATATGGCCGCTGAGCCGTCGACCGCTGTTGAGATGAAGATGGAGCAGATGCTGAAGAAGGGGCCGTCGATGGCGCATAAGGGCAAGTAGCTCGGACGTGGCCAGACTGTCCACATCTATAGCAGCGACCCCACCGCTGGTCGCAGGTGTTGGAAAAAATGCTGACCTCCACAGAAAATACAATTGCCGGGGGCCCGTGGTTGTCGTGACTGCTGTTGTCGCTGAGGCTGTCGCTGCGACCCACGCTGCGACGGCTGGGATCTCTGCTGCTGCTGCTGCCACTGCTGGGGCCTCTGGGGTCCACCAGGCCCTCGCCGCTCAGACCGTCCTTGGCCGGAAAACTGAGGCGGTGGCGGTCGGGGCGGCCTCCAGGAACTGGCCTGTCTCCCGTCGTCCTGCGCTGGTCGCTTTCTGTCAGAACTCTGAGCGACCAAGCCCCCACGTCTGGCGACGACGTGGTCTCCCCTTTCAACCCATTGGGCATGCTCTGCTGCCTCCTCCAAGGTCTGTAGTCTCTGAGCATGCACCAAAGTATAGATCTCTGGGCGCAGGCCCAACTCAAAGAGCTACACCTGGTGCGGTCCGTCCCTGGCGACGTAGGGTACGCAGTTGAGCAACCGCGTGAACTCCTGAAAGTAGTCCAATGCTGTCCGGTCGCCTTGCTGAAGATTCTTCAAATCATCCTCCAGCTTTTGATTCATACTCGTGGAAAAGTACGTATCCAGAATCATCCTCTTGAACTCTGACCAGGGTAGCTGTCGAGTGATCTGGAACTCCAGAGGCTCTACCCGACGCCACCATGCATCAGCGTCCCCGTCTAAGCAGTGTACAGCCATATGTACCCTGTACTTCTGGTCAATGAAGAAGTCCCGGAATAACTTCTCCATTGACGAAAGCCAAGTCCCGATCTCCCACGGCTGAGTATTCCGCCCTGAAAACCTGGGCGGTCCCCGCTTACAGAACTGAGTAAGTTTGTCAGCAATCTCCTGCTCCCCCGCAGGAGTCAATGGCCGGATTGCTCCCTGAGCAACAGGGGATGCCGTGGTCACCGGTCTAACTGGGGGAAGCCACAGCAGGGGAGGGTGGTACGGGAGAACTCTCTGGGGGTGCAACAACAGGCTGCGCCCTCTGTTCTAACATCTGCGTCAGCCGACCCATGGCCTCCTCCTGACGCCGCACGGCCTCTGACATCTGGGCCATCTGAGCCTGAAGCTCCTGCACCTCACTCTGCTGGCCCTGCTCGGACTCCTCCGGCTCGGGCTCAGGGGAATCAGGCTGAGAACGCGTCAACATCCTACGTCGCGGAGGCATCCTACCACAAGAAACCACACTCAGTATCATATCCCCACACGACCTAATCTAGCGAAAGTCAAAGACATCCCCATATTTCTGTGACTTTATGTTGTCTGCAGCCAACATAACGGTTCACCAGAAATTGGGCATGTCGATCCCTCTTCTTTCACTGGAAGAGTCAAACAATAAATCAACGACTTTCGCAAATATCACGTCTCTCGTACCCTATCATCCTAGGGTCTGCCAAAAGCCTAGGGTTTTCTAAGTCCCAACTGACCTATCCCTAAGCTCTCATACCAACTTAATCTGTCACGCCCCGGAACCCGGGCTCGCCAACAGATCCGCCGTGCACACGGGATTTCCCGAGTACACGAAGCGCTGGTAACCTACTCCGATATAATATGAACAATAAAAGAGCATAATACAGAGCTGAAGTAGAAGAACCACATAGTATCTCAGACTGGAACTACAAATAAAGCTGTAATAAGTACAATAATCTCCCAGCTCACCAAAATAGTACATCCAGCTGGCGAAAGCCAGACCTAAAATAAAAGAGGAATACCACAGTCTGAGTAAAGGGTGCAGCATCTATCTAACAGCTCTTAGTCTCCCAGGAGATCTATCTATTCAGCGATCCCCTTACCTCGATCAGCTGCCGATGGCCTAGCAGCTCCCGCAGACGACTCTGCAAAAATAAAGGAGAAGAAAAGAAACAGAAAAGAACAATGGGGGGAGAGAACTACCAGATAAACCAGTAGCCTCCCCTAGTGGGCAAAACCTCAACTCTGATGCACCTACTAGGATTACTAGAGGCCAGAAAGGAAAAAGTGGTAAAGCTGTAAGCAGAACTACTGAATAAAGGGGAAACCACCACTAGCATGCCTCTAAATGCAGTGCCAAAAGGAATGACTGTATGTATGCATCAGTATCTAACATGCCTGCCTGAATAAACCCAATCTTATGCCACCAGTAAAACTGGTACTGCCTGCTGTGCCTTGCCTGCCAAATCGGGTATGCTGGCCAATGCATAACACCGATAGGGAATGAGAGTCTCAAGGACTCAAGCCTGCCTGTAACACCTCCGGAGTGGCACTCGAGGGGAGCGACCCACACGAGTAAAAGTACCTCAGTAATAAGTATCATAAGTGCCGTAAACAGCAGGACTGGATCATGACTATGATCAAGTGGGAAAAGCCATCCACTAAGAAACCCTGATCTGATGCCATAGTACTCAATAAGTGGGAAAAACCATCCACTAGAGAAAAGCCCGATCCCCTGCTGATGCCAAAAATAGACCAGACTCAACCCCATTCTGATGCAAGGATAAACATCCGGTCGACCGCCTACAGTCCGCGGTCAACCGCAACACCCCACAAGTTTATAATCTAACATAACCTTGGCTATACTATCCCAAACCCCTGCTCATACTCGAGCGACAAGCAACTGAAAGCAAAAGAGAGCAATAAACATGTCAAGTCTTAATATGATAGTGTAGCAATAAATAGTGGCCCTACCTGATGTCCGGGGTATCCATGCAACGTCTTTATTTTAAAAGTTGTAAAATAGTGTCAAAGATTTAAAAAGATTGATTTACTGAATAAAAGTCATTTGCATGCGAGATTATAGCCTTTGTCTCAATACAGTGTCCCAATATAAGTCATCATATCATCTGTGGGGTTATATTCAATTTTAGGAGAGTTCCAGTAATCCCAGTGAGCTTGTCAAAATGAGGTAAGCAACAACCGCCCACTCGAACAGCCAAGCACACCCAGATAGTCTCCTGGCTGTCCACAGTCCCCTAGAACTGCTTGTCTGCCGAAAACGGTGCCCTACAGCAACACACATTGCACGGGTGTAACTATATTATTCATAAAATACAGCTTTTGCTGTTTTTCAAATAGCACGAAAGAGAGGAGTTTTTCACCTCTGTATAATGCTCAGAAAAAATCCAGAAAAATTACAGTTTCCTTCCTCGCGAAGAGTAGATCAAAATCGACTCTTTAAACATCTCTATCTGATGCTCCTACGCCAAGATAAAAATCGGAGAGTCGATGCTGGTCCAGAAATTTCCACAGCAAAAAGGGGGGTCAAAGAGACCTCGGGAATCATGCCAAACGTAAGAAATGGAGCAAAGTGATCAACACGAAATCGAAGCCTTAACCTCTTGGAACGCGCTGTCGATGGAAAATCGTCTAGAAATCCTCCTGGTTAGCACTCAGGGAATTTCCGACGAACTGCGACGGGAAATGGGCCGAAAAAGAGAACCGTCGCAGTGCGCCGCGTCGCAGATAGCTCACTAACTGTAACTCCAAAAATTCTGGAATTTGGAGGAGAGAGAGAGGAGAGAGAGAGGAATATTTTTCCTAAGGGCCCAACCTCAGATTCTCTCTCTATGGCAACGCAAACCGAGGTGGGAATGAGGAGGGGTGGGGGGCCCTAATTTATAATGGGCTGGGGCTCCACACAGGATCGATCCGAACAGGAAACACCGAAACGGGCCAACCAAAACGTGCCACGTGTCCACAAAACAGGAAACAGCCGGTGCAAGGGCCACTCAGAAGCCGCCACGTGTCCACGTGGTGCACAGGCCCGGTCCCCGCGCCGGGTCTTCCGGAAGATGTCGGCCAACCGGTGTGCTGCCACGTGTCACCCTCCCACTTGCTTCTAGAAGCCGGCCGGCCAATGGGGAAGTGCCACGTGGCAAGGGGAGACTTCGTTGCTCCCGGCACGCCAGGCCGTGGACCGCGCACCAGCGCCCCCTGCCCGCGCCTGCCCGCGCTGCCCCGCGCCGCGCGCCGCCGCCCTCTGCCGCTGTGCCGCCGCTGCGCCGCCTGCGCCGCCCCGCCGCCGCTGCCGTCCGGAACAGTAATTCGGCGGCCGGAGTTACTGTTCCGGCGTGAACAGTACCGTGGTCCGAAAAATAAAGTAAAATATACCGTTTCGATCGTTTTCGCGCGCTGAGTCCAAATACGACGTCCATTTCGCCAAATTCTCTCATCCGAAATTTTGCCGAAAGCTCCCGGAAATTCCATTTGCTCCGATTTTTGCGCAGAGTCTATATTAAATGTCCAATTTGATTCTACACTCTCCGTTGCACCGATATAAGCTCTCCGCAGTCACTGTTTAATGTTGCACAGTTCCTGCGGGAGTCCTGATCATCACAGCCCATTGTTGCCCGAGCTTCTTAGTCCACACCCAACAACCGTTTGGGGATCCATATAAGGTACAGCTTTTCTAAGAAATAAGGGTACAGACCTTTTATTATGTACTTCTCTCTCTCTCTCTTGGTTTTCTCATTGTGTATTCTGCTGTATGGGTTTAGTTGCAATGAGTTTGGTTGGGACGAGCTTCTGCCATCTTCTACCAATTCAGCTACCTGTTTGATCAGTAAGGTATCTGTGCTTTTGTAATGGGAATCCACATTGATGCTGCCATTGTTGCCCGAGTTTCTTATCCACACTCAACAACCGTTTGTGGAGCCATATAAGGTACAGACGTTTTTTACGAAATAAGTATAGTTCTTGACATTTTCTTGCTTTGTTTTTTATATTAAATGTTCTTATAAATGCTTAGTTATTAATTTTTAGGTTCGAAATTAAAAACATAAATTTTCCAATTTTGAGCTGCCATTGTTGCTGTGTTCAGTTAGCGCTTGCAATTGTTCCTGTATTTCACTTGGTTTCTTTGCATGTAAGCTAAAAGCACCCTGTAACCAAGAAAAAACCTTTGTTCACTTTTCCACCAATAAGTATAGAGTTTTGAAATTTTCTCGCTTTGTTTTATATTAAAAAATGTTTCTTATAAATGTTTAGTTTTCTAATTTTTAGATAGAAAATTAGAAGCGCTTAAAATTTTCCAACTTGACTGACATTGTTGCTTGTGCGTGTTGAATTGGGTCCTTGCGTTGTTGTGTGTTGACTTGAGTTTCTTTGCATGTAGCTAGACCTGTACCAAGAAAAAACCATGTTGCGCACACTTCTTCTTCACGGCCAACAACGGTGCGACTAAATCTTCTCCCAACAGCTGAAGGTAAATCTTCTCGAAGCCTTTCCGACCCAGTTTTTGGTCGTCCAACTTGCGGTACAGAGTTTTCTATCAAATAAGTACAGAGTTTTGAAGTTTCCTTCTTTGCTTTATATATAAATGTTTCTTATAAATGTTTGAGCCGCTTTTATATTTAAATTTTTCCTATAAATGCTTAGTTCTTGAAGTTTTAGGTGCAAATTATAAACACCTAAAATTTTCCAATTTGAGCTTGCCATTGTTGGCTGTGTTCAGTT
>CM055061.1:21075615-21145045 GCA_029204045.2 Tillandsia leiboldiana
ACCGGTAATAACCAACACCTACCCACCTTGATTATGCGAAATGCGTATTCCGGAGACTGATCCTTGCTCTCTGTTGATACCCGGACATAGAAGTAGTCCCCAAAAGAGCCATGGTCAGATCAACAATATAGTAGTGGACAAACCGAGCCCAAACAACTCAAAACAGTAAGGACAACTTGACCCGGTGGTGGCGCCCGTGCGCGTCGAGCGACGCGGCCGCCCCCGCGGTGTCACGGGTCGTACGGCCGCGCGGGCACCAGCCCCACGCGGCGTTTTGCCGTGACCGCGCGGGCCCTAGCTCCGCGCGGTGCAAACCGCGGCCGCACGGGCACCAACCCCGCACGGCACCTTCCGCGGTCGTGCGGACCTTGGCCTCGCATGGCGCAAACCGCGGTCGCGTGGGCACCGGCCCCGCGCGGTAACTGCCGCCGCCGCGCGGGCACCCGCCTGCGCGGCACAAGCTGCAGCCGCGCGGGCAAGGCCTCGTGCGGCATGCAATGCCGCCGCTGCGCGGGCACCCGCCCCACGCGGCACAAGCTGCAGCCGCGCGGGCATGGCCCCGCGGGGCATGCGACGCCGCCGCCGCATGGGCACCCGCCCCGTGCGGCACGCGCCGCGGCCGCCGCGCGGGCATGGCCCCGTGCGGCACGCGCCGCGGCCGCCGCGCGGGCATGGCCCCGCGCGGCATGCGACGCCGCCGCCGCGCGGGCACCCGCCCCGCGCGGCACACGCCGCGGCCGCCGCGTGGGCATGGCCCCGCGCGGCATGCAATGCCGCTGCCGCACGGGCACCCGCCCCGCGCGGCACGCACCGCGGCCGCCGCGCGGGCATGTCCCCGCGCGGCGTGCGATGCCGCCGCCGCGCGGGCCCTTGCCCCGCGCGGCACGCGCCGCGGCCGCCGCGCGGGCATGGACCCGCGCGGCGTGCGATTCCGCCGCCGCGCGGGCCGCCGCTCTGCACGGCACGCGCCGCTGCCGCCGCGCGGGCATGGCCCAGCGCGGCATGCGATGCCGCCGCCGCGCGGGCCCCCGCCCCGCGCGGCACGCGCCCTGGCCGCCGCGCGGGCATGGCTACGTGTTACGGAATTTGAGTTGGCGCATTTCGTGAATTCGGTTAAGTCTTGAAGATTGAAGATAAAGAAGGTTGGATCATATAACTCAATCTCAAGAAAGAAGAATTCAAAAGGATCAGGTATGTTTAACTAATTATCTTTGGTGATCCGAATACTTCTTATAGTGTAGAAACACTTGGATGAATTTTTAATTGCGTAAAAATCAAAAACTGGACATGGGACATGTTCAGGATCCGGATCAGACACTTCGATCCGGATCCCGAAGGGTGTTAGTTCATACGCAAGTTCAATCCGGATCGTAGCCTCCTTGATCCGGATCCCGAACACTGGTTTTTACCGTAATATATGAACGATCCGGATCAGGCATTTCAATCAGGATCCCGAACATTGGTGTTTGGTTAATTGTATGAACGATCCGGATCAGGCACTTCGATCCGGATCACGAACCTTCGTTTTTCTGGAAAATGTCTGTCTCGCTACTGCAATCCGGATCGCCGAAATCCGATCCGGATCGCCGTCCTGAAAAATTCCAGAAAAGGTTAGTTTTTTATTCTTATCCTCTTCCAATGGTTTCTAACCTATAAATAGACCCTTTAATTCATCTTTTAGGGTACGACGAAAAATGGAAAAAATACGACCGAAATAAAAAAATCCACAGATAGAGAAGAAAGGAAATACTAGATTTAATTCTATGTTTCTTCATCTATTTTATTAATTTGATTTTAGGTTTTCCAAACTCAGATTTTGAGTAGAATCAAATTAATGAATACTTAGATGGTATTTCCGATCTATTTCTAATCTAAGTATTCGGCGGATCATCACCACCCAAAAACAACGATTTCCCCAAAATCGGCGCGTGGACTCGCGTGGCCTTGTGGATTCAAGGTGCTACCGCTCTCGTGGATTCGGAGCGTGGTACGTTCGTGGATTCGAGACGTGCTACTGGGTGAAGACCGTGGATTCGGTCGGACGTCGTGGATTCAGCGTTGGACGCCGTGGATTCGGCGATGGACACAGATCATGGATTCGAGAAGCGTTGCGGACCGAGCGGAGAAGATCAACTAGGAGCGTATGGAAAAAGGTTGAGTCGTCTGTGAGTATGGTATATCACCTTTGTACGTGTTATAATTCTAGTGGATTTCACCGTGTTATCAGTCCCGTAGTTTTTTACTCCGGTTTGGAGTTTTCCACGTAAAAATCTCTGCGTGTTATTTATTTTTCCGCATTGGGTTTTATATCGCAAAGATTTTTGAGTGTTTATTGTTTACGCCTATTCACCCCCCTCTAGGTATTTTTTCCCCTATTTAGATCCAATTATACATAACCCAACAAGTGGTATCAGAGCGGGAATAGGGTTGTAAACAATGGTTGAAGGTGGAAACATCAACAGACCTCCGTTCTTCGATGGAACAAATTATGCGTACTGGAAAGGACGGATGAAAGCATTTTTAATTTCCATCGACGAACGGGTGTGGCAATCAATTGAATTAGGATGGTCTAATCCAACTGAAATTATTGCTGATGTTCGCACCATCAAACCTAGGTCGAAATGGACCAAGGAAGAGATAGATTTTTCTTCTTACAATGGCAAAGGGATTAATGCTCTATTTAATGCTTTGTCTCAAACTGAGTTCTCTCGCGTCTCGGCATGTGAGACTGCGAAAGAAATCTGGGATGTTCTTCAAGTTACACATGAGGGAACTAACCTTGTGAAGATTCAAAAACTGCAAATGCTTACGAGCAAGTTTGACTCTATTTTCATGGTAGAAAATGAATCGTTCACAGACTATTACACACGATTGCAAGACATCGTAAACTCATGTGCTAACTTGGGAGAGAAGATTCCAGAATTTAAAGTTGTAAGAAAAATATTAAGGACTCTTCCTGAAAGATTTCGATCCAAGGTTACGGCCATTGAAACTATTAAACACCCGGACGAAATCCGTGTAGAAGAATTAGTTGGTTCATTACAAACATATGAAATGACATTTCCTACTAACTATTCTTCTGGAAAAGCATCCTCTTCTAAGTCTTCAGGTTTAGCATTGAAAACAACAAAAGAAGAAGACGCGGATTCATCCTCCTCAGACGATGACGTAAACCTATCTATGGAGGACTTTGAGAAGCAGCTTGCTCTCTTGACGAGAAGATTTCGCCGAAACTTTCGAAGGGGTAACTCAAGCAAAACTCCATCCTTCGTAAAGTCGAAGAAAGGCAAAGGTTCCTCAAGTTTCAAACCAAGAAAACAAGAGGGTTTTTCTAAGGATAAGAAAAGCTCAGAAGGACAAGTCCAATGCTTCAAGTGCCGAGGGTACGGCCATATCTCAACGGAGTGTCCCAATAAGGATCCGTCAAAGAAGAAAGCGATGCAAGCCGTCACTTGGGATGACACCTCATCGTCAAATGAGTCATCGTCAAGTGATGAAGAAGATAACGCAACGGCGTTCCACGCATCCACATCTTCACCCTTCATGTGCTTAATGGCTAATACATCCGAGTCATTGTCCAACTCCACTGTTGAAAAAATTGCAACGGACGATGAATCGGATAATTCAGAAGGTGAAGACTTTGCTCTTGCCTACCATAAGCTTTTGAGGGATTCAAAGAAACTGGCAAAGCAAAACAAGAGTTTGAGAGGGAGATTACAGGATCTCGAAGAAGAAGCAAAAAGGGCATCTTCTCTCTCAAACGCTCTTGAAGTGGAAAGGGATAATCTGATTAAAATAAATGTTTCCCTTCAAGAGTCCAATGAGCAATTCGAGAAGAATTATGTAGATATGGTGAACAAAGCGAATTACTTCTTGAAGCTCAACGGCGAGGCTCGACAGGAAAAATTGGAAATGACAGAGACCATTCTCCAACTCAAGGATGACTTACAGCGATTTTCATCAGGAAGGAGTAAGTTGGATAAGCTTCTTGGTCTTGGTCAATCAAACAAATTCGGCCTCGGATACAATCGAATTGAAGACAATTTTAGTTCGGTTGGGACAGTCTTTGTGCCCCAGTCGGTATCTCCTCCTCCGACACTGGAATTGACGACAAACAACGACAACAAACCTACTTCCCCCTCTTTGGAATTATCAAGCACCAAGGTATGTTTTCGTTGTGGTATTGCAGGGCACATAAGGAGAAATTGCAAGATGGGAGCCAAACGCACAACTCAAGCACTTCTTGCAACGACTACAAAAAGGGTGATTCCTCGGAAATCAAATGCAAATTATTCGAAAGGAAAAAGCCTCGGTAGTTCATCAAACAAGACGACGACGTCAAGGAAAAGCGATGGATCAAACAAGACGCTTTCACCAAAGGTATCAACATCACAATCATTTCCGACGTACACCAAAACTCGAAAGGTTTGGGTACGCAAACGTGAAACCTTCCCTTGTCTTGTTACAAATATTTCCTTGCATGCATATGATAATTCGTCTTGGTATCTGGATAGCGGTTGTTCCCGTCACATGACCGGTGACAAAAACTACTTTCAAAATTTTGAGAAAATCTCTGGAGTACTTGTAGTTTTCGGAGACGGTCAGTCTTCCAAAATTGTTGGAAAAGGAACAGTAGCTATTCCAGATGGCCCGATTCTGAATAATGTGTTATTTGTTGATGGCCTTAAGACTAACCTCATAAGTATCAGTCAACTTTGTGACAATGGTTTTTCTGTTAATTTTTCATCTGTTGAATGCATTGTAACTGATAAGGACCATGTTTTCTTTTTAAAGCGGGTTAGATCTGAAAACAATTGTTATGTTGTTCCCAATAAAATTTCTGAAAATTGTAACTTAGGCTCTTTGAATAATGAAACATTTTGGCATGAAAGGCTAGGTCACATAAATTTTAAGGAACTTGCCAGAATTTCAAACAAAGACGTGGTCAAGGGGGTTCCAAAACTTTCACTTAATCAAAACATTGTGTGTAGTGGTTGTCAAAAGGGAAAACAATCCAGGACTGCACACAAGAACTTGTAGAAACTCGAAATATTTTATTTTTAATAAATAGTCTGAAAGTGAATTTTTGACCCGGTTTTGAATTCAAAAGACCCCGGTTGGCCTATATGGCCAACCGCCAGTGTGCAAGTTGCACGATTTGCGAGGAAAAAAGGGCTAATTCCCAATCCAGACGTGATCTTGGAAATCCGAATTGACCGTTGCGATCGTCTCATCGAACTGAGCGAGATTAATATTCAGCACTTTTCGATCCGACGGTCGGATCTTCCAGAAATCGAGGAAGAAGCGAGCAAATAACCATGAACAGTGTAACAGTGCTCGGTGCACAGTATAAATTAAGTTGTTACTGTAGGTGAACAGTAACCCTAGTTTTCGGAACCCCGACGGATCTAACGTTGACTAATTCGCTGTCTGGAAACCGATCATAGCACTTCAGGTAGTCGTTTCGAACGGTTTTGGCGTTCTGGACGCAATGGCGCTGACGGAATCTCCGTTTGACGACCCTAGAGTATCGAAAAGCGCGAAAACTGTTTTCCGGAACAGTATTTTATGGACCGAGATTTTATCCGGACAGTTTCTCAAAAATCAGAAATCGCTACCTGATGGTTTTCGTCGAGCCGGACGCCGTGACGCAGTCCATTTTCCGTTTCGACGACCGGATCGCCTCGAAGAGCGTGAAACAAGATGAAAAAGGTGACAATTGCACATGAAACCCTACATAACCCGCCTCGTTTTGCGTGCCACTCCCTTATGAGGGACCTAAGAGTAAAAGGAAGATGCTATGAGGGACTGGGCTGTAGATATGTAGAGATGAGGGGCTAAAATGCAAGATGACCAACCCTATACATATATACATGCACATACGACTAGGGTTCCACAAGCCCTAGACTCTGAGCTCAGCCCCAGCCGCACCTCAACAGACCCTCCTCCTCTCAGTCGCTTCCCTCGGAGCTACCCCGCACCGGCCGCCGCCTCCCCTGCCGGAAAAAGGGAGATCAAGAATCTCTTGATCTCGGTTCTTGGAGAGGAAGGCAACCAACAAGGTCTTTGGCGATCAAAACCACGTCCAGTGGAGTCCTCCTGGAAGCCGCAGCCGACCTGTGTTGGACCTGCCCCCGACCGCCGCCGTGCGCCGCCGCGGGACCTCTCCTCCTTCTTCCTAGTCTCCGACGAAGGTAAGTATGGAAGTTTTGTTCTTGTTTCATTTCGAGGACCCTAGCACTGTGTTATTGACATCCCAAGGATCACCCTGGTGTAGCCCCGCGGTCCCCGGTGCCCTGGTTGACCGGCCGGAGAGGTAGCTGCCGGAATTATCGTTTTCCCTCCGACCTCGCGCGCCGCCGTGATCCGGCCATCAAGCGCTCGATCAGAACCGTTGGATCGGCCCCTCTCGGTGACTGCAACATCCCCACGAAGCCGGAAACGGATCGGTTGAGGATCGAGCCCAAACGAAGTTGCCCTAGAAACCGGGTTGTTGGCACCTTCGCCGACCGTCGCCGTCCGGCGCCGCCGCCGCCTTCTGACGTTGGCCACCACGGCACCAAGCCTCCTGACACCGAGGGCAAGCTTCTGGTCCATCTTTCTCCGGCCCAGAACCACCGCGCCGGAATCCGCCATTAACGGCCAACTTACCTTCAACCGAGCTTCGTCGCCGCGCCCGGCCGGCGATCCTCGGCACCGGAAACCTGCCTAGGTAAGTCTCTCGGACCTTCTAGAGCTTCCCCATCATTTTGCATGGATCCATTAACGTCGGGATTCCTCTCTGCACAGTTGCACCCGAGAAAGCACTTGAGATCACCGCCGGCCATCTCCGGCAGTCCGAGCACTTGCCACCACTGCAGGTAAACCCTAAACAAGATTTTAAGGTGCCCCACGATTTTATTTTGGGACTGGGGCACCCCTGTTGCTCGTTCCCATCTTGCACCCGAAATCACTACTACGGGCTTAGCTCCGGCCGCCGCCGCCTCCGGCCGCCGGGGCTCGACCCCGCATGCACTAAACCTCTTCTGGGACACCTCCTTAGTTGATGCTCACCTCTGGTGCAGGTCTGCACCTGTGTTGCTTCAAGAACACCCAACCCGAGCTGGGACCTTGTGGGTGGTGCTGCGCCGGCCACTGCTCCGGCCAACCTCCGGCAAGCCTCAGGTGAGCCCCATTGTACCTGGTCCATGCTGATCACCATGCTCTGGCTAACTCTCCGTTTTGGTCTGGGCTCGCGCCGGGGAAGAGGGGTTCTCTTTTTTTTTTTAAAAAACAAAAAAAAAAAAAAAAAAAAAAAAAAAAAAAAATGTACACGTCAAATGTTTGACTTTTATGAATCGTTTCCGCTAAAACAAACCCCCGGGGCGTGACAGATTAAATGGTATCAGAGAGTTCTTTCAATCACAACAGTCACATCCGCGGGAACACCTCACTTGCCTACACATGAATGAAATGGGTAGGGTATAGAACTGTAGAACATGAGTGACCGGGGGGGGGGGGGGGGAATGTTGAGTCCATTCTCTCACTTTATGGTTGTTGTTAGTAGGGTGGTCTAGAGTTGACTCTTGTGGCGTGTGACAGACATGGCCCGTACTAGATCATCGGCCGGGGACGCAGAGTCAGAGTCCGAGTCCTTTCTCTCGCTAAGTAGTTCGATGTGCCGTTGCTTATTAGCAAAGACTAAAGCCGACCTTCTTTGTGTGCATACAGATAGAGGGCCGACTCAGCAAGCAACCGACGACGGAAATGGACATCGCCGACGAAGCCAATCGCCTGCTCCGCAACCAGCTGCGCGACGTGGCTGGGCAACTGCTGACTCTCGCGGAGCGCCTGAGCATGCTGACACAGGAACTCGAGGGCGTCGACCGATTCCGGGGCGGCAGCAGAGGCGTTGCCCCTCCCGGGATGCCGCCGACGGGCCCTCCCACCGTCCAGGAGGCTACTAACCTGACCGTGCACACCAACGTAGAGCGCGCCCGGCAGGAATACTCTTACCTCGAGTCGGTCGGGGACCCCCATCGGAGGGGCCGGGCGAGCAAACGCCCGAGAGCCGGGCAGAACCTCGGGCAGACGACGGAGGAGAGACCTAGGCCACCGAAACCGTGCGTCATATGCGGCAACACACACCTCATGACGAGCTGCCCGTGGCGGGACGGACACTGTTTCCGATGTGGCAGGCCGGGCCACACGCGTTATGAGTGCCCTCTGAAGCCAGCTGTCAGTAGACCCTCGGCGCCGCGACATGTTGAGCCTAAGGGAACTGCTGCCTCCACCCCTCAAGGGGGCACCGATCCAGAGAGCCGACCAAATCCACGCCCGACGCAAGCACCGGAGGACGAACGAGGGCTTAAGGGGAGCGCGCATGTGCAACCGGGATCCTGCGTCATCTGCAAGGGCGCGCACCCAGTGACGGAATGCACTTGGAGGTACCACTATTGTAACCGGTGCGGCTTGCCAGATCACAACTACTTCTCCTGCCCCCAAGGGCCCACCCCCGCCTCCGCCGCCGTGCCACCACCGCCAAGAGGAACAGAGAGCGCGGCGGCCCCCGTGCAGACAAAGGACTCGCCCGACGACCAACGATGCGCGGACTCTTTAGACAGCAAACCCCCACCCCAACACGCGGTGCGACGCTGGCCCAAGGATTGTGGGCGGACTCCCCCGGCTGCCCCGGCAGACGACGCGTCGTCCCGAAATAGGGAATGACAGGTACTTATTTCATTTTATTTTATATATTTTTTTTCCTTTTTGCCTTCCCTTCCCTTGTCTACATAGAAGCACCGTTTGGGCCGGAGCAACCCGACCCTACCAGACCCTTGCGAGCCCTCCTGCCTTTAGCTCTACCTTTCGTTTCGTCGACCGTTCCGGTCTAGTGTGCTTACGGGCGAGGAAGCAAATCTAACCTTAGCGATTTGCATACCGGTGCGTGAATTGCACAGTCTCCGATGCACGAAATTCTGCCTTCCCTATCCGATACCTGGGTATTTGGTTAGGAACGACCCCTAGGACGGTTTGTGTTCACGAGAGAGCGCAGGGTATTGGCATAGTGGTTTGGAGCTCGGGTGGGTTTCACACAGTTGAGTCTCGTTGTTTCGGTTATTAGTCGTACGCACTCTGGTTTTCGGGATCGTTGTTAGTGCAGGGTTAGCCGAGGTCATGGCTTCGGCTGTGGGCCTGGTGTTTCAATGGAACCAGAGTGCTCGGATCAGTACAGTGGTTAAAGGTTAAATCACTGTTCTTGCCGTAATCGTCCAGCTGATGGCACAGCAGTAGAGGACTGCTATTCTTGCACTGGCCTCACAGTTTGCGTAGAGGTTGAACAAGTTGTTGATCCTTCAGTGTCCCCGTGTCGCAATTCAATGGCCCATGGACCCGAGGGTAACCCTGTTTTGGGACGGATACAAATTGACCCCACGTTTGCACAGATTTTGTGGATCGACGTGGACTCGCCTATGAGTTAGTTATGGTGATGTTTGTGACCACGAGGTGGTAGTAATCCTTGATAAAAGTTCTGTTTTTTTTTTAGCACTGAGATTGTGTTGGGAGGTATGTGATACACCTTCTGATAGGAGTTGCGTCCCCAACTAGTTGTTGGCGACAGTTCTACGGTATTTCGCTGTTCTTTTGGTAAGCACGTTGGCTACAGGCAACGGACTGTCGAAAGAACTGAGGAAGTACTCTGCCCTGTAATGGGGAGTATCAGATTGGGTCCAAATTAGTAGCCTTAGAGTTGTTGACACCTTGCGACTGACTTGTAGCCCCCGAATAAACTTTTGAGCATTTCATAAAGTACGACTTCAGGCTGTAAGCTCAGGGGATGAAACTTTCTTAAGTTGTAAGTTTCGAGGACGAAACTTTTTTTAAGTTGTAAGTGATGTAGAAACTCGAAATATTTTATTTTTAATAAATAGTCTGAAAGTGAATTTTTGACCCGGTTTTGAATTCAAAAGACCCCGGTTGGCCTATATGGCCAACCGCCAGTGTGCAAGTTGCACGATTTGCGAGGAAAAAAGGGCTAATTCCCAATCCGGACGTGATCTTGGAAATCTGAATTGACCGTTGCGATCGTCTCATCGAACTGAGCGAGATTAATATTCAGCACTTTTAGATCCGACGGTCGGATCTTCCAGAAATCGAGGAAGAAGCGAGCAAATAACCACGAATAGTGTAACAGTGCTCGGTGCACAGTATAAATTAAGTTGTTACTGTAGGTGAACAGTAACCCTAGTTTTCGGAACCCCGGCGGATCTAACGTTGACTAATTCGCTGTCTGGAAACCGATCATAGCACTTCAGGTAGTCGTTTCGAACGGTTTCGGCGTTCTGGACGCAATGGCGCTGACGGAATCTCCGTTTGACGACCCTAGAGTATCGAAAAGCGCGAAAACTGTTTTCCGGAACAGTATTTTATGGACCGAGATTTTATCCGGACAGTTTCTCGAAAATCAGAAATCGCTACCTGATGGTTTTCGTCGAGCCGGACGCCGTGACGCAGTCCATTTTCCGTTTCGACGACCGGATCGCCTCGAAGAGCGTGAAACAAGGCGAAAAAGGTGACAATTGCACATGAAACCCTACATAACCCGCCTCGTTTTGCGTGCCACTCCCTTATGAGGGACCTAAGAGTAAAAGGAAGATGCTGTGAGGGACTGGGCTGTAGATATGTAGAGATGAGGGGCTAAAATGCAAGATGACCAACCCTATACATATATACATGCACATACGACTAGGGTTCCACAAGCCCTAGACTCTGAGCTCAGCCCCAGCCGCACCTCAACAGACCCTCCTCCTCTCAGTCGCTTCCCTCGGAGCTACCCCGCACCGGCCGCCGCCTCCCCTGCCGGAAAAAGGGAGATCAAGAATCTCTTGATCTCAGTTCTTGGAGAGGAAGGCAACCAACAAGGTCTTTGGCGATCAAAACCACGTCCAGTGGAGTCCTCCTGGAAGCCGCAGCCGACCTGTGTTGGACCTGCCCCCGACCGCCGCCGTGCGCCGCCGCGGGACCTCTCCTCCTTCTTCCTAGTCTCCGACGAAGGTAAGTATGGAAGTTTTGTTCTTGTTTCGTTTCGGGGACCCTAGCACCGTGTTATTGACATCCCAAGGATCACCCTGGTGTAGCCCCGCGGTCCCCGGTGCCCTGGTTGACCGGCCGGAGAGGTAGCTGCCGGAATTATCGTTTTCCGTCCGACCTCGCGCGCCGCCGTGATCCGGCCATCAAGCGCTCGATCAGAACCGTTGGATCGGCCCCTCTCGGTGACTGCAACATCCCCACGAAGCCGGAAACGGATCGGTTGAGGATCGAGCCCAAACGAAGTTGCCCTAGAAATCGGGTTGTTGGCACCTTCGCCGACCGTCGCCGTCCGGCGCAGCCGCCGCCTTCTGACGTTGGCCACCACGGCACCAAGCCTCCTGACACCGAGGGCAAGCTTCTGGTCCATCTTTCTCCGGCCCGGAACCACCGCGCCGGAATCCGCCATTAACGGCCAACTTACCTTCAACCGAGCTTCGTCGCCGCGCCCGGCCGGCGATCCTCGGCACCGGAAACCTGCCTAGGTAAGTCTCTCAGACCTTCTAGAGCTTCCCCATCATTTTGCATGGATCCATTAACGTCGGGATTCCTCTCTGCACAGTTGCACCCGAGAAAGCACTTGAGATCACCGCCGGCCATCTCCGGCAGTCCGAGCACTTGCCACCACTGCAGGTAAACCCTAAACAAGATTTTAAGGTGCCCCACGATTTTATTTTGGGACTGGGGCACCCCTGTTGCTCGTTCCCATCTTGCACCCGAAATCACTACTACGGGCTTAGCTCCGGCCGCCGCCGCCTCCGGCCGCCGGGGCTCGACCCCGCATGCACTAAACCTCTTCTGGGACACCTCCGTAGCTGATGCTCACCTCTGGTGCAGGTCTGCACCTGTGTTGCTTCAAGAACACCCAACCCGAGCTGGGACCTTGTGGGTGGTGCTGCGCCGGCCACTGCTCCGGCCAACCTCCGGCAAGCCTCAGGTGAGCCCCGTTGTACCTGGTCCATGCTGATCACCATGCTCTGGCTAACTCTCCGTTTTGGTCACGTATTAATTAAGTTTTAGCATAGTGGCTTGTTGGACTTAGTGATTGTTGGGCCAACTTTGCCCTCGGGATCCGGGCAGTCCAAACTTGTAAGCACGGCCTGGGTCTCGCCGTAATGAACACGCTGAAACTTACGGCGTCAATTTTGGACCCCCGGATTTCAAGAACGAGTCGAAACAAGTAATTAATGTAGAATTATCATACATAACTAACGCGTACTATGGATCTAAACGTATTTGGGACACGCGGGCAGCCTTTAGACAGTTTTTTTTCTTCTTTCATACCTGCTGGACAGGTTGTTAGAGTTCCGTGGGCTCTTGTTGAGCGGGAATCGGACCTTGTTCCGTAAATCGGCTATATTATTCCGTGTTAGCGTTGTGTTGCTGTAATGTTGTCAGGATGGGTATGCGTGAGTCTAGTTCTGACTACAGTCACTGTTCAGGGCCCAGCAGTTCAGCACCAGCCTCCCGGTAGTCTAGCGGGAGTTCGGGATCGGCCTACATTCAGGTGGGTTCCATTTTCTTGGTCCTAGCATCTAACTCTATCATATTGGACGGGGTCAATTCTAGGTATACTGGGGTTAAATATTGAGGGGTGATAGCTTATGCATGTTAATGGGTTTCGTCATAATGTTTAGCGTCGGTCTTCCGACGGTCGTTTTCCTTTTGATAATTACAGGTTGGCGGGCTACCTTCGAGTGCACCTATTATTGCCCTTACTTTGATTATACATGATAGCGGGTTACTTTCGATCGCATATGTTACGGCTTACTTTTGAGTATATATGTTGTCGTTTCACTTTTGTTATATATATTATGATGCTGACATGATGATGGTTATGGTTACTTGGCTCGAGGCTGCAACACGCGCACCCGCGGTTTGGCCACCGCAAAGGGTGCGCTTTTCCGGAAAAGTGGTCTATGACCCGTGTATACCCACGAGGTGACGTAGTGGGGCCCCTTATTAGTGGTGGGGTTGAGGCGCCGAGGTGCGAGCGGTGCGACCCGTCGGTTTAGTTGTCCGACGTGGTCGGGTTTCTGCAGGTGCGGTTTGGGCCGTCGGTTTAGTTGTCCGACGTGCCCGGGCATTACAGGATACAGGTGTACAGGCTGCCTTTCCTCCTTGAGAGGGTGGTTGCTCCGGTTGTCTTCACGGTTTGTGTTATTATATTCTCCTGCTCTACTATTTTTACGTCACTGACATCCCACTTTGTGACAGGGTTCAAACGGGGGGAGAGGTAGGCGGTGGTGAGGACGGGACAGGAGCAGTTGGGTCGCTGGGGACCCTGGACTGTATTTCTTCTTTCATTCTTGCTTTTCATTACATTGTAGTTATGTGAGAGGTTCGCGATACCCTCGTGGGGTCGGCATGGATGTCGGTACGGGTTGCATTTAGTTATCCTCATATACGTTACTCTTCCTTTTATTTCTGTTGGCCATTTGAAAATCAAAAAGGCAAAAGCCAAAGAAAAGATTGCGAAAACCGTTTTTAAAATCTAAGTGTCGGGTGGGCACTGGTTTCAAAACCCCGTGGATTTATGGATTGCGAAAGGGATTTCAAAACTTGGTGTCGGGTGGGCACCGTTTTCAAACCTTGTGGATTTATGCTGATTTCGAAACTCGCTTTCAAAACGTAAGCGCCGGGTAGGCGCTCTTTCAAAACTGTGGATTTATCCTTTCCAAATTGACCGGCCATGCGTTTTTAAGTAGATTAGAATGCTGGTTGTATGTGAATAATTGTTGTGATTGAATGGTTGTGTATGTTGGAACATGTACTGAACGCTACGCCGTGCACGTACAGGGGAGACTCTGTCCGTTTGCAGAGTGATCCTGTATGTGTGGCGGGTCTGGGCACGCGCCGGGGAAGAGGGGTTCTCTTTAAAAAAAAAAAAAAAAAAAAAAAAAAAAAAAAAAAAAAAAAAAAAAAAATTTACACGTCAAATGTTTGACTTTTATGAATCGTTTCCGCTAAAACAAACCCCCGGGGCGTGACAGAACTTGAACCACGTTGGTACTAATCGGCCCTTAGAATTATTGCATATGGATCTTATGGGACCGACACGTCAACCATCCTTGGGAGGTAAATGGTATATTTTCTTACTGGTTGATGATTTCTCTAGATACTCATGGGTAGCATTTTTAAAAGAGAAAGCTGATACTTTTGATTCTTTTCACGAGATTTGCCTTCGTATTATGATTGAAAAGAATGAAAAGATCATTCGTGTTAGAAGTGATAGAGGTGGAGAATTCATAAATTCTAAATTCATTGATTTTTGCACTTCCAATGGCACTAAACATGAATTCTCAGCACCCTATACACCTCAACAGAATGGTGTAGTCGAGCGCAAAAACAGGGTTGTTCAAGAGATGGCACGTGTTATGCTTCATAGCCAGAATTTACCGTTATATTTTTGGGCTGAAGTTGTGAACACTGCAATCTATGTTATTAATCGAGTTTATTTGCGCCCGGGAACTTTAAATACACCATATGAACTATGGTTTTGTAGAAAACCAAACATCAAATATTTTCGTATCTTTGGGAGTCGGTGTTACATTTTACGTGACCGCGAAAATCTTAGAAAATTTGACTCTCGAAGTGACGAAGGGATTTTCTTGGGTTATTCTACAAATAGTAGAGCATATCGAGTATTTAACTTGGAATCTAAAACGATTGTAGAATCCATAAATGTTAAAGTAGATGAAGCTTTCCACTTTGCATCTGATAAATCTACCCCTGATATCTCTCTTGATGATGATACTCCTGTAAATGCATCTTCTCATGATAATACTTCTAATATTAATGATGCATCTAATGGTTCTTCAAGTTTATCTGATGTGCAGGAATCATCTCATGTACCTCCGAGTACTCCATTACCTCAAACGTTACGCATCTCCAAGGATCATCCTGAATCAAACATTATTGGAGACCCACAAGAAGGAGTCAGAACTCGGAGACAGTTGGTTTGTGGATTTGCTTGTTACGTTTCCGTGATCGAACCAAAGAACGTCGATGAAGCTCTTCAGGATGACTACTGGATTGATTCAATGCAGGAAGAGCTCCATCAGTTTGAACGAAACAAACTCTGGGAATTAACGACGCCTCCGAAGCAACACAATGTGATCGGTACTAAATGAATTTTCAAGAACAAGAAAAATGAGGATGGTACCATCATCAGGAACAAAGCACGGTTAGTTGCTCAAGGCTACTCTCAAATAGAAGGTATAGACTTTGATGAAACGTTCGCCCCTGTAGCTAGACTCGAGTCCATTCGTATCTTATTCGCTATTGCTTGTCACTTTAAAATAAAACTCTTTCAAATGGACGTTAAGAGCGCGTTTTTAAATGGGTTTTTAAATAAGGAAGTTTATGTGGCTCAACCGAAAGGTTTTGTAGACTGTAAACTACCTAACCATGTTTTTCGTTTGAAAAAGGCTCTTTACGGTTTAAAACAAGCGCCGCGAGCGTGGTACGAAAGGTTGACAAAGCACCTTTTGGAGAAGGGCTATACTCGAGGGGGAGCAGATCGGACTCTCTTTGTGAAGCATTATCAGGATAACTTCATTGTTGCACAAATCTATGTCGATGACATTGTATTTGGAGCAACAAAGGATAATGATGCTTCTAAATTCGCAGAAACCATGGAAAGCGAATTTGAGATGTCTATGATGGGCGAACTGACATACTTTCTTGTATTGCAAGTGAAACAAAATGATGAAGGCATCCATCTATGTCAATCCAAGTATGCAAAGAAGTTGGTAAAGAAATTCGGATTAGAAGATTCTAAAGATTTTCCTACTCCTATGGGAACTAGCAATAAGGGATTAGGAAGTGAATCTCCTAGTGATAGTGTAGACGAGAAACTCTATCGAAGTATGATTGAAAGTCTACTCTACCTCACAGCTAGTCGCCCGGACATATCCTTTAGTGTTGGGATCTGCGCGAGATATCAGTCAGCACCGAAGGAGGATCACCTGAAAGCGGTGAAACGGATCATCCGGTACGTCAAAGGAATTGTAAACTTCGGAATTTGGTATCCTATGGGAACAAGTCTTGACATTATAGGATATTCAGATGCCGATTGGGCAGGATCAGTGGATGATCGGAAAAGTACGAGTGGTGCATGTTTTTATCTTGGCCATTGCCTTGTTGCATGGCATAGTAAAAAGCAAAATTGCATTGCACTCTCGACTGCCGAAGCGGAATATATCTCAGCGGGTAGTTGTTCAACTCAACTCATTTGGATGAAAAGCGTGTTGAGCGACTTCCGAATTTCAGCAACTTCGGTAACTGTTTTATGTGACAACACTAGTGCTATAAACATTTCAAAAAACCCTGTGTTGCACTCAAGAACAAAACACATTGAACTTAGATATCATTTTCTTAGAGAGCTAGTTGAATCAAATATTCTTCAAATTTCTTACATTTCAACTGAAGATCAATTAGCTGACTTTTTAACAAAACCTTTGGATCAAAAACGTTTTATTCATTTGCGTAAAGCAATTGGAATGCTTTCCTTGAAATAACCTCTTTTTGAAACTCTTGTTTAGGTTAGGTTTTGTTTTTGTGTTTTTGTTCATTATCTATGCTTAGACATAGAACATTAATTGAGCATTAGTTTTATTGACTTTAACTGCATCCTTTTATATGTTTAGAAATTTTTTATGCTTTGGATATCATAATAATTCATTTGATGCAATGATCATTTATGTGAATTAAATCATCTTTGTTTTGATCAAAGTCAATTTCTCTCTCGATGATCTCTTGGTATAGTTTTTATCTTATTTGACTATTTAGTCGAGTATGAAATCGAGATCAATATTTGGTTGAATACTTTATATCTTAAATAATTGATAGCCAATTGAGGGGGAGTCAAAGAAAAAGTGTTATGCTCAAAAGATGTGGAAAGAGTTACATCCCAATGAGGAGTGTGAAAACTACCACCACATGGAGGAAAGAGCTACCACCTCGGTCGTCCGAGTACTGTGTGCAGCTACCACATGTATACCAAGCAAGGTTTTTCAAGTTTGATTAAATAAAATGCATGCTGAAATTCTTGACTCTGTCAAAATTTCAAGGTTGGTATAAGGTGAGAATTTTAATGAAAGATGCTCAAAGAGCCACTCTCTTCAATAAATTAACTAGATATATTATCTAACTTATCTGGGATTTCAGACATCTATTGATCTTGGTATTTTATTTTCTTTACCGAATTGATGATTTGATAAAGGCATTACTCATAAGATCAAGTTAGATGTAATTGAAGTTGTTCAACTTTAAGGGATTTAACTTTTATAAATCTTCGTTTCGTTATTTGAATATTTTTGATAGATTTGGCATAATCTATTTCTTGTTGTATGAAACGATGATTTTCTTTTAAAGTTGATACACAAAAGTGCTTACATACTTTTTTTGGTTTTTGTGGAATTTTTCTGAATTTTTTCTGAAGAAAAAGTTGGAGTCGATCCGGATTGGACAAGCCGATCCGGATCCTGAACGCAGGTATTCTCTGCGGGTAGCCGATCCGGATCGGATTCACGAACTGATCCGGATCGCGGCTAGGGTTTTATATAGAACAAAAGGAGTATGATTTCTTTTTACTTCAATCTTTTGTTCCAAAGTCTGCAGAGCTTCTCTCTCTAGAATTCATCCGTCTTGGAAACTTACAAACTCAAGTTCTTCGATTCTAAGTAAGTTTTATTGATCAAAATCTCGGTTTTTCACAGTTTTTCATATTCTTCCTTAAAACGTGATGAAATTTCTGCATCTTTTTCGTTTGTGGATGGTTTTTGATCAAATTTCTTTTGAAATAAGAACTCTGGGTATATTAGTTTTGATTATATGCTAGGTATTCTAATGATAAACGGATTTTTGGCCTTCGATTTCAAAAATTTCGGTTTTAGGGCATATAATGGGAATTTTCGAAAATCATGCGATTGATCTATTTTTAAAATTCTTTTTGCAAAACTAATTTGATTCTTAGTGTCTCTACATGATAATGATTGTTTGGGTACAATTTTTCAAATTTTTGAAAATTAACAATTTTTCGTGTTCTTGAGTTGTTGCTCACAGGATTTCTTTTCACAAGTAATAGCAACAATGACATTTTCATGGATCATCTTTCTGCTAGTTGCAATGGTGCACACACGTAAGACTATAAAAGAAGAACAAGCTGAATCAAGTCAAGAAGAGACAAGGAAAGTGTGTCAAAATAATTCAGAATCAGATGAAGAAGATTGGGAGGAAATCTATAAACAAGCACAACGAGCTATTGATAAAGAAGACAGGTTGTACTTAAAGAGCAAAAAGATGATGAAATCTTCCTCAACAACCAAGCAGTACACTAGGCGAAAGAATTCAAGGGGCACTGGAATTCAGATTGATGAACCCCTCACCAGAGCTCGCTCTCTCCCTAGAGAATCTCCATGGATTGAAGGTCAAGGTGCACCATCTGCATCTACACTGCATCCCTCAACGTCCCGGAGACACACTGCAAAAGCGAATGTATGGTCCTCCATTCGACAAGAACAGCGGAGACTATCTGTTGAACAAGACAGTTTGTCCGCAAACCTCCAACAGATTATCTCTGAGCAACACAAGATGAAAAGAAAGTGTTCCACAATATCAAAATTGCTTAAAGCAATTGTGAAGAAGTTGGATTGTAGCAATCCCACCAGTTCTGACTCGGGATGATCTAACCTCAGACTCTAATTTTTTTTTTCTTCTTTTGCAGGTTGTTGGTTTTAGTCCTTAAGTTTCCTTCAATTTTTGAACTTGCTAACTCTCCTTATTTTGCAAATTTGGCTAACTTTGTGACAAAAAGGGGGAGAGAATATTAGAACAGTTGAACAATGAAACTATGATCGATTGTCCAGTTGTGAACCATGAAGGTAAGTATAACTTCAACTTTTGGTTTTCTTTTGTGATTGCATGCATGCCTTGACTAATTATTCGATTAACTATTTGGGCATGTAATATAACTAACAAGTTGATGCTGACTAACAATGTTGTGACATTTGGATTTTGAATGCATAGAAGATATGTTGGTTTTTAACTATGATCCAATTACATATGTGAATGTATAAATGTCATGGTAAGTATAAATGAGTATAAACTTCATCTCTGTGTGTGGTTTTTGAATGACATAAAATTCTTGAGGTATCTAACGATCTCTTTTGTCAAGAATGATTTCTTTTGCAGAGAGTACAGATGTCTAAGTCTAGAGTCTGTTTTAGGAGTTTAACTCATGTATCTATCTTTATTTGGATCTCATTGTAAATTTTTGTTGTATGGTGATATCAACAAAAATATCTTTTTGAATTTTCTTGAGTGGATTTGTGTTTTGTCACGAAACCGCCAAAGGGGGAGATTGTTACGGAATTTGAGTTGGCGCGTTTCGTGAATTCGGTTAAGTCTTGAAGATTGAAGATAAAGAAGGTTGGATCATATAACTCAATCTCAAGAAAGAAGAATTCAAAAGGATCAGGTATGTTTATCTAATTATCTTTGGTGATCCGAATACTTCTTATAGTGTAGAAACACTTGGATGAATTTTTAATTGTATAAAAATCAAAAACTGGACATGGGACATGTTCAGGATCCGGATCAGACACTTCGATCCGGATCCCGAAGGGTGTTAGTTCATACGCAAATTCAATCCGGATCGTAGCCTCCTTGATCCGGATCCCGAACACTGGTTTTTACCGTAATATATGAACGATCCGGATAAGGCATTTCAATCCGGATCCCGAACATTGGTGTTTGGTGAATTGTATGAACGATCCGGATCAGGCACTTCGATCCGGATCCCGAACCTTTGTTTTTCTGGAAAATGTCTGTCTCGCTACTGCAATCCGGATCGCCGTCCTGGAAAATTCCAGAAAAGGTTAGTTTTTGATTCTTATCCTCTTCCAATGGTTTCTAACCTATAAATAGACCCTTTAATTCATCTTTTAGGGTACGACGAAAAATGGAAAAAAAACGACCGAAATAGAAAAATCCACACATAGAGAAGAAAGGAAATACTAGATTTAATTCTATGTTTCTTCATCTATTTTATTAATTTGATTCTAGGTTTTCCAAACTCAGATTTTGAATAGAATCAAATTAATGAATACTTAGATGGTATTTCCGATCTATTTCTAATCTAAGTATTCGGCGGATCATCACCACCCAAAAACAATGATTTCCCCAAAATCGGCGCGTGGACTCGCGTGGCCTTGTGGATTCAAGGTGCTACCGCTCTCGTGGATTCGGAGCGTGGTACGTTCGTGGATTCGAGACGTGCTACTGGGTGAAGACCGTGGATTCGGTCGGACGTCGTGGATTCGACATTGGACGCCATGGATTCGGCGTTGGACGCAGATCGTGGATTCGAGAAGCGTTGCAGAGCGAGCGGAGAAGATCAACTAGGAGCGTATGGAAAAAGGTTGAGTCGTCTGTGAGTACTGTTGGGTTATATGTAATACGGATCTAAATAGGGGAAAAAACACCTAGAGGGGGGTGAATAGGTGTAAATGTATAAACACTCAAAAAATCGTTGCGATAAAACCCAATGCGGAAATAAAAAATAATACGCAAGATTTTTACGTGGAAAACTCCATCACCGGAGTAAAAAACCACGGGACCGATAACACGGCAGAAATCCACTAGAATTAAAACACGTACAAGGTGATTTACCGTACACACTTACGACTCAACCTTTTCCATACGCTCCTAGAGGATCTTCTCCACTCGCTCCGCGACGCTTCTCGAATCCACGATCTGCGCCCAACGCCGAATCCACGGCGTCCAACGTCGAATCCACGACGTCCGACCGAATCCACGGTCTTCACCCAATAGCACCCTTCGAATCCACGAACGTGCCTCGCTCCGAATCCACGAGAGCGGTTGAACCTTGAATCCACAAGGACACGCGAATCCACGCGCCGATTTTTGGGGTAAATCGTTGTTTTGGGTGGTGATGATCCGCCGAATACTTAGATCAAAGATAGATCGGAAATACCATCTAAGTATTCATTAGTTTGATTCAACTCAAGATGTGAGTATGAAAACCTAGAATCAAACTAATCAATATAGATGAAGAAACATAGAGTATTCTCTAATGATTTCCTTTCTTCTCTATATGTGGATCTATAGCCGTATAAAATGAATATATGAAAATGACGGCTATTGACTATGTGGATTCCCCCCTAGAAAACGAGTCATAGGGTGTATTTATAGGTTAGAAACCCTAGGAAGGAGATAAGAATCAAAAACCTAACATTTCTGGAAATTTTACGGACGGCGATCCGGATCGGACTAGCTGTGATCCGGATCGTCGTAACGAGTCAGCCAGTTCCAGAAAAACGAAGGTTCGGGATCCGGATCGAAGTGCATGATCCGGATCGTTCATACAGTTTACCAAACATCAACGTTCGGGATCCGGATTGCGAAGCATGATCCGGATCGTTCAAGGAAAATGGTAAACTCACTGTTCGGGATCCGGATCAAGAGACTACGATCCGGATTGAACTGGTGTATGAACGAACCACCTTCGGGATCCGGATCGAACAACCTGATCCGGATCCTGAACATGTCCCAAGTCCAGTTTTTGATTTTTATGCAACGAAAGATTCTTCCAAGTGTTTCTACACTACAAAAAGTATTCGGATCACACAAAATCTTTAGTTAAACATACCTGATCCTTTTGAATTCTTCTTTCTTGAGATTGAGTTAAATGATCCAACTTTCTTCACCTTCAATCTTCAAGACTTGAGACTTTCACGAAACTACGCCAACTCAAATTCCGTAACAATCTCCCCCTTTGGCGGTTTCGTGACAAAACATAGATCCACTAAAGAAAATTCAAAAAGATATTTTTGTTGCTATCACCATACAACAAAAATTTACAATGGAGATCCAAAAATTTAAAAACATGAGATAAACTCCTAAAACAGACTCTAGACTTAGACATCTGTACTCTCTGCACAAAGAAATCATTCTTGACAAAAAGAGATCGTTAGATACCTCAAGAATATTTAGCATATAAAACCTAGTACAGAGATAGACTTTATCTAATCATCATGACATTTGAGAATTCAGATATGTAAGAGAATCATAGTCAAAAACCAACATATCTTCTATGCAACTAAAAACCAAATATCACACAATGTTAGTCCAACATCAACTTGTTAGATATATTACATGCCCAAATAGTTAGTCGAATAGTTAGTCGAGACATGCAAACAATCACAAGATGAAAACCAAAGTTGAAGTTGAAGAGATACTTACCTTGATGTCTACAAAATCTTCATCATCAAGTTTTTCACAATCATTGTTCAAGTTCCCGTACCTTGATGTTCATTCACATCATCATTGTACCTTGATATTTCATCATTCAATTTCATCATTCATTGTTCAAAGTTCTCTCTAACTCTCTCCCCCTTTTTGTCACAAAACAAAGCCAAAATGTAGTTAAGACTACGAAATGTTAGGAGAGTGAAAAGTTCCAATAAAACGTAAAACCTGAGAACTAAGCTAAAGTAAGTATAAAACTAAATCCTAAAGTCAAAATCCTGCACAAAAAGAAAAAATAAAAAAATGAGTCAAAAGTAATCAGTTGTCAGAATCTGAGTCTTCAGAGCTTGTGCAACCCATCTTAGAGAGTATCTTTCGCATCCGCTTGTCCATTGAATTGATCTTCTTCGTTATTGTAATGTGAGCTGCCGTGGTAATCTCAAGCTCATTGGTAATTCTTTGTTGTTCCTTCAAAACTTGTTCTTGCTTAACAGATAGTCGCTGTTGTTCCTTGATAATCGATGTTATTGATGCTTCATCATCTGTGCCGGGTACTTGTCGAGATGGTGATGCGGCAGTGCTTGTACTGTGCTTCGTTCCAGATGCAGGAACTGGAGTGACATGCGGCAACTTATGGAGGGATTTGACAATGGTAGACTCATCTATCATGCTCAGACATTGATGATAAGTTGTTGAAGTAATGTCAACCTGAAATTTCTTTAAAATCCTCATTATAATCAAGGGAAATGGAATTCTCTCAGTGGGATGAGGATGCTCAACATATCGCGCCATTCTATTCCAGATAATGTACGGAATGTTGATATTCAATGTCGTTGCCTCTGATGGATGACCTATGAGATACAAAAACAACAACCGGTCCCATCTCACAACCTTTGTCTGCATATTTGGAAGTATATTGTAACATGTGATGAAGTTTAAGAAGCGATATTCAAGACGAAGTTCTTTAGACCGAACAGATTTTTCGGTTGATTGTGTTCCCTCGAGACAAATTCCCTCTATAACTTTTCGCCATAATGTGTTTGTCAAATTTACCCCCTTCAAGTAGTGAACTCCTTTCTTGCTGGCTTCCATTTCCAAAACCTCGCCAATAAATTCTGGAGTAATCTTAAACCTTGTGCCTTGGATATTCGTGTAGAACTCCATAGGACCGTTCTCAGACTCTCGAAGATGCCGTGCATTAGTATAGAAGGTCCTCACATGATGCAAACAGTAGCCAAGAGTTTCTGGGAAACGACATACTTGAATAAGGTTGGCTTGTTCAATCAGAAGACCAAAACCAGGGGAGTGACCTCGCAGGGCCTCAATGTTAACATGCCTTTCACCAATGCATTCGTGATGTGCAAAGGCTCGAAGACGATCAGTGTTAACGAATACTTCTTCCAAGCGATGTGGGGAGTCAGGAGCTATCGGCGTGTCAACATTAATGTCCTGTCGTAGCCCACGGCGTCTAGTTATTCTCTTTCTTTTCATGGAGATGGTTGGTGCTGCCACTGATGCTTTTCCTGGTTCCTTAGTTGCCTTTTCTTTTGATTTAACAGACGCCTTTCTCCTTGAATCATCAGATTGTTCTTGTTCATACATTGAGTCATCATCATCCGTCAATGCCGCCCAGTCAATCTCATGACAATCTACCTCTGTGTCACTGACCTCGACAAATTCACCTTTTTGTTGGAGGTTCTTGGCTCTCTTCAGTTTATTTGTTGGGCGAGTGTGTACCATTGAGACCAGGAGAAGGATTAACCAAGAGAGTGCCATTGATCAAAGTGCTTGAGTTAAGAAGGTGTCCTGTGAAAACCAACTCAAGAACACAAAAATTCTTAGTTTTCAAATTTTGAAAAAAAAATGTATCCAAAGAATCATAATCATGTAGAGAGACTAAGAATCAAATTAGTTTTGCAAAAGGACTTTTAAAAATAGATCAATTGCATGATTTTCGAAAATCCTTATTATATGCCCTAAAACCGAAATTTTAGAAATCGAAACCTAAAAATCCGTTAATCAGGAGAATACCTAGCATATAATCAAAACTAATCTACCCAGAGTTCTTATTTCAAAAGAAATTTGATCAAAAACCATCCACAAACAAAGTTGATCCAAGAAATTCATCACGTTTGAGGAGAAAAAGAGAAAAACGGTGAAAAACCGAGATTTTGATCAATAAAACTTACTTGGAGTTGAAGAACCTGAGTTTGAAAGCTTCCAGGAAGGATGAAATCTAGAGAGAGAGGCTCTGGAAACTTTGGAACAAAAGATTGGAGTAAAGAAATCAAAAACCCCTTTCGTTCTTTATAAAACCTAGCCGCGATCCGGATTAGTTCATAACTGCGATCCGGATCGGCTACCCGCAGTGAGAAACTGCGTTCGGGATCCGGATCGGCAGATACAATCCGGATCGTCAGCCCGCAGAAGAATTCCTGCGTTCGGGATCCGGATCATCTAGCCCGATCCGGATCGGCCCCAACTTTTTCTTTAGAAAATTTCAGAGAAATTCAAGAAAAACCAGAAAAAGATTGTAAGCACAAATGTGTATCAACTTTAAACAAAGATCTTCGTTTCATACAACAAGAATTAGATTATGCCAAATCTATCAATAATATCCAAAAATGAAACGAGAATTTACAAGAATTAAATCCCTTAAAGTTGAACACCTTCAATTACATCTAACTTGATCTTATGAGTAATGCCTTTATCAAATCATCAATTCAGTAAAGAAAATGAAATACAAAGATCAATAGATGTTTGAAATCCCAAATATAATAGATAATGTATCTAGACAATCTGTTGAAGAGAGTGGCTCTTTGAGCATCTTTCTTTAAAAACCCACCTTATACCAACCTTGAAATTTGACAGAGTCAAGTATTTCAACATGCATTTTACTTAATCAAAAATTTGAACAACCATGCTTGGTATACATGTGGTAGCTGCACACAATACTCGGACGACCGAGGTGGTAGCTCTTTCCTCCATGTGGTGGTAGTTTTCACACTCCTCATTGGGATGTAACTCTTTCCACATCTTTTGAGCATTTTACCTTTTCTAAGACTCCCCCTCAATTGGCTCTCAATTATTTAAGATATAAAGTATTCAACCAAATATTGATCTCGATTTCATACTCGACTAAGCAGTCAAATAAGATAATGACTATACCAAGAGATCATAGAGAGAGAGAAATTGACTTTGATCACTTTAGAAGATGATTTAATTAACATAAATGATCATTGCAACAGTGGAATATTATGATGGCAAAAGCATAATAAATTTCTAAATGTGCGAAAAGATGCAATTAAAGTCAATTATGATCTATGCTCAATTTATGTCCTATGTACAAACATAGATAATGAACAAAACAAAAACAAATACAAAACCTATCCTAAGCAAAGTTTTCAAAAAGAAGATTATTTCAAGGAAAGCATCCCAATTGCTTTTCGTAAATGAATAAAACGTTTTTGATCCAAAGGTTTTGTTAGAATGTCAGCTAATTGATCCTCAGTTGAAATATATGAGAGTTGAAGAGTATTTGATTCAACTAGCTCTCTAAGAAAATGATATCTAAGTTCAATATGTTTTGTTCTAGAGTGCAACACAGGGTTTTTAGAAATGTTAATAGCACTAGTGTTGTCACAAAGTATTGTTACCGAAGATGCTGAAATGCGGAAGTCGCTCAGTACGCTTTTCATCCAAATGAGTTGAGTTGAGCAGCTTCCAGCTAAAATGTATTCCGCTTCGGCAGTCGAGAGTGCTATGCAGTTCTGCTTTTTACTGTGCCATGCAACAAGGCAATGGCCAAGATAGAAGCATGCACCACTCGTGCTTTTCCGATCATCCACTGATCCTGCCCAATCGGCATCTGAGTATCCAACAATATCCAAACTTGTTCCCATAGGATACCAAATTCCGAAATTAATTGATCCTTTGATATACCGGATGATCCTTTTCACCGCTTTCAGGTGAACCTCCTTTGGTGCTGATTGATATCTCGCGCAAATCCCAACACCAAAAGATATATCCGGGCGACTAGCCGTGAGGTAAAGTAGACTTCCAATCATACTTCGATACAATTTCTCGTCTACATTCTCACTATGTGATTCACTTCCAAGTCCCTTGTGGCTAGTTCCCATTGGAGTCGGAAAATCTTTACCATTTTCTAGATCAAACTTTTTGACCAACTCCATTGCATACTTGGATTGACTCAAGTGAATACCTTCATCATTTTGTTTAATTTGCAATCCAAGGAAATAAGTCAATTCGCCCATCATGGACATCTCAAATTCGCTTTCCATGGTCTCCGCGAATTTAGAAGCATCATTATCTCTTGTTGCGCCAAATACTATGTCATCGACATATATTTGTGCTACAATGAAATTGTTTTGATAATGCTTCACAAAGAGAGTCCTATCAGCTCCCCCTCGAGTATAGCCCTTCTCCAAAAGGTGCTTTGTTAACCTTTCGTACCATGCTCGCGGTGCTTGTTTCAGACCGTAAAGAGCCTTTTTTAAACGAAAAACATGGTTAGGTTGTTTATGATCTACAAAACCTTTCGGTTGAGCCACATAAACTTCCTCATTTAAAAACCCATTTAGAAATGCGCTCTTAACGTCCATTTGAAATAATTTGATTTTAAAATGACAAGCAATAGCAAACAGTATACGAATGGACTCGAGTCTAGCTACAGGGGCGAATGTTTCGTCAAAGTCTATACCTTCTACTTGAGAGTAGCCTTGAGCAACTAATCGTGCCTTATTCCTGATGATAGTACCATCCTCATTTTTCTTGTTTTTGAACATCCATTTGGTACCTATCACATTGTGTTGCTTTGGAGGCTTCGTTAATTCCCAGACTTTGTTTCGCTCAAATTGATGGAGCTCTTCCTGCATTGCTTTAATCCAGTAGTCATCCTGAAGAGCTTTATCTATGTTCTTTGGTTCGATTAAAGATACGTAGCAAGCGAATCCACAAACCAACTGCCTCCGAGTTCTGACTCCTTCTTGTGGATCTCCAATAATATTCGATTCCGGATGATCCTTGGAGATTCGTAACGTTTGTTGAAGCGGAGTACTCGGAGATATATGAGATGATTCCTGCACATCAGATAAACTAGAAGAACCATTAGATGCATCATTAATATTGGAAGTATTATTATGAGAAGATGCACTAGCAGGAGAATCATCATCTAGAGAGATATCGAGGGTAGATTTTCCAGTTTCAAAGTGAAAAGCTTCATCTACTTTAACATTTATAGATTCTACGATCGTCTTAGATTCAATGTTAAATACTCGATATGCTCTGCTATTCGTAGAATAACCCAGAAAGATCCCTTCATCACTTCGAGAGTCGAACTTTCCAAGATTTTCACGGTCACGTAAAATGTAACATCGACTCCCGAAGACACGAAAATATTTGATATTGGGTTTTCTACTAAACCACAGCTCATATGGTGTATTTAAAGTTCCTGGGCGCAAGTAAACTCTATTAATGACATAGACAGCGGTGTTCACAGCTTCAGCCCAAAAATGTAGCGGCAAATTCCGGCTATGAAGCATCACACGCGCCATCTCTTGAACAACCCTGTTCTTGCGCTCAACAACACCATTCTGCTGAGGTGTATAGGGTGCCGAGAATTCATGTTTGATTCCATTTGAAGTGCAAAAATCAATGAATTTTGAATTTATGAATTCTCCACCTCTATCACTTCTAACACGAATGATCTTTTCATTCTTTTCAATCATAATACGATGGCAAATCTCATGAAAAGAGTCAAACGTATCAGCTTTCTCTTTCAAAAATGCTACCCATGAAAACCGAGAGAAATCATCAACCAATAAAAAGATGTACCATTTACCTCCCAAAGATGGTTGACGGGTCGGCCCCATTAAGTCCATGTGCAAAAGTTCCAAGGGCCGTTTTGTACCAACGTGGTTCAAGTTCTTGTGTGCAGTCCTAGACTGTTTTCCCTTTTGGCAACCACCACACACAACGTTTTGTTTAAATAAAAGCTTTGGAACCCCCTTGACCACGTCCTTGTTTGAAATTCTAGTAAGTTCCTTAAAATTTAAGTGACCTAGCCTTTCATGCCAAAGAGTTTCATTATTCAAAGCAGCTAAGTTACAATTTTCAGAAAATTTATTAGGAACAACATAACAATTGTTTTCAGATCTAACCCCTTTTAGAAAGAAGACATGGTCCTTATCAGTTACAACGCATTCAACAGATGAAAAGTTAACTGAAAAACCATTGTCGCAAAGTTGACTTATGCTTATGAGGTTAGTCTTAAGGCCATCAACAAATAAGACGTTTTTCAAAATCGGGCCATCTGGAATAGCTACCGTCCCTTTTCCAACAATTTTGGAAGATCGACCGTCTCCGAAAACAACGTGTCCTCCGGAGATTTTCTCAAGATTTTGAAAACTATTTTTGTCACCGGTCATGTGACGGGAACACCCGCTATCCAGATACCAAGACGAACTATCATATGCATGCAAGGAAACATTGGAAACAAGACAAGGGAAATTTTCACCTTTGCGCACCCAAACCCTTTTGGAGTGCGTCGGTAATGGTCGAGAAGTTATATGCCTAGGTGAAGGCGTCTTGTTATAGCGATTGTTGTTCCTTGATGTAATCGTCTTGCGCGATGAACTACCAAATCTCTTTTCATTTGAAAAGTTTTGCTTTGATTTTCGGGGAGGAGCCGTTTTGGTAGTTGTTGCAAGAGGTCTTTGAGATGAGCGTTCGACTCCCGTCTTGCAATATCTTCTTATGTGCCCTGAAACACCACAACGAAAACATACCTTAGATCTTGACGATCCCAAAGAGGATGAAGTAGGTTTGTTGTCGTTGTTTGTCTTGAATTCCGGTGTCGGAGGAGGAGATACCGACTGAGGCACAAAAACTGTCTCACTCGAACTTGTACTGTTTCCAGTTTGAGTGTATCCGAGGCCGAACCTATTTGATTGACCAAGACCAAGAAGTCTATCCAACTTACTCCTTCCTGAAGAGAATCGCTGTAAGTCATTCTTGAGTTGGAAAATGGTCTTTGTCATTTCCAGGTTATCCTGTCGAGCCTCGTTGTAGAGCTTTGAGAAGTGATTCGCGTTATCCACCAGATTTGTATGTTCCTTCTCAAGTTGCTCATTGGACTCTTGAAGGGAAGCATTTGCCTTTATCAGGTTTTCCCTTTCCACTTCAAGAGCGTTTGAGAGAGAAGTCGCTCTTTTTGCTTCTTCTTCGAGATCATGCACTCTCCCTCTCAAACTCTTGTTTTGCTTAGCCACTTTCTTTGAGTCCCTCAAAAGTCTGTGGTAGGCTAGAGCAAAATCTTCACCTTCCGAATCATCCGATTCGTTGTCCGTTGCGTTCTTTTCAACAGTGGAGTTGGACAACGACTCAGATGTACTTGCCATAAAGCACATGAAGGGTGAAGATACAGACGCGTGGAATGCGGTGGAGCTCTTTTCTTCATCACTCGAAGACGACTCATTTGACGTTGAGTTGTCATCCCAAGTGACGACTTGCATCGCCTTCTTCTTTGCCGGATACTTGTTAGGACACTCCGTTGCAATGTGGCCGTAGCCTCGACATTTGAAGCATTGTAGTTGTCCTTCTGAACTTTTCTTATCCTTTGAGAAGTTCTCTTGCTTTCTTGACTTGTAACCTGAAGTACCCTTGCCTTTGTTCGACTTTCCGAAGGATGGAGATTTGCTTGAATTACCCCTTCGAAAGTTGCGGCGAAACTTCCTTGTCAAGAGAGCGAGCTGCTTCTCAAATTCCTCCATAGAAAGGTTCTCGTCATCGTCTGAGGAGGATGTATCCGCGTCTTCTTCCTTAGTTGTTTTCAATGCATAACCTGAAGACTTAGAAGTGGATGCCTTTCCAGAAGAATTGTTAGTAGTAAATGTCATTTCATAAGTTTGTAATGAACCAACTAATTCTTCTACACGTATTTCGTCCGGGTGTTTAATAGTTTCAATGGCAGTAACCTTTGGGCGAAATCGTTCAGGAAGAGTTCTTAAGATTTTTCTTACAATCTTAAATTCTGGAATCTTCTCTCCCAGATTAGCACATGAGTTTACGATGTCTTGCAATCGTGTATAGTAGTCCGTGAAAGATTCATTTTCTGCCATTAAGATAGAGTCAAACTTGCTCGTAAGCATTTGCAGTTTCTGAATCTTCACGAGGTTAGTTCCCTCATGTGTAACCTGAAGAACATCCCAGATTTCTTTCGCAGTCTCACATGCCGAGACGCGAGAGAATTCAGTTTGAGATAAGGCATTAAAAATAGCATTAATTCCCTTGCCATTGTAAGAAGATGAATCTAACTCTTCCTTGGTCCATTTCGACCTAGGTTTTAAGGTGCGAACATCACCATTAAATTCAGTTGGATTAGACCATCCTAATTCAATCGATTGCCACACCCGTTCGTCGATGGAAATTAAAAAGGCTTTCATCCGTACTTTCCAGTACGCATAATTAGTTCCATCGAAGAATGGGGGTCGGTTGATGTTTCCACCTTCAACCATTGTTTACAACCCTATTCCCGCTCTGATACCACTTGTTGGGTTATATGTAATACGGATCTAAATAGGGGAAAAAACACCTAGAGGGGGGTGAATAGGTGTAAACGTATAAACACTCAAAAAATCGTTGCGATAAAACCCAATGCGGAAATAAAAAATAATACGCAAGATTTTTACGTGGAAAACTCCATCACCGGAGTAAAAAACCACGGGACCGATAACACGGTAGAAATCCACTAGAATTAAAACACGTACAAGGTGATTTACCGTACACACTTACGACTCAACCTTTTCCATACGCTCCTAGAGGATCTTCTCCGCTCGCTCCGCGACGCTTCTCGAATCCACGATCTGCGCCCAACGCCGAATCCACGGCGTCCAAAGTCGAATCCACGACGTCCGACCGAATCCACGGTCTTCACCCAATAGCACCCTTCGAATCCACGAACGTGCCTCGCTCCGAATCCACGAGAGCGGTTGAACCTTGAATCCACAAGGACACGCGAATCCACGCGCCGATTTTGGGGTAAATCGTTGTTTTGGGTGGTGATGATCCGCCGAATACTTAGATCAAAGATAGATCGGAAATACCATCTAAGTATTCATTAGTTTGATTCAACTCAAGATGTGAGTATGAAAACCTAGAATCAAACTAATCAATATAGATGAAGAAACATAGAGTATTCTCTAATGATTTCCTTTCTTCTCTATATGTGGATCTATAGCCGTATAAAATGAATATATGAAAATGACGGCTATTGACTATGTGGATTCCCCCCTAGAAAATGAGTCATAGGGTGTATTTATAGGTTAGAAACCCTAGGAAGGAGATAAGAATCAAAAACCTAACATTTCTGGAAATTTTACGGACGGCGATCCGGATCGGACTAGCTGTGATCCGGATCGTCGTAACGAGTCAGCCAGTTCCAGAAAAACGAAGGTTCGGGATCCGGATCGAAGTGCATGATCCGGATCGTTCATACAGTTTACCAAACATCAACGTTCGGGATCCGGATTGCGAAGCATGATCCGGATCGTTCAAGGAAAATGGTAAACTCACTGTTCGGGATCCGGATCAAGAGACTACGATCCGGATTGAACTGGTGTATGAACGAACCACCTTCGGGACCCGGATCGAACAACCTGATCCGGATCCTGAACATGTCCCAAGTCCAGTTTTTGATTTTTATGCAACGAAAGATTCTTCCAAGTGTTTCTACACTACAAAAAGTATTCGGATCACACAAAATCTTTAGTTAAACATACCTGATCCTTTTGAATTCTTCTTTCTTGAGATTGAGTTAAATGATCCAACTTTCTTCACCTTCAATCTTCAAGACTTGAGACTTTCACGAAACTACGCCAACTCAAATTCCGTAACAAGTACGGTATATCACCTTTGTACGTGTTATAATTCTAGTGGATTTCACCGTGTTATCGGTCCCGTGGTTTTTTACTCCGGTTTGGAGTTTTCCACGTAAAAATCTCTGCGTGTTATTTATTTTTCCGCATTGGGTTTTATATCGCAAAGATTTTTGAGTGTTTATTGTTTACACCTATTCACCCCCCTCTAGGTGTTTTTTCCCCTATTTAGATCCAATTATACATAACCTAACAACACGCGCGGCGTGCGATGCCGCCGCCGCGCAGGCACCCGCCCGGGCACCCGCCCCGCGCGGCACGCGCCGCGGCCGCCGCGGGGGCATGGCCCCGCGCGGTGTGCGATGTCGCCGCCGCGCGGGCACCCGCCCTGCGCGGCACGCGCCGCAGCCGCCGCGGGGGCATGTGTAGCACTCGAGAAATTCAAGTGTGGTTGCGGGCGAAGAAGCAGATCTAAACCTAAGTGACTTGCATACCGGTGCGCGTATCGCACAGTTTACGGAGCACTATGTCTGCCTTTCGGATCCGAGTCTGATCTCGAAGATCTGAAACCACTAGTGCGACCGTCTCATCGAACCGATTGAAAATGATATAAACTGATTTTCGATCCGACGGTCGGATTGTTCAGAAATCAGTGAAGAAGCTTGTGGGGTCCACGACTTAAGTCATGAATAGTAACCTCCTGATTTAATTCCCCACCGAGCGAACGTTAGCCGATTCACTGTCTAGAGTCCGAATCTAGCGATTCGAGTAGTCGATTTGAATGGCACCGCCGTTCTGAGCACAATGGCACTGACGGAATTCGCGTTTAGTGATCCGGGTGCATCGAAGTGCGTGCGTCATACTGCAATTTACAGAACTTTATGGCCCGAGATTTTTTTCGATCACTGAATCAAGCAAGCAAATACGCTACTCGATAGGTTTCGACGAGCCGGACGTCGTGGCGAAGTCAGTTTCGCAATTTGACGAACCGTTCGTCTCGAAATGCGTGAAATACGTCGAAAAAATGGGTATTTTCGCAAAAATCTTAATATTTTATGTGTCAAATGCAATGAGGTTATTTGGAGAAGGACTTCTATGCATAAATGACCTACAGCTATGGACTGAATTGTAATGATCAAGGTTTAGAGGGACTTAGTTGCAAAGAAAGGGAAAATTTGCTATAAACACTATGTGGTAGTTACAGAAGCAGTTACAACTGCTCCTCCATGTTCCCACTCCCCTCTGCCACGACCTCCATGCCCAGGAACCGCCCTCTTCTTGGGGTGGCTCGTAGTAAGGTGAGGAGGCCGGTTATATAAAGGGGAAGTGGAAGTTTGAGGAAGGGGGATCACACCGAGTTTTCTTGCACCCAACCTCCATCAAAAGTTTCTCCTGCTTCCTCTGCATCTCCCCCGTGGCCGCGCGACGCTGGGAGGAGCGAAACCGGCGTCATCCCACCTTCTCCAACTCCGGCGAAGGTGAAGCTTCTTATCCTTTGGTTTTATTGGCCCAAGACCCATGGCAGAGTCTTAATTAGGTCTTGCAGACTTTCCCTGCCAAGTACCGAACCTCCATGCACGGCCGTTTGCCGGCGGTGAAGTTGCACCGCCGGAAAAGGTGGTTCTGCTCCGCCGCGGCCAAGCTTCGCAACCCGTGGTCCAAAAACAAAAATAAAATGATGGGTTGGGACTGTAGGACCAATAGGTCATCTCTGCAAAGTTTGAGGGATTTTGGTTGAGTAACTACGCCGCAGTTCAAAACCCTAGTTTTCGGGTTTTTCCACCTTCGGCCGAGCTATGTGCTCCGGCGCCGGCGGGCCTCCCCACCTCCGGCCAAGTGGTCGAGGAGCTCCCTGGGGGTGAGAGGAGTCCACCCATGTACTTGCATGGCATCCATGCAGCTTGGTTGAGGCACGGCCATGATGGGCTCGAGGTGGGTTCGGGGTGCGGTTGCCGGCGTTCCGGTCGTCCCCGGCGGCCGGGGAGTGGACAAGAAGCTTCCTGGGATCGATTATATCGTATCCATGCCCTTGCATGGATACCATGAAGCCTCGGTGGAAATCCGCCATTAGAGGCGAAGAAGCTCCAAACCGAGCTTGCTCCGCCGCCGTCTCCGCCGCGTCCTCACCGCCGGGAATTGTTCCAGATGTGATGGTAGAGATGAAAAACACCTTATGGTGCAGTTGCTGGAGGCCCAGAGACCAGAGATGGAAAAATCTTCATCTCGGGTCTATGGTGGTCATCTTCTTCATTAGCTCCACCTTTGCCCGCGGCTAACCTGGGGAGCAAGCTTGAACCCAAGTTGATGGGGATAATCCTGTAACTTATTAGATCAATTCCTTCCAAGTTGGAAGGGTGTTGGTGCAGTATTGGCCGAGAACAAGCTCGGGCATGGCTTGGGTTCATGTTTAACAATTGGTGCACTTAAGGTGTTTGATGAAATGCCTGAGAGAGGTTCTATTTGGATTTTGGCTTCGAGTATAAAATGAAAGTTGCTCAAAAATGTCTCCTGAGCTTGATGCTCACTGCAGATCAAGTTAGACCTGGGTGGACTGAGGTTTGGAGCATTGTATGCATTGTTAGTGGACTAGGTGTGGATTTGGCTGATCCAGCAACTGCTGGGCTGCAAATGAAGCAAGCCCCAGGGTTTTTAGGTTGCTGTGAACTTAACTCTAAAGCAGAATTTGAATTGGATTATTAAAGGTTAAGTTATAGGTTAACCAACCCTTAAAAGAATAGTTTAGCCCAAACACTGTTCCGGGCTGTTTGCGAAGCCGCGACAGTGAGCTCCTAGCTAATTTGGGGTCACTGGACGCGATGCTCGCGTCGGATTTCGATTTCGTTGAGCCGAAGAAACAAAAATGCATTTAGGCTATGTTAGAGAGGTATATTATGGCCCGAAGTTTTCCTCGGGTACCGTGCTGCTGCAAATGGGTGAGCACGGTGTTCAGCGGGTCGAGTGTCACTTACTGGAAGTGACGGTTCGTAAAAATAATATCCCAGTTAAGAGAACGAGCGAAAACGACTCTTATTTTATTGTAAAAGTGCAATTGGGTAGAACCCTAGGGGTCTAACTGCAATTGTAGCCTCATGGGCTGTTTTGGGCTGTACGCCCATGATCTCTAAACCCTTCGTTGGAGATCCAATGGCTTTCGTTGAGCGGAAATCGGATTTCCAGAAAATTCCGGCAAAATCCCGGGACTTCGGCGAAGTTTTCCGTATAGCTTGCACACACAGTGAGTTAGGGGGATGGATATGAGAGAGAGTCTATTATTGACTTGTATTTATTATTCAGGTACTAGCAGTCAGCCGCTAGCCAGTGAGCCTCCCAACGGATTTGAGGATCGCTTGTACTGAGGTGGGTTTACGGTCGAGGCTGAGTATTGTGTTGGTAATCCGAAAGGGACTTTTTATTATTAATCGGTACTAACGCTGATGGTTTCTATGATGTACTACCTTACCCCGTGACATGGTGACATGGTTACTTGGTTACTTGGTTACTTGGTTACTTATGCTCGAGTTGCGACACGCGCACCCGCGGTTTGGCCACCGCAAAGGGTGCTCTTTTCCGGAAAGGCGGTCTTTGACCCGTGTTACCCCACGAGGTGACGTAGTGGGGGGCCCCTATAGGTGGGGGGTTTGAGGCAGCGAGGTGCGAGCGGTGGGACCACCGGGATTGGATCCCGAAGTGGTCAGGTGTGAGACTGCCGGGATTGGATCCCGATGTAGTCAGGTGTGAGACCGCCGGGTCCGGTGCCCGACGCGGTCAGGTGTTACAGGTGTTACCGGGGTTACAGGTGTTACAGGTGTTACAGGTGGTACAGGTGGTTGCGAGTTACCGTTACGAGTAGAGCGGTTATTCCGGCTAGTCTTACTTTGGTGACTTGGCATTACTTTACTGTTTTAGTACTACTCTTATGATAGTGTCGCTGACTACCCACTCTGTGATAGGTACCTCCAGGGGGTAGCGGTAGGCGACGGTGAGGCCGAAGTGGTAGCAGTCGGGCTGAGGGAGCCCTAGTATGCTGTGTCATTTACTTTCTCTGCATTTCATTCAGAACTGTAGGTTATTGTGTGGTTCTTGATACCCTTGTGGGGTCGTGTGGATGTTGAGTACTTTCTTTCTGCTTATGCACTACTGTTTCCTTTATTGTTCCCGTTTGGCCGTTTTCAAAGCAACATGACTAGAAAAGAAAAGAACTTCGAAAACTATCTTTCAAAATCTGGGTCGTGTGGACCTGTTTTCCAAACCCTGTGGATTTATGGCATCTTTTCAGACTGTCTTCAAAACCTTGGGTCGTGTGGACCTGCTTTCAAAACTGTGAGTTTATCCTTTCAACTTGATTGGCCACGGGTATTGTTTATGTCACGACCCGGGACCGACAATTTGTACGGTTCGGGCACGCCAACAGATCCGCCATCCGGGCACGACCTCACGCTACCCGAAAGGAACGGTAACATCCATCTCGAATCAAAACAATGCTTGTGATGAGATATAATATCAGAGTAAGATCACTACTAATTTAAAACTTTCATTCAATAAACAAATAGTTTAAGCCGGGTCGTGACAGTTTAGTCTTCATGCACCGTACTACTTCGAACTGTTGTGATTAAATGGGAAAATGATTGCTTAGGATCGACTATTGTAACAGCCGCGACGCCGTGCATATACAGAGGAGACTCTGCCCGATTTCCGAGTAAATCTGTATATGTGGCGGGTCTGGGCACGCGCCGGGGAAGGAGGTTTCTAAACAAAAAAATTAGTACGCACTTTGCGCGTACTTTGAAGTATCGTTTCCACTAAAATAAAACCCCCGGGGCGTGACAGATTTAGATGGTATCAGAGACTTTGCTTTAATCACAACAGTGACGGCCCAACATCCACCGAGATATCACACTTAACTACGAATAAATGAAATGTGTGGGACGTAAGGTTGTAGGACGTGAGTGAACGTGGGGGAAAGGGGAATTTGTGTGATTTATTTACGCACGGTTTTCTTGGTATGCTGGGACTATTGTGTTTCCTTGGTGTGCACAGATAGAAGCCTGATTTTGGGTAGGTAACTGCTGTCAGACATGGACTTTTCGGCAGAGGCGAACCACGTACTACGCAACCAGCTGCGCGACGTGGCTGTGAAATTGCTAACTCTCGCAGAGCAGGTGGGTATACTGACCCAGGAGCTCGAGAGTGTCGACCGCGCCCAGCACGGCACCGGTGGTGTTAACCCCCGTGGGATACCATCGACTGGCGTTTCCACCTTTCAGGGAGCGGTCAACTTGGCCGTGCGCGCGGAGCTAGAGCGTACACGACGGGCACACCCCTACCCCGGCCCGACAGGGGGCCCCTACCAGTGCGGCAGAGCAACCAAGCGCCAGAGGAACAGGCCGAAACCCGGGCAGGCAATGAGGGCGGGACCTACACCACCGACGCCATGCGTCATTTGTGACGGTACGCATCCCATGATGGAGTGCCCTTGGCGGAATGAGCATTGCTTCCGGTGTGGCAGGCCGGGCCACACACGTTACGAGTGTCCCCGGAGGCCAGGTGTCACCAGACCCCCGGCACCGAGACCCGACGACCCACGCCTGACGGACTCTTCCGATACCGAGACCCCACCCCGCCACGTCGAACGTAGCTGGCCCAGAGGTTGTGGACGGACCTCCCCAGCCACCCCGGGGAGCAGTGATGCAGAATCTTAGAACAGGTATATATATATTTTTTTTTCTCTTTCTTCCCTTTTTGGTTTTTCCTTGGTTAGGCATCGATTCCCATCTTTCGTTTCTGTCTTTTTCGTCCTCCGCGTACTGTACGGTTGTGTCGGGGGAGGGTTATATAGGATAGGAGTGGGGATTACTCCCCTAGTCCGCCTGAGGAGTTGTGAACGCTAGATAGGAATCCCTTACAACTGTTTTGAGGAGAGAACCCTACCTAGTTTGTTGGTCTGTTCAAAACCCCGGAGGAGGAACTTCGCGGGAGTAGCCACTATCGCGACGGTAGCAGACAAGGTGTCACCACCCCCGACGACGACATCAGAAGCGGTGTTTTGAATTATCGAAGGATTACGACCTAACTATCCAATATCACCCCGGGAAAGCAAACGTGGTAGCGGACGTTTTGAGCAGGATGGGGCGATTGTAGGGAGGATTGGTAGGTGCGAGGACTGAACAGAGCAACTTGATCATGAAATTTTCACGACTAGGGTTGGAAGTAGTGCCGCAGGCACGGTTGCGTAACTTCTAACTCTGGTGGTCAAACCAACACTGTTGGAAAAGACTCGAGAGGAACAGTAGGCGGACTCGCACTTACAGCTCGTAAAAGACAAGATCTCACCGGATCAGGAAGGGGACTTTTCATTGGAAGGCGATGACACCCTACGGTTCCGCGGGCGAAATTGTGTGCCGGATACCCCCGGAATTTAAGAAGGAAATTCTGCCCAAGGCACACCGCACCCCTTATGCAGCGCATCCAGGAGGCACAAAGATGTACAGGGACCTCAAGCAGACCTTCTAGTGGCCCAAGATGAAGAGGGATGTAACGCAATTTGTAGCTCCTTGCCTGGGGTGTCAACAAATAAAGGCCGAACGTCAACGCCCGGCAGGGAAACTGCAATCTCTCCTAGTGCCAGAGAGAAACGAGCGGATCAGGAGGGGCGCGAAGCCTTTTGGGAGCGCAACTCGAGCATGCGTGGGCCCTTTCCCCACTTATTGGATTCATGGTGTATTTAAGTTTCGGGGACGAAACTTCTTTTAAGGTGTGAGTGATGTAGCACTCGAGAAATTCAAGTGTGGTTGCGGGCGAAGAAGCAGATCTAAACCTAAGTGACTTGCATACCGGTGCGCGTATCGCACAGTTTACGGAGCACTATGTCTGCCTTTCGGATCCGAGTCTGATCTCGAAGATCTGAAACCACTAGTGCGACCGTCTCGTCGAACCGATTGAAAATGATATAAACTGATTTTCGATCCGACGGTCGGATTGTTCAGAAATCAGTGAAGAAGCTTGTGGGGTCCACGACTTAAGTCATGAATAGTAACCTCCTGATTTAATTCCCCACCGAGCGAACGTTAGCCGATTCACTGTCTGGAGTCCGAATCTAGCGATTCGAGTAGTCGATTTGAATGGCACCGCCGTTCTGAGCACAATGGCACTGACGGAATTCGCGTTTAGTGATCCGGGTGCATCGAAGTGCTTGCGTCATACTGCAATTTACAGAACTTTATGGCCCGAGATTTTATTCGAGCACTGAATCAAGCAAGCAAATACGCTACTCGATAGGTTTCGACGAGCCGGACGTCGTGGCGAAGTCGGTTTCACAATTTGACGAACCGTTCGTCTCGAAATGCGTGAAATACGTCAAAAAAACGGGTATTTTCGCAAAAATCTTAATATTTTATGTGTCAAATGCAATGAGGTTATTTGGAGAAGGACTTCTATGCATAAATGACCTACAGCTATGGACTGAATTGTAATGATCAAGGTTTAGAGGGACTTAGTTGCAAAGAAAGGGAAAATTTGCTATAAACACTATGTGGTAGTTACAGAAGCAGTTACAACTGCTCCTCCATGTTCCCACTCCCCTCTGCCACGACCTCCATGCCCAGGAACCGCCCTCTTCTTGGGGTGGCTCGTAGTAAGGTGAGGAGGCCGGTTATATAAAGGGGAAGTGGAAGTTTGAGGAAGGGGGATCACACCGAGTTTTCTTGCACCCAACCTCCATCAAAAGTTTCTCCTGCTTCCTCTGCATCTCCCCCGTGGCCGCGCGACGCTGGGAGGAGCGAAACCGGCGTCATCCCACCTTCTCCAACTCCGGCGAAGGTGAAGCTTCTTATCCTTTGGTTTTATTGGCCCAAGACCCATGGCAGAGTCTTAATTAGGTCTTGCAGACTTTCCCTGCCAAGTACCGAACCTCCATGCACGGCCGTTTGCCGGCGGTGAAGTTGCACCGCCGGAAAAGGTGGTTCTGCTCCGCCGCGGCCAAGCTTCGCAACCCGTGGTCCAAAAACAAAAATAAAATGATGGGTTGGGACTGTAGGACCAATAGGTCATCTCTGCAAAGTTTGAGGGATTTTGGTTGAGTAACTACGTCGCAGTTCAAAACCCTAGTTTTCGGGTTTTTCCACCTTCGGCCGAGCTATGTGCTCCGGCGCCGGCGGGCCTCCCCACCTCCGGCCAAGTGGTCGAGGAGCTCCCTGGGGGTGAGAGGAGTCCACCCATGTACTTGCATGGCATCCATGCAGCTTGGTTGAGGCACGGCCATGATGGGCTCGAGGTGGGTTCGGGGTGCGGTTGCCGGCGTTCCGGTCGTCCCCGGCGGCCGGGGAGTGGACAAGAAGCTTCCTGGGATCGATTATATCGTATCCATGCCCTTGCATGGATACCATGAAGCCTCGGTGGAAATCCGCCATTAGAGGCGAAGAAGCTCCAAACCGAGCTTGCTCCGCCGCCGTCTCCGCCGCGTCCTCACCGCCGGGAATTGTTCCAGATGTGATGGTAGAGATGAAAAACACCTTATGGTGCAGTTGCTGGAGGCCCAGAGACCAGAGATGGAAAAATCTTCATCTCGGGTCTATGGTGGTCATCTTCTTCATTAGCTCCACCTTTGCCCGCGGCTAACCTGGGGAGCAAGCTTGAACCCAAGTTGATGGGGATAATCCTGTAACTTATTAGATCAATTCCTTCCAAGTTGGAAGGGTGTTGGTGCAGTATTGGCCGAGAACAAGCTCGGGCATGGCTTGGGTTCATGTTTAACAATTGGTGCACTTAAGGTGTTTGATGAAATGCCTGAGAGAGGTTCTATTTGGATTTTGGCTTCGAGTATAAAATGAAAGTTGCTCAAAAATGTCTCCTGAGCTTGATGCTCACTGCAGATCAAGTTAGACCTGGGTGGACTGAGGTTTGGAGCATTGTATGCATTGTTAGTGGACTAGGTGTGGATCTGGCTGATCCAGCAACTGCTGGGCTGCAAATGAAGCAAGCCCCAGGGTTTTTAGGTTGCTGTGAACTTAACTCTAAAGCAGAATTTGAATTGGATTATTAAAGGTTAAGTTATAGGTTAACCAACCCTTAAAAGAATAGTTTAGCCCAAACACTGTTCCGGGCTGTTTGCGAAGCCGCGACAGTGAGCTCCTAGCTAATTTGGGGTCACTGGACGCGATGCTCGCGTCGGATTTCGATTTCGTTGAGCCGAAGAAACAAAAATGCATTTAGGCTATGTTAGAGAGGTATATTATGGCCCGAAGTTTTCCTCGGGTACCGTGCTGCTGCAAATGGGTGAGCACGGTGTTCAGCGGGTCGAGTGTCACTTACTGGAAGTGACGGTTCGTAAAAATAATATCCCAGTTAAGAGAACGAGCGAAAACGACTCTTATTTTATTATAAAAGTGCAATTGGGTAGAACCCTAGGGGTCTAACTGCAATTGTAGCCTCATGGGCTGTTTTGGGCTGTACGCCCATGATCTCTAAACCCTTCGTTGGAGATCCAATGGCTTTTGTTGAGCGGAAATCGGATTTCCGGAAAATTCCGGCAAAATCCCGGGACTTCGGCGAAGTTTTCCGTATAGCTTGCACACACAGTGAGTTAGGGGGATGGATATGAGAGAGAGTCTATTATTGACTTGTATTTATTATTCAGGTACTAGCAGTCAGCCGCTAGCCAGTGAGCCTCCCAACGGATTTGAGGATCGCTTGTACTGAGGTGGGTTTACGGTCGAGGCTGAGTATTGTGTTGGTAATCCGAAAGGGACTTTTTATTATTAATCGGTACTAACGCTGATGGTTTCTATGATGTACTACCTTACCCCGTGACATGGTGACATGGTTACTTGGTTACTTGGTTACTTGGTTACTTATGCTCGAGTTGCGACACGCGCACCCGCGGTTTGGCCACCGCAAAGGGTGCTCTTTTCCGGAAAGGCGGTCTTTGACCCGTGTTACCCCACGAGGTGACGTAGTGGGGGGCCCCTATAGGTGGGGGGTTTGAGGCAGCGAGGTGCGAGCGGTGGGACCACCGGGATTGGATCCCGAAGTGGTCAGGTGTGAGACTGCCGGGATTGGATCCCGATGTAGTCAGGTGTGAGACCGCCGGGTCCGGTGCCCGACGCGGTCAGGTATTACAGGTGTTACCGGGGTTACAGGTGTTACAGGTGTTACAGGTGGTACAGGTGGTTGCGAGTTACCGTTACGAGTAGAGCGGTTATTCCGGCTAGTCTTACTTTGGTGACTTGGCATTACTTTATTGTTTTAGTACTACTCTTATGATAGTGTCGTTGACTACCCACTCTGTGACAGGTACCTCCAGGGGGTAGCGGTAGGCGACGGTGAGGCCGAAGTGGTAGCAGTCGGGCTGAGGGAGCCCTAGTATGCTGTATCATTTACTTTCTCTGCATTTCATTCAGAACTGTAGGTTATTGTGTGGTTCTCGATACCCTTGTGGGGTCGTGTGGATGTTGAGTACTTTCTTTCTGCTTATGCACTACTGTTTCCTTTATTGTTCCCGTTTGGCCGTTTTCAAAGCAACATGACTAGAAAAGAAAAGAACTTCGAAAACTATCTTTCAAAATCTGGGTCGTGTGGACCTGTTTTCCAAACCCTGTGGATTTATGGCATCTTTTCAGACTGTCTTCAAAACCTTGGGTCGTGTGGACCTGCTTTCAAAACTGTGAGTTTATCCTTTCAACTTGATTGGCCACGGGTATTGTTTAGTCTTCATGCACAGTACTACTTCGAACTGTTGTGATTAAATGGGAAAATGATTGCTTAGGATCGACTATTGTAACAGCCGCGATGCCGTGCATATACAGAGGAGACTCTGCCCGATTTCCGAGTAAATCTGTATATGTGGCGGGTCTGGGCACGCGCCGGGGAAGGAGGTTTCTAAACAAAAAAATTAGTACGCACTTTGCGCGTACTTTGAAGTATCGTTTCCGCTAAAATAAAACCCCTGGGGCGTGACAGCATGGCCCCGCGCGGCGTGCGACGCCGCCGCCGCGCGGGCACCCGCCCCGCGCGGCGTTTACCCTAGCCGCGGCCACGCGGGGAGCTCGATCCCGCGCGGCTCTACCCGTGGCTGCGCGGGCACCGTCCCGACGCAGCGCGCATTACGGTCGCGTGGCGACGCCCTAGGGCTTCGCGGCGCGACACGTTGGGTAGAAAACGGCTACTCCTAGACCTCATGAAAGACCGATACCCAAAAACCGAGCGAAACTATACCAAAATAAAATTAGTTTACCTCTAATCGTAGGAGACGGCTATCCGTTCTCGCTCCCTGTTTTGGCGCGTTCGTCGGGAGGGTTTGGATCCTTTAGCTTTCACCTTCTTCTCTACCGTTCTCTTTCGATTAGGGTTTCTCCTTTCTTCTTGTTTCCTCCGGTTAGGGTTTCGCCTTTCTTTTTCTTTTTCTCTCTCTTTCTTTCGGGAGAAGATATCGAAATATCTTTTCGTACGACTTAACCACTTTGGGTATTTAAAGTTCCCAATTAATTAATTCCTTAATTAATTAATTTTCCAATTAATTAATTCTACAATTAGTTAATTCCGCACTTTAGATTCTTCAGGATAATTCCTTAAAGATAATTCTATCCTTTTTCCTCGGAAAGCGTGCCAAATCACTTACGCGGATTTCGATGCACCCCTCGCCATTGCGATCACTTTCTACCCCTTTCCGGGAGTTCCGTAAGTCGGAATCCGGATCCGGTCGCACTGCCATTCTCCGTTTTTCGAGCTCTATCTGTGACGCCCCCAATAGTCCCACATCGGATGTGGATGGATTTGTGATTGGGTTTATATGAGACTTGGACACTAGTAATAATAACTGGGCTTAAGCATTTTGGGCTGTGATTTGGGCCCAACAAGTTATTATTGCTAGTGGGCCGGGTCGTTACATTTGGTATCAGAGCCAATAACCAGCCGGAAGTGTGCGGCGAGTCTCGGCTGAGTCTGGGTCTAGATGACAGGACTAGCGAGACGAGTCTCACATCGCCTGGTGATCTTGGGCTTGTGTGTGTGTGTTTGGGCTGACGAGGACGTCAGGCCTAAACGGGGGGAGTCTGTGATGCCCCCAATAGTCCCACATCGGATGTGGATGGATTTGTGATTGGGTTTATATGAGACTTGGACACTAGTAATAATAACTGGGCTTAAGCATTTTGGGCTGTGATTTGGGCCCAACAAGTTATTATTGCTAGTGGGCCGGGTCGTTACACTATCGCAGAAAAATACCCGCACCTCCAAATTAATGACTTAAGTAAACCCGTTACGTTAATTACATTAAAAGAAAACTATATTAGCAGGAGGTATTAAGTGTCACAAAATCTATGTTATTACACTTTGCGGTGGCCAAACCGCGGGTGCGCGTGCTGCAGCCTCGAGCATAGTAACCAAGTACACCAGATAAAACCGATGGTAATGAACCGTAAAGATCACCAAATATACAAAGTATAACTCAATAGCAAGGACCATAACGACTATCCACGTTAGCACAGTTAAACGTATAATCAGAAGTAGTCGCAACCGTCGAAAGCCCGACGCTAAGTCTCAACATAAAAACAACCCACCTCGAAGTCAGTCGAACGAACCACCTGAATGTAGGCTGATCCCGAGCTCTCGCTAGACTACTGGGCGGCTGGTGCTGAACAGCTGGGCCCTGAATAGAAACTGTAGTCAGAACTAGACTCACTCATACCCATCCCGACAACACTACAACAACATGTCGCTAATACGGGGAACTTAGCCGAAACTAGGCTTAAACCGAAATTCCCGAAAATCCATTGAGCCTCCAATCATGACCCGCCAACGGTCTAAAAATATCCAAATATCGTCCAACTACACCTGCTGTCCCTAAACATCATAATTTTGATGTTCGGGAAGACAGGGACCAAATCATAATTTCCTCTATCGAAATATTGCTATAAATACACCTTTTTAACCATTGTTTTGTCTCGTTCTTCCAAACCAGGAAGCCAAAGACAGTGCCGTAAGTTTCAGCGCGTCCGAAACGATGAGACGAAGCTCGTGCTCACGGGCTTGGGCCAACATGAGGCCCAAAAACAATGTTGACCCATGAACACTAAGTCCTCAATAATCTACTAAGCTACATCAATTAAACCACGCATGTAACATGGGATTTAAAGAGTGCACCCTGTTCAGAAAGGTCAGATAAGTGAAGTGCTCACCTCATGCGTGTTGGAGACCGGCCGGAAAGCTTGCCGGAGCAAGGTGGTGCACCCTCCAAAGCAAAACAAGGCTCGGGTTGGCCAACTTCTGATCAGACCAGACCCAGACTTGAAGCAAAGTCAAGCATCAGTTCAAGGACCCTCCCAGAGGAAGTTTGGTCACCGCCAGGCACGGCGCCGGCGGCCGGAGTCGGCGGTTGGCCGGAAAACCCCAATCAAACACCTTATGCACAAGGTTGGGGAACTCGGTTTTACAGAGGTTCTCGGGCTCAACCAACTTGATGGAAATCTTACACAGGGTCTCTACCACTCACCTGGGTTGGTGGCCGGCGACCAGAGGCGACGGCGGCGGCCGGCGGTGGAGTTCGGCTGCAACAGTGGTGCAACTACGGAAACACAACACCCCACGTTAGAAGTCACATGCAACGGTATGGGAAGCTTCACTAGTGTCCAAGGAACTCACCTGGGTCACTTACCCACAGCGCGGAGCGTCGGCGATCGCCGAAGCTCAAGCTCGGCAAAGCAAGGTCCTCTAATGGCGAATTCCGGCCGGCGACTTTTGAGTCACTGCAACTTGGACCAAAAGCTTCCATTTGGCCCTACAAAGCTTGCTGAGGTGATGGCCGGCGACGGGGGTAAGCGGCGGCGCCGGGCGGTGAAGGTCGGCCAACGGGAAGAAAACCCGATTCTAGGGCAAGCTCGCAGGGCCCGGATTCTCAACCGATCATCACCCAACTTCGGGAGAAGGTCGCAGATGATGAGAAGACCCAAACCAACGGTCTGATCTCAGTTTCAACGGTTGGGCTCTCTCCGCACTTAGGATCGGCCAGATATGGCTTTTCCGGCGAGAGGTGGTTCCCGCCGGCCAAGCAGGGGACGGCGACGGCTGAAACAAGACGAGGATGATCACCCCAACATCATGAAGTCAAAGGATTGGTCCTAGGGACAATTAAAAATAAAAACTCCCATAAACTCACCGCGCCGAAAAATAAGGAGGAAGAGAAGCCTTCTGCGGCGGCGCACGGCGAGGCTAGGCGTCGGGTTCACCTCGGCTCGACGTCAACTTCATAGAGACACTCCCAGATGCCTCCTGGACCAACCCAACTCTTTCTTGATGCCTCCCACACCACCAGACCGAGAAGAAACCGAACTTCTTTGGTTTTCCCCGAGCTTTTCCGGCGACAGGACGGCGGTGGCGCCGGCGCGACGGTTGAAGATGGTGGAGGCGCGTCGATCGCAAGAGGAAAGCGAGGCAGAGGGTGGCTGGGTGCTAGGGTTACGGGGTTAGGGTTACAAGTGAGCCTAATGCATATTATATATGCAAATGTAACAATATGCATTTTAACCCCTCTACCCAGAGTATTTAGTCCTAGGTCCCTCACAGCTTCTCTATTTCACCCTTAGGTCCCTCTCCCTAAAGCAGCGTGCAAAACGGAGCATAAAATATAAAGGTGGTTGTGTAAATTGCCGCATTTTCACCGTATTTCATGCTTTTCGAGGCATTCGAGTCGCCAAACGGAAAAACAGACTTCACCACGACGTCCGGCTCGACGAAACCTATCAGGTAGCGATTTTTGTTCGTCGACTAAAAATCCTGATAAATCGCAGATCTAGAAAATACTGCGACATCTACAGTTCAGCACGCTTTTTGAGGCTCTAGGGTCGTCAAACGTAGATTTCATCTGCGCCATTGCGCTCGGATCGATGACGCCATTTAAATCGACTACTTGGATCGTCAGATTCGGACTCCTTATAGTCGATCCCCGACATTGGCCAACGCGGGAGACCAAAACAAGGTGTTACTATTCAAAACACTATTCACCTAAGTCGCGGGCCCCACTAGTTTTCTTGCTGATTTCCGGACGATCCAACCGTCGGATCAGCAAATGGTCTATACCATTTCCACTTGATTCGATGAGACGGTCGCACTGGCGACCTCATATTTCCGAGATCAGACTCAGATCGGAAAGGCAGAATTTGTGCATCGAAAACTGTGCAATTCGCGCACCGGTATGCAAATCACTGAGGTTTAGATCTGCTTTCTCGCCCGCAAACACACTTGAATTTCTCGAGTGCTACATCACTCACACCTTAAAAGAAGTTTCGTCCCCGAAACTTAAATACACCAGCAATCCCATAATTGGGGAAAGTGCCCAAACATGGCCGACTTGCGCTCCCAAATGGCTTCGCACCCCTCATGATCCGCTCGTTTCTCTCTAGCACTAGGAGAGATTGCAGTTTCCCCGCCGGGCGCTGACGTTCGGCCTTTATTCGATGACCGACCCAGTAGCGAGCCACGCGTTATGCTACATCCCTTGTCAATTTAAGCCACCAACAGTCTGCTGTTGATCCGTCCTGCTACGTAATCGCGGTTACCGATATGTCTCCCGTCTGACTCTTACCGCTCTAGGCATTGACTGCTCCACTCGTCTTTCCGAGGTGATCTTGATTGGACGAGTCGTTTCCTTGAGTTGTTCGGTCGTATAGGCCTTAACTCTCCTGACATTTAGCCGTCCCAAAAACCAAAAACCCACCTCTCGAGGCCCAAACTCACACCTTTGGAGTCTGGCCTACACTCTCCTGTCCCTGAGAGTCTGCAAGGTCACCCGTAGACGTTCTTCGTCTGCACGCGAGTTGATCCAAGAAGGGTCTGAAAATTCTGTTCATCAAACCCAAGGACGCCGCTGGGGCGTTCAAATACCCACCCCCGAGGCAATGACACGCGAAACGCCCTAAAACCCTTGGCGAAACTCAGTGGTAACCCTGAATGGAAAACTACCGGACTGAACCGCCCTAAGATTTCGGACAAACGACGGTTCGACCCGCCTGGCAACCCTACTGTCCCGTCTCTCTTGATCGAAACTAACCTGAGTAAGCCTGCTCCTCGACTTGGAGTTCCCTGTTACGACGCCACCGGTTCGCAGACCACCTCTGACAGTGCTGAGCAGTCAGCAACCAAAGTCTCGCGATGCGTCGAGGTACCCCAGTCCTACCACCAACCCGGACCGACGACTCTTAAATGTTCAAAAAAACACGACAACAAAGGGGGAAGCCATACCACTACCCTCACAAAACTCCAGGATGTGCCAATCCAACTAGCCGGGTCACCGCCTATAAGTAATCCTCAATTGAAAACGACGAACCCACCCGTCACCAACACGGACTATTTCCACCCGTCACCAACACGGGCCACTAGCTCGGAGCATAACCACCATCCCGAATTGTCCGCTCCGACTGTCCGTTCTACCGAGGCGACGGTCAAAACTAAAGCTAGGTTTCAGCTCTAAGACCTACCACAAGGTCTACCCCACAGAGAAAGCTGAAAGCAGGGCATCCTAGCCGAAAGTAACCAATGCCAGAGCGCCATGTAGTCAATAACCCCGCTGATCTACACTGCTTCGCAATCAATAGTCTCATAACCCAAAACCTTCCCGATTATGCCTTGGTCATGGAAGGCTGGGGACAAAAACCAAGAAATACGGTCCTACCTCCGTCTTGGCACCGAAGGGGTGCGTTACTCTGGTTAACCCCTACCGCTTGGTCCCAAATCTATTGCCCCTCCAAGCACCGTGCACCGAACCGAGCTGCACACCCCCAGACCAAGCGCTCACATTCCCAACTAGGAGTATTCTAAGCTCTAGGTCCGCTCAACCAAACTCGAGCCCATACGAAACAAGATTTGCTAGCCCCGGGAGTTTCCTTTCTCAACCCAAAGGAGAACCCCAAGACCCCATCTCGACGATTTCTACCACCATCGCAGTGTGTACAGTAAAAAGCCGAACTATGGGTAACAACCATAGGGGAAGAATCCTCATTCCCACCCATACCTTGTCCAAGATGCAAAAAAATCGGTCGACTATTTGCTGTGACCTAAAACCAGTAAACCTAGAAGGTACAAATCTAGACGAGAGGCTACCTAGTTACTCACGACCGACAAAACGACCGACTCACTAACAAACACCGGCGGATTACCCTACCACCAGTCGCCGTTACCAACGACGACTCGAAAGTCGGCAGAGAAAGGGGTTCGAAAAACAAAAGCCGGCGCAACGATCTGCTGTGATAACAGTCGCACCAAGTGCATGAACACCGTCAGCAGGCCCACCGTGTCCCGTGCTGGTTGCTTAATCCATTGATTCCCAGCAACCATCAAGACCCCGGTGGCAGCCGGCCTCGACCCCAGCCTCCAAAACCACGCAATTACACAAGCACGACAATCGAGTTAAACCGGGGAACAATACTTAACCCGTACACACACACAACACAAGTCAGCTCTAGACTCCGCTAGCATAGCACTCAACCAACTATCGAGAAAAGGGACCTATACTTTCCCCCCTCCCCCCCGATCACTCACGTTCTACTCTTCTATGCCATATTCATTTCATTCATTAGTAGCTAAGTGAGGTCTCTTTGTGGATGTCGGGCACAGACTGTTGTGATTAAAGAAAGTCTCTGATACCATCTTAATCTGTCACGCCTCGGGGGTTTCATTCGGCGGAAACCGTCAACGAAAGGAGGATTTGTTTTGCGTGTAAATTTTTTTTTTGAAATTTCCTTCTTCCCCGGCGCGTGCCCAGACCCGCCGCATACACAGATTCGCTTTGCAACCGGACAGAGTCTCCTCTGTATATGCACGGCGTCGCGGGTAATACAATATCTAATCACAGTCATTTATTCAATCACAACAGTTTCTAAACATCCATACACATACAGAACTGAATAACTCTCAAGGCCGATCAACTTGAAAGGATAAATCCACAGTTTTGAAAGCGGTGCCCACCCGGCACCCAGTTTTCTAAAACAGTTTCGAAAGCTATAAATCCACAGAGTTTTTAAAACAGTGCCCACACGACACTCAGGTTTTGAAATCCATTTTTAGAAATCCATAAATCCACAAGGTTTTGAAAATGGTGCCCACACGACACCCAGATTTTGAAAACGATTTTCGCAATTCTTTTTCTTTGTTTTTCTTTTTGAACACGGCCAAACAACGAACGGGAATAAAATCCAACATCCTCATAACCAGAGAGTAATATGCCGACATCCACACCGACCCCACGAGGGTATCGAGAACCACACACCAGCCTACTAATAGCAAATGAAATGCGAAGTAAAGGAGTAAATACAGTCTAGGGCCTCCATGGACCCAAAAGCTCCTGTCTCGGCCTCACCGTCGCCTAGCCCTCACCCCTGAAGGAACCTGTCACGGAGTGGGAAGTCAGCGACACGATAATAATAAGGAAAGCAGGAAAAGTAATAAAGTCCAACCGTAAAACTATCCGGAGCAACCACCCTCCCAAGAGGGAACAATAAAACACAGACCCCTGCATAACCAAATCCGGGCACCTGCCCCGGCACACCAACCGAGCACCTACCTCGGTAAACCACGTCGAGCACCTACCCCGATGGGTCGCACCGCTCACACCTTGGTGCCTCAAACCCCCCACCTACGGGGGCCCCCACTACGTCACCTCGTGGGTTTACACGGGTCATAGACCACTTTTCCGAAAAAGCGCACCCTTTGCGGTGGCCAAACCGCGGGTGCGCATGCTGCAGCCTCGAGCATAGTAACCAAGTACACCAGATAAAACCGATAGTAACGAACCATAAAGATCACCAAATATACAAAGTATAACTCAATAGCAAGGACCATAATGACTATCCACGTTAGCACAGTTAAACGTATAATCAGAAGTAGTCGCAACCGTCGGAAGCCCGACGATAAGTCTCAACATAAAAACAACCCACCTCGAAGTCAGTCGAACGAACCACCTGAATGTAGGCTGATCTCGAGCTCTCGCTAGACTACTGGGAGGCTGGTGCTGAACAGCTGGGCCCTGAATAGAAACTGTAGTCAGAACTAGACTCACTCATACCCATCCCGACAACTCTACAATAACATGTCGCTAATACGGGGAACTTAGCCGAAACTAGGCTTAAACCGAAATTCCCGAAAATCCATTGAACCTCCAATCATGACCCGCCAACGGTCTAAAAATATCCAAATATCGTCCAACTACACCTGCTGTCCCTAAACATCATAATTTTGATGTTCGGGCAGACAGGGACCAAATCATAATTTCCTCTATCGAAATATTGCTATAAATACACCTTTTTAACCGTTGTTTTGTCTCGTTCTTCCAAGCCAGGAAGCCAAAGACAGCGCCGTAAGTTTCAGCGCGTCCGAAACGACGAGACGAAGCTCGTGCTCACGGGCTTGGGCCAGCATGAGGCCCAAAAACAAAGTTGGCCCATGAACACTAAGTCCTCAATAATCTACTTAGCTACATCAATTAAACCACGCATGTAACTTGGGATTTAAAGAGAGACCATGCTCAGAAAGGTCAGATAAGTGAAGTGCTCACCTCATGCGCGTTGGAGACCGGCCGGAAAGCTTGCCGGAGCTAGGTGGTGCACCCTCCAAGGCAAAACAAGGCTCGGGTTGGCCAACTTCTGATCAGACCAGACCCAGACCTGAAGCAAAGTCAAGCATCAGTTCAAGGACCCTCCCAGAGGAAGTTTGGTCACAGCCAGGCATGGCGCCGGCAGCCGGAGGCGGCGGTTGGCCGGAAAACCCCAATCAAACACCTTATGCACAAGGTTGGGGAACTCGGTTTTACAGAGGTTCTCGGGCTCAACCAACTTGATGGAAATCTTACACAGGGTCTCTACCACTCACCTGGGTTGGTGGCCGGCGACCAGAGGCGACGACGGCGGCCGGCGGTGGAGTTCCGCTGCAACAGTGGTGCAACTACGGAAACACAACACTCCACGTTAGAAGTCACATGCAACGGTTTGGGAAGCTTCACTAGTGTCCAAGGAACTCACCTGGGTCACTTACCCACAGCGCGGAGCGTCGGCGATCGCCGGAGCTCAAGCTCGGCAAAGCAAGGTCCTCTAATGGCGGATTCCGGCCGGCGACTTTTGAGTCACTGCAACTTGGACCAAAAGCCTCCACTTGGCCCTACAAAGCTTGCTGAGGTGATGGCCGGCGACGGGGGTAAGCGGCAGCGCCGGGCGGTGAAGGTCGGCCAACGGGAAGAAAACCCGATTCTAGGGCAAGCTCGCAGGGCCCGGATTCTCAACCGATCATCACCCAACTTCGGGAGAAGGTCGCAGACGATGAGAAGACCCAAACCAATGGTCTGATTTCAATTTCAACGGTTGGGCTCTCTCCGCGCCCAGGATCGGCCAGATATGGCCTTTCCGGCGAGAGGTGGTTCCCGCCGGCCAAGCAGGGGACGGCGACGGCTGAAACAAGATGAGGATGATCACCCCAACATCAGGAAGTCAAAGGATTGGTCCTAGGGCCAATTAAAAATAAAAACTCCCATAAACTCACCTCGCCGGAAAACAATGAGGAAGAGAAGCCTTCTGCGGCGGCGCACGGCGAGGCTAGGCGTCCGGTTCACCTTGGCTCGACGTCAACTTCATAGAGACACTCCCAGATGCCGCCTGGACCAACCCAACTCTTTCTTGATGCCTCCCACACCACCAGACCGAGAAGAAACCGAACTTCTTTGGTTTTCCCCGAGCTTTTCCGGTGACAGGACGGCGGTGGCGCCGGCGCGACGGTTGAAGATGGTGGAGGCGCGTCGATCGCAAGAGGAAAGCGAGGCAGAGGGTGGCTGGGTGCTTGGGTTACGGGGTTAGGGTTACAAGTGAGCCTAATGCATATTATATATGCAAATGTAACAATATGCATTTTAACCCCTCAACCCAGAGTATTTAGACCTAGGTCCCTCACAGCTGCTCTATTTCACCCTTAGGTCCCTCTCCCTAAAGCAGCGCGCAAAACGGAGCATAAAATATAAGGGTGGTTGTGTAAATTACCGCATTTTCACCGTATTTCATGCTTTTCGAGGCATTCGAGTCGCCAAATGGAAAAACGGACTTCACCACGACGTCCGGCTCGACGAAACCTATCAGGTAGCGATTTTTGTTCGTCGACTAAAATTCCTGATAAATCGCGGATCCACAAAATACTGTGATATCTACAGTTCAGCACGCTTTTCGAGGCTCTAGGGTCGTCAAACGTAGATTTCGTCTGCGCCATTGCGCTCGGATCGACGATGCCATTTAAATCAACTACCTGGATCGTCAGATTTGGAATCCAGACAGTCGATCCGCGACGTTGGCCAACGCGGGAGACCAAAACAAGGTGTTACTATTCAAAACACTATTCACCTAAGTCGCGGGCCCCACTAGTTTTCTTGCTGATTTCCGGACAATCCGACCGTCGGATCAGCAAACGGTCTATACCATTTCCACTTGATTCGATGAGACGGTCGCACTGGCGACCTCAGATTTTCGAGACCAGACTCGGATCGGAAAGGCAGAATTTGTGCATCGAAAATTGTGCACTTCACGCACCGGTATGCAAATCACTGAGGTTTAGATCTGCTTCCTCGCCCGCAAACACACTTGGATTTCTCGAGTGCTACACCCTCCTTGACTGTTGTGGCGGTGGGGCGGAGGCTGCGGATGAGGCTGATCCCGGGTTTGTGGGGCAGTTGAAACGAAAATGGCCCTTCTTGCCGCAATGGAAGAAGTGGTCGTGCCTCTTCGCGCACTCAGTAACATTGTGGGCTCCATTGCAGATAACATAGGGTCTGTCCCCTGGTCTTTGACCGCCTGCCGGTGCGTTCCTAGCCCAGTCTTGCGACTTTGGGTGTTTAGGGGGCCGACTCCCGCTGGTTGGTCCCCCAACTGTGAAGGACTGCGGACGCTTCTTATCTCTGTTGAAATCCGTGTCCTCTCACCGAGCGCGCGTCACTGCGAAGCCGCGCTCTACAATAGTAGCCCTATCCACCACCCTCTGGAAGGTGTGAAGGTCCGCTGCTTGCACCACCTCGAAGATGTTGCTTCGTAATCCGTCAATGAAGAGGCGGGCTTTATGGGCTTCGTCCCTTATAACGAAGGGGACGCAATTTGCCAACCTCACAAACTCTCGTTGATACTCCATGACGGACCTGTTCCCCTGCCGAATATGCTTCAGATCGTCCTCCATCTGTTGTTTCACACTATTGGAGAAGAACGCTCCGAACAACTTTTCTCTGAACTCGGTAGATGTCGGTAAGGTGTCGCCCTTCGTGGAATCCGGGCGCACCATTTTCCACCATATCCGAGCATTTCCCTCAAGACAATGGACCGCTAGGGGAACTCTTTCATGTTCCTCTATCATTAAATCCTCAAATAGCTTTTCCATTGTATCCACCCACTTCTCCACGACCCAGGCATCGGTCGTCTCGCCCTCGAATACGGGTGGGTCGTGTTTCTTGAACTCGGATAGGTTCGCTCTCACCCTGTCCCGTTCCGTCCGTTGGGTGGAGGCTTCGCCCGTAATGGGCCCCGAAGCCGCTGGGCTGGGTGCGGCCGATGGCGCGGTCGGTTGGTCCATCGACACCCCGGTGGTCGCTGTCTGGGGAGGGGCGGCCGTTGTTTCTTCACGCGTTCCAGATGGTCCTGCCACGGGCGGGCTTGCTCCAAGTGGTGGGACCCGGGCGCTCTCCCCAGGCACGGCCTGTTGCTGCTGCGTCAGTTGACGCACGTGCTCTGTGAGGGTTGACAGTTGTCCAGCCATCTCGCGTAACTGTTGGCGGATTAGTTCATTCTCTGCAGTTGCTGGAGCCGCATTATCGGCTCCCGCATTTTCAGTCGACGATCTTGTACGAGCCATTCTCCACTGTGACCAAAGAAAAATCATTAATCATAGTTCGATCGGTCTAGCACCTTGACCTACTAACCCTGGGACTCTATCCCATATTTCCCCGCGCTCACGCTCGTACGTGACACACCTATACTTTGGTTATCAACTCAGTTAGTCACTTGTGTCATTACATTCTGTGGATGTTGGTCATGATCACCTTGGTTAAAGTTGTTTTCTCTGATACCATAAAATCTGTCATGCCCCGGAGGTTCTAACAAAGCGGAAAACGTACCCATTTTTTTTTTCCTGAAACATTTAAATGAATCATGCCTCCGGCGCGTATCAGACCCTCCGCATATACAAATTCACTCCCCAAACGGGCGGAGCCTCCTTTGTATATGCACGGCGTTCCCAACAAGTCGAATACTTTAACCATTCCAATCATGACAATCAAAGAGGAGAGAATATATTAAATCATACCATCACCGCTAACTTATAAGACTATAGCATAAACCCATGGGTTTTGAAAATCGGTGCCCACTCGACACCTAGTTTTCTAAAACATTTTCGCAACCTCTTTGAGCGGCCTTTAACTTGAAAGGATAAATCCACGGGTTTTAAAATCGGTGCCCACACGGCACTTGCTTTGAAAACACTTTTGAAACCGGTTTGCGTTTGAAAACAAGCCGCAATTACACATCCTATCATTCACCAGTTAATTACAAGAAAATTCTCATCCCTACATCCATCAGAAACCATAGTAAATGAATCACAGTTAAACTAACCATAGTATAAAGGAATAACCAAAGGTAAAAAAGAATAACGTATCATTTACTAGCCCTCGTGGCTAGCGTCCTTTAACTGATGCCTCACCGTCGTCCCGAATTTCACCCCTACTCGGACCTGTCACAGTGTGGGTTGTCAGTGACTGATAAAGTAGAAAACATGCAAGTAAACGCGATAATAGAAAGGACACACCGAATCACTGGAGCATTTGCTTTCCCCTCCCCCTCATGTATCGCTAAATCCCTGTTGAAAGTCCCGCTGGGCACCTACCCTAGCTTTCAGAATATTTTGGGCCCCAACCCCAATACCGTACTCATCTTCTTGGTGCCTCCAACCCCTCCACTGCCCAAGTAGCAGTCGCCTCTCCTTGAGGGGTCCCCACTAACCTCCCCTTGTGGGGTACACGGGTAAACGACTTACCATCTTTCCGAAAAAATACACCGTCTGCAGTGGCCAAACTGCCGGTGTGCGTGTAAGCAATATGAGTATATTTTTTGCCTTGCGACCTCAGCGGCTCTAGTCGGAAAAATATAACGCACCTGCGACCGCAGCCGCTTTCATTGACATAGTAAAAGGGATTCACATGCTATGGGGTTAGTCAAACTATAAACATATCTACTTTATCATAACGAGTATCCGGAAACGACACCACACCGGTAATAACCAACACCTACCCACCTCGATTATGCGAAACGTGTACTCCGGAGACCGACCCTTGCTCTCTGTTGACGCCCGGACCTAGAAGTAGTCCCCAAAAGAGCCGTGGTCAGATCAGAAATATAATAGTGGATAAACCGAGCCCAACAACTCAGAAACACTAAAGACAACTCGACCCGGCGGTGGCGCCCGCGCGCGTTGAATGACGCGGCCGCCCCGGCGGTGTTGCGGGTCGTACGGCTGCGCGGGCACCGGCCCCGCGCGGCATTTGCCGTGACCGCGCAGACCCTAGCTCCGCGTGGTGCAAGTCGCGGCCGCACGGGCACCAACCCCGCGCGGTCCCATCCGCAACCGTGCGGACCTCAGCCCCGCACGGCCCAAGCCGCGGCCACGCGGGCGCCGGCCCCGCGCGGCACATGCCGCGGCCGCGCGAGCACCGACCCCGCGCGGCACGCGCCGCAGCCGCGCGGGCGCCCGCCCACGCGGCATTAGCCGCGGCCGCGTGGGCATGCGCCCCGCGCGGCACGTGCTACCGCCGCCGCGCGGGCACCCGCCCGCGCGGCACAAACCGCAGCCGCGCGGGCAAGGCCCAGCGCGGCATGCACCACCGCCGCGCGGGCGCCCACCCACGCGGCACCAGCTGCCGCCGCGCGGGCATGGCCCCGCGCGTCGCGCGCCCCAGCCGCGCGGGTGCCTGCCCGCGCGGCACTAGCCGCGGCCGCGCGGGCTTGGGCCCAGCGCGTCGCGTGCCTCGACCTCGCGGGCGCTCGCCCGCGTGGCGCCTGCCGCGGCCGCGCGGGCGCTCGCCCGCCCGGCGCCTGCCGCGGCCGCGCGGGCACTGGCCCCGCACGGCGCTTACCCTAGCCGCGGCCACGCTGGGATCTTGGTCCCTCGCGGCCCTAGCCGCGGCCGCGCGGGCACCGTCCCCGCGCGGCGCGCATTACGGTCGAGCGGCGATGCCCTAGGGCTTCGCGGCGCGACGCGTTGGGTAGCAAACGGCTACTCCTAAACTCCATGAAAGACCGAAACCCAAAAACTGAGCGAAACTATACGAAAATAACTCTTGTTTACCTCTAATCGTAGGAGACGGTTATCCGTTCACGCTCCCGGCTTCGGCACGTTCGTCGGGAGGATTTGGGTCCTTTAGCTTTCTCCTTCTTTTCCACCGTTCCCTTCCGATTAGGGTTTCGCCTTTCCTCTCTTTTCCTTTCGGTTAGGGTTTCGTCTTTTTCCGTTTCTCTCTCATTCTTTGGGGAGGAGATACAAAATAATCTTTTTGTACGACAAAAACCACATCGGGTGTTTTAAAATCCTAATTAATTAATTCCTCAATTAATTAATTCCTCAATTAATTAATTCCTTAATTAATTAATTCATCGATTAAGATCCTTCGGGATAATTCTTTAAATATAATTCCCTCTTTTTCCTCAGAAAGCGTGCCAAATCACTTACGCGGATTTCGATGCACCCCCTGGCCATTGCGATCACTTTCTACCCCTTTCCGAGAGTTCCGTAAGTCGAAATCCGGATCCGATCGCACTGCCATCCTCCGTTTTCCGAGCTCTATCGCAGAAAAGTACCCGCACCTCCGAATTATCGACTTAAGTAAACCCGTTACATTAGTTACATAAAACTATGATATTACATTCGGTGGCTTCGTTAGTTCCCAGACTTTGTTTCTTTCGAACTGATTGAGCTCTTCCTGCATTGCTTTAATCCAGTAATCATCCTGAAGAGCTTCATCGACGTTCTTTGGTTCTATTATGGAGACGTAACATGCGACTCCACAAACCAATTGTCTCCGAGTCCTGACTCCCTTTTGTGGGTCTCCAATAATGTTTGACTCTGGATGATCCTTGGAGATACGTAATGTTTGCGGTAACGGAGTACTCGGAGGTACGTGTGATGATTCCTGCATTTCAGATAAACTTGAAGAACCGTTAGATGCATCAACATTATCGGAAGAATTATTATGAGAAGATGCATTTACAGGAGTATCATCATCAAGAGACATATCAGGGGTAGATTTATCAGATGCAAAATGAAAAGCTTCATCTACTTTAACATTAATAGATTCTACCATCGTTTTAGATTCGAGGTTAAATACCCGATATGCTCTACTATTTGTAGAATAACCCATGAAAATTCCTTCGTCACTTCGAGAGTCGAATTTTCTAAGATTTTCGCGATCACGCAAAATATAACAGCGACTCCCAAAGATTCGAAAATATTTGATATTTGGTTTTCTACAAAATCATAGCTCATATGGTGTATTTAAAGTTCCCGGGCGCAAATAAACTCGATTAATTACGTAGACCGCGGTGTTCACTACTTCAGCCCAAAAATGTAACTGGACTTTCCGGCTGTGAAGCATAACCCGCACCATCTCTTGTACAACCCTATTTTTGCGCTCGACTACACCATTCTGTTGAGGTGTATAGGGTGCAGAGAATTCATGTTTTCTACCGTTGGAAGTGCAAAAATCAATGAATTTAGAATTGATGAATTCTCCACCTCTATCACTTCGAACACGAATGATCTTTTCATTTCTCTCAATCATAACATGATGACAAATCTCATGAAAAGAATCAAAAGTATCCGCTTTCTCTTTTAAAAATGTTACCCATGTATATCTAGAGAAATCATCAACCAAAAGAAAAATATACCATTTACCTCCCAAACTTGGTTGACGAGTCGGCCCCATTAAGTCCATGTGCGGTAATTTTAAAGGCCGATTGGTACCCACGTGGTTCAAGTTCTTGTGTGCAGCCCTTGATTGTTTTCCTTTTTGACAACCTCCACACACAATGTGTAACGACCCGACCCACTAGCAATAATAACTCGTTGGGCCCAAATCACAACCCAAAATACTTAAGCCCAGTTATTATTACTAGTGTTCATGTCTCCTATAAATCCAATCCCCATTTAGGTCTGACGTCCTCGTCAGCCCAAACACACACACAGCAGCCCAAGATCACCAGGCGATGTGAGACTCGTCTCGCTAGTCCTGTCATCTAGATCCAGACTCAGCCGAAACTCGTAACACACTTCCGGCTGGTTATTAGCTCTGATACCAAATGTAACGACCCGGCCCACTAGCAATAATAACTTGTTGGGCCCAAATCACAGCCCAAAATGCTTAAGCCCAGTTATTATTACTCGTAACACACTTCCGGCTGGTTATTAGCTCTGATACCAAATGTAACGACCCGGCCCACTAGCAATAATAACTTGTTGGGCCCAAATCACAGCCCAAAATGCTTAAGCCCAGTTATTATTAATCTGTCACGCCCCGGGGGTTCGAATCGCGCGGAAGAGGAGCCACCGATGCCCCTGATTCAGCCATATATTTTTTTTTGTAAAACATTACTCCCCGGCGCGTGCACAGACCCGCCGCATACACAAATTCGCTCTGCAAATGAGCAGAGGCCCCTTTGTATATGCACGGCGTCTCAACTACAAAGTCTCTCACAAGGCGTAGTACATACAATCTCTAACCACATCAGTTGGGGTCTCGTACACATACAACCAAACAATTCACGTGACATTCTAGCATTCACTTAGAGCATAGAGGCCGGTGTTTTGAAAGGATAAATAATCACAAGGTTTTGAAAGCGGCATCCACACGATGCCCTCGTTTGTGAAAACAGTTCGTAAACACATAAATCCCACAAGGTTTATAAAGCTTGGTGCCCACACGACACCCACGTTTTAAAAATAGTTTTCGCAAACGGTTTTCTTTGTTTTTCATCATTCAAAACGGCCAAGTAAGAGAGAACGTAGTATTCATTCAATTATTCAAAAAGAAAGGAAAGAAAAGGGCAACATCCACTTCGACCCCACGGGGGTGTCGCAATCCACAACTAGCTACCATGAATAATAAAAGAAAAGGGAAAGAAGAGTCACTGTATCTGAAGTCACCCATAAATCAGATCAGCACCCTAACGTCCTCACCGGCGCCCTAGCACTCGCCCCTGGACGAACCTGTCACGAAGTGGGAAGTCAGTGACTAGAAATAGCATGATAAGCGTAGTAAACAAAGATAAGGCAAACCACAAACACCGGAGCAACTATCCCTCCCATGCACCTTCCACCTTAACCACACCCTGTATCATTACGACATCGGGCACCTTCCCCGATGCCCACCGCCGAGCACCTGCCTCACAAAGCAACATCGGGCACCTTCCCCGATGCCCACCGCCGAGCACCTGCCTCGGCCGCCGAGCACCTGCCTCGACGTCACCGCTCACACCCCCCACCCATGGGGGCCCCCATTCCTAACGCCACCTCCGCGTGGGGTACACGGGTCAACGTACCACTTTTCCGGAAAAGCACACCCTTGCGGTGGCCAAACCGCGGGTGTGCGTGTAGCAAATTTGAGCCTCAGATTGACATTGAGTATCATAACATAACATAACATAACAGGGTTAGTGCATAAACAGAAGGAGACTGACAATTCCACCTTGCCCCAACATGCTATTTCTAACAGTTAAACCCCATTCCCGAAACCCCCGGGAACGTACCCACCTTGTGTGCGTCGTCCTGCGTTCGTCCAGTCCGCGTCTGTGCTCCAGTCGCCCACAGCGCCCCGCACTCCTGAAGGAACATAGGCAAATCGAGACTTAGAAGTCCGAAACTTACAACGACTCCCTACATCGTGCGGCGGAGTTCTTCGCACGGCACCGGCCCGTGCGGCGCACACTCCGCCCGGGCACAGCATCGCGTGGCCCCAGCCCGCGCGGGCGCCCCTCCTGCGGCGGCCCCGCGCGGCCAAGCGCCGCGCGAGTGCGTTGCCCGTGGTGCGGGGCGACCCCGCGCGGCCCCAGCCCGCGCGGGCGCCCCACCTGCGAGCGGCCCTGCGCGGCCAAGCGCCGCGCGAGCGCGCTGCCCGCGGTGCGGGTGCGACCCCGCGCGGCACCAGCCCGCGCGGGTGCCCCACCTGCGGGCGGCCCCGCGCGGCCAAGCGCCGCGCGGGCGCCTCGCCCGCGGTGCGGGGGCGACCCTGCGCGGCACCAGCCCGCGCGGGCGCCCCACCTGCGGGCGGCCCTGCGCGGCCAGGCGCCGCGCGGGCGCCTCGCCCGCGGTGCGGGGGCGACCCCGCGCGGCACCAGCCCGCGCGGGCGCCCCACCTGCGGGCGGCCCCGCGCGGCAAAGCGCCGCGCGGGTGCCTCGCCCGCGGTGCGGGGGCGACCCCCGCGCGGCACCAGTCCGCGCGGGCGCCCCACCTGCGGGCGGCCCCGCGCGGCAAAGCGCCGCGCGGGTGCCTCGCCCGCGGTGCGGGGGCGACCCCGCGCGGCACCAGCCCGCGCGGGCGCCCCACCTGCGGGCGGCCCCGCGCGGCCAAGCGCCGCGCGGGTGCCTCGCCCGCGGTGCGGGGGCGACCCCGCGCGGCACCAGCCCGCGCGGGCGCCCCACCTGCGGGCGGCCCCGCGCGGCCAAGCGCCGCGCGGGTGCCTCGCCCGCGGTGCGGGGGCGACCCCGCGCGGCACCAGCCCGCGCGGGCGCCCCACCTGCGGGCGGCCCCGCGCGGCCAAGCGCCGCGCGGGCGCCTCGCCCGCGGTGCGGGGGCGACCCCGCGCGGCACCAGCCCGCGCGGGCGCCCCACCTGCGGGCGGCCCCGCGCGGCCAAGCGCCGCGCGGGCGCCTCGCCCGCGGTGCGGGGGCGACCCCGCGCGGCACCAGCCCGCGCGGGCACCCCACCTGCGGGCGGCCCCGCGCGGCAAAGCGCCGCGCGGGTGCCTCGCCCGCGGTGCGGGGGCGACCCCGCGCGGCACCAGTCCGCGCGGGCGCCCCACCTGCGTGCGGCCCCGCGCGGCAAAGCGCCGCGCGGGTGCCTCGCCCGCGGTGCGGGGGCGACCCCGCGCGGCACCAGCCCGCGCGGGCGCCCCACCTGCGGGCGGCCCCGCGCGGCCAAGCGCCGCGCGGGTGCCTCGCCCGCGGTGCGGGGCGGCCCCGCGCGGCACCCAGCGCCGCGCGGCGCCCCGCCCGCGGCCGGTCCGGCGGCGGCGGCGGCGGTGTTCCCCGTGAAGACTCTACACAACAAAACTAATAAAAACTCACCTTTGATCCGCCGGAAAAGAGAGGAAGAGGATCGTCCTAACGTTGCCCGGTTGATCCCGCGAGCAAGAACCTCCGTCCTTTCCTCGAAAGCCCCGCCGTCGGTCGTACAAGAGCGAAAAAGGGTTGGGTCCCCGTTTTATTCTCCTCTTTTTCCCTCTCGTGGTGTCTCTTAAAGAGAAACCCTAGCCGTCCTTCACTCTCTCTTTTTTCCCTCTCGTGGTGTCTCTTAAAGAGAAACCCTAGCCGTCCTTCACTCTCTCCTTTTTCCCTCTCGTGGTGTCTCTTAAAGAGAAACCCTAGCCGCCGAACGAAGGGACCTAGGAGGGAACACCTAAAACCCTAGGTTCCTCAAAGGGTAAGAGAATAATTAATTAATAGGGACAGATCCAGCGGCTATAATTACCTCGAGAAACGTGCCGATCGTCCGCACGGATTCCGGGGCGCCTTAGTGGGGTCCGAACTTCGGAAAATTATTCCGGGTGAACCGGGAGTCGGAATCTGAAACCGATCGCGCCCCCGTTCTCCATTTCGCGAGCCCTTCGGCCTAAAAATGTCCGCGAGCCCCAACGGATTCTCCGGAAAAACACCAAAAATTGTCCCTCAGTCGGGCAGTCGAAGAAAACGGGGTAACGGGGAGGGTCACGGAAAAGTCAGGTCTTACATCACTCACTAATAAAAACAAGTTTCGTCCCCGAAACTTAACTCCCGCCTGCGGCGAAGGGGGTCCGGGTAGCACCCCCTTCACCCTCGATTCGGGTTCCCAAGTTGTCTCACGTTCTTCCCGATTGCTCCAAAACGCCTTCACGTAGGGAAATGTCCGACTTCGTAGCTTTTCAGTCCTCCCGCGCTAGGGTCCGCACCGGCTCTTCCTCGTAGTTCACGTTTCCTTTGAACTTGATTTGCGGAGTCGTCAATCACTCGCGACGGGTTGGGGGATACTTTCGAGGCATGAAAGCGCGGACGCGACCAGAACTCGGTCGTGATTCGGTGGTAGGGCGAGGCGATGGGCCACGGGGCCGTCGCACTCCGGGATCCCTAAAAGTCCCACGTACTATGGCACTACTAGCCTCTCAACCCAACCCGCTTCGCCCCTGATCGTTCCAACAAATCGGGGGGGGGGGGTTTGCAGCGCCTACCGTACGATGCTTTGTACGGTGTCATCCGGGTGCTTGTCTGGTAGTCGATGTCGTAGACGAACTCGACGAGGGGTAGGTAGCGTGACCATCTGCCCGTTCAAAACCAGGATGCATGCTCGGAGTATGTCCTCGAGGATCTGGATCGCCCGTTCGGATTGCCCATCCATCTGAGGTGATAGGCCGGGCCGAAGTGTAGCTTGGCCCGCAGTAGTAGGTGTCGGCGTCCCGTGTAGCCCCGCAACTCATCGATGTACACTTGGTCAGTCGGTCTCGTGTCCAGGTCGAAATCCTTCAATAGACCTAACCACCGTCTTCGCCGTAGGTTCGGCCCCTTCTGGGTGGAGAGGCGCTTAAGGCTTTGGTGGTCCGTGGGTGCGTTACCGTGGGCCCCGAAGGGATAGTACCTCAACAGTCTCAGGACGAGGACGACTGCGGTACACCCCAGGTCGTGTGTCGGTTAGTTCTACATATAGTCCTTGAGTTGCCCTGTCGCATAGGCTACGACTCTTCCTTGCTGCCTTAGTACTTCCTCCAGTCCAATTCGCGATGCAGTGCAGCATACTTTGAAGTCTTTCCCGGGCGTTGGTACGGCGAGCACGGGCGCCCTTGTTAATCGCTTTTTAGGCTCTTCACAGCTTTCCTTAGCATTGGGCCGTCCAAAAGAACTTGGCTCCCTTCCGGGCCGAGCGGTTCAAGGAAGTGCATGCTCTTACAGGGCTTCATCTAATTCCGGGCAGTCAACGCACAGCTGCAAGCTCCTCCCCTGTTCCCGCGCCAGTAGAACGGCCATGCACCCAGCCGGTGCCTTCCGCTCCTTACTTTTTGCTACTAAGTACATGGTCCCCAAGTGGGATAAAACAAAAGAGTGCGTGCCTAAGTAGATCGAGGCCAAAACCGGTTGGTTTTGGATGGGAGAAAAGAAGGGATCTTCGGTAAGAGAAGGGAGTATCTGCGGACTACGCCAACGGCGGATCCCCGCAGTCCCTCTTAAAGGCGTTCGCCCCTCCCCAAAAGATCCGAGGAAAAACGGACAGAAAAACAACGAAGCTATTACTAACGACGGGACATAGCCGAAACCCATAACAGATGAAGAAAGGATGGTATAACTCAGGTTCGACGGATGTCCCCAACTAAAAAGAAGTAGTTCAAGTATTACCTGTCGTCACTCGGTTCGGGACGTTGCTCCGTCTGCTGGGGCGGCTGGGGTAGCCACTCCCGCAACCCCTGGGCCAGCGCCGCACTGCGTGGTTGGGCAGGGTCCTGGTATCGTACGAGTCCGCCGACGGCGAGCCGTCGGGTCGGTCCTTCTGTGGGTTGGGAGCCGCGGTATCCTCTCGTCCCTCCCGTTGTGGCGTTGCGGCGGTAGCGGCCTGCTCTCGCGGACATGAAGCGCGGGTGTGATCTGATTTGCCGCAACCATTGCAGTGGGAGTACCTCCAGAGGCAGTTCGTCACTCGATGCGCCTTTCCGCAGATGACGCAGGGCCCTTGTGGCGTCTCTGGGGTCCCTGTTGGTACCCGCCCACCCTCCCTTGCATTTTCCAGGTGTTGGTTCGCCCGGTACCTTGGTTTGGGGCTCCCCTGCAAGGCGGGGGTGGCGGCTTTCTCTCTGCTTCGACAGGTCCCGGCGCCGGGGGCCTAGTGACGCCTAGCTTCTGGCGGCACGTGTAACGCGTGTGACCCGGTCTACCACACCGGAAACAGTGATCATCCCGCCAGGGGCAGCCCATCACTCGATGTGCGCCGCCACAAATGACGCACGGCTTCGATGGGCCGGGCCCCTCCTTCTTCACCGGTCCAGACTCCGGTTCTACCTTCGGACGTTTGGTCGCGCGGCTCGCCAGATAGGGGTCCTCCGCCGGGTCAGGGTAGGGGCACCCTTGCCGGGCGTACTCTTGCTCCGCACGCATGGCCAAATTAACTGCATCGTGATAGGTGGGAAATCTCGCCGGTGGCATCCCGCGAGGGGTACCGTCCCATGGGCCGTGCTGGAAGTGGTCAACGCTCTCAAGGTCCCGCGTCAGCATGCACAGACGCTCCGTGAGAGTCAGCAGCTGTCCTGCCACATCGCGCAGTTGGTTGCGCAGCAAGCGGTTCGCTCCGGCTGCGGTGTCCATTTCCGTCGGTCGTCGCTCACTGTGTTGGACTGCTATTGTATCTGCGTACATAATGAAAGCATACCGATCATCACAAACATAGAGACATAACTGACAAGGCAACCCGGCTCCTAAAGGGTTCTACTAAATCTCTACCCTCCCCCACGTACACTCGTGTCCTATTTATTTATCCCGTGTTCACTTTATTACTCAGCAGCCAGAGTATTGCGCCCGTGGATGTTAGGCCCCGACTGTTGTGGTTAGAGTTTACCGCTCTGATACCATCTTAATCTGTCACGCCCCGGGGGTTCGAATCGCGCGGAAGAGGAGCCACCGATGCCCCTGATTCAGCCATATATTTTTTTTTGTAAAACATTACTCCCCGGCGCGTGCACAGACCCGCCGCATACACAAATTCGCTCTGCAAATGAGCAGAGGCCCCTTTGTATATGCACGGCGTCTCAACTACAAAGTGTCTCACAAGGCGTAGTACATACAATCTCTAACCACATCAGTTGGGGTCTCGTACACATACAACCAAACAATTCACGTGACATTCTAGCATTCACTTAGAGCATAGAGGCCGGTGTTTTGAAAGGATAAATAATCACAAGGTTTTGAAAGCGGCATCCACACGATGCCCTCGTTTGTGAAAACAGTTCGTAAACACATAAATCCCACAAGGTTTATAAAGCTTGGTGCCCACACGACACCCACGTTTTAAAAATAGTTTTCGCAAACGGTTTTCTTTGTTTTTCATCGTTCAAAACGGCCAAGTAAGAGAGAACGTAGTATTCATTCAATTATTCAAAAAGAAAGGAAAGAAAAGGGCAACATCCACTTCGACCCCACGGGGGTGTCGCAATCCACAACTAGCTACCATGAATAATAAAAGAAAAGGGAAAGAAGAGTCACTGTATCTGAAGTCACCCATAAATCAGATCAGCACCCTAACGTCCTCACCGGCGCCCTAGCACTCGCCCCTGGACGAACCTGTCACGAAGTGGGAAGTCAGTGACTAGAAATAGCATGATAAGCGTAGTAAACAAAGATAAGGCAAACCACAAACACCGGAGCAACTATCCCCTCCATGCACCTTCCACCTTAACACACCCTGTATCATTACGACATCGGGCACCTTCCCCGATGCACACCGCCGAGCACCTGCCTCACAAAGCAACATCGGGCACCTTCCCCGATGCCCACCGCCGAGCACCTGCCTCGGCCAGCCGAGCACCTGCCTCGACGTCACCGCTCACACCCCCCACCCATGGGGCCCCCCATTCCTAACGCCACCTCGCGTGGGGTACACGGGTCAACGTACCACTTTTCCGGAAAAGCACACCCCTTGCGGTGGCCAAACCGCGGGTGTGCGTGTAGCAAATTTGAGCCTCAGATTGACATTGAGTATCATAACATAACATAACATAACAGGGTTAGTGCATAAACAGAAGGAGACTGACAATTCCCACCTTGCCCCAACATGCTATTTCTAACAGTTAAAACCCCATTCCCGAAACCCCCGGGAACGTACCCACCTTGTGTGCGTCGTCCTGCGTTCGTCCAGTCCGCGTCTGTGCTCCAGTCGCCCACAGCGCCCCTGCACATCCTGAAGGAAAAAAAAAAAAAAACATAGGCAAATCGAAGACTTAGAAGTCCAACTTATCAACGACATCCCTACAGCGTGCGGCGGGAGTTCTTCGCAACGGACACCCGGGAGCCGTGCGGCGCACAACTCCGCCCGAGGCACAGCATCGCGTGGCCGCCAGCCCGTCGGGGCGCCCCTCTGCGCGCCGCCCCGCGCGGCCACAGCGCCTGGCTCGAGTGCGTTGCCCGTAGGTGCTGGGCGACCCTCAAGCGCGGCCGCCAGCCCGACGCGGGGGGACGACCCCACCATGCGAGCGTGAGCCCTGCGCGGCCAAGCGCCGCGCGAAGCCGCAGCTGGCCCGCTGTGCGGGTGCGACCCCCGCGCGGCACCAGCCCGCGCGGGCGCCCCACCTAGCGGGCGTCCCCGCGCGGGCCAAGCGACCGCGCGGGCGCCTCGCCCGCGGTGCGGGGGCGACCCTGGCGCGGCACCAGCCCGCGCGGTGCGGCCCCACCATGGCGGGCGGCCCGTGCGCGGCCATAGCCGCCGCGCGGAGCTCGCCGCTCCCGCAGGTGCGGGGCGACCCCGCGCGGCACCAGCCCGCGCGGGCGCCCCACCTGCGGGCGGCCCCCGCGCGGCAAAGCGCCGCGCGGGTGCCTCGCCCGCGGTGCGGGGCGACCCCGCGCGGCACCAGCCCGCGCGGGCGCCCCACCTGCGGGCGGCCCCCGCGCGGCAAAGCGCCGCGCGGGTGCCTCGCCCGCGGTGCGGGGGCGACCCCCGCGCGGCACCAGCCCGCGCGGGCGCCCCACCTGCGGGCGGCCCCGCTGCGGCAAGCGCCGCGCGGGTGCCTCGCCCGCGGTGCGGGGGGGCGCCCCCGCGCGGCACCAGCCCCGCGCGGGCGCCCCACCTGCGGGCGGCCCCCGCTCGGGCCAAGCGCCGCGCGGGTTGCCTCGCCCGCGGTGCGGGGGCGACCCCGCGCGGCACCAGCCGCTGCGGGCGCCCCACCTGCGGGCGGCCCCGCGCGGCCAAGCGCCGCTGCGGGCTGCCTCGCCCGCGGTGCGGGGGCGACCCCGCGCGGCACCCAGCCCGCGCGGGCGCCCCACCTGCGGGCGGCCCCGCGCGGCAAAGCGCCGCGCGGGTGCCTCGCCCGCGTGCGGGGGCGACCCGCGCGCGGCACCAGTCCGCGCGGGCGCCCACCTGCGGGCGGCCCCGCGCGGCAAAGCGCCGCGCGGGTGCCTCGCCCGCGGTGCGGGGCGACCCCGCGCGGCACAGCCCGCGCGGGCGCCCACCTGCGGGCGGCCCCGCGCGGCCAAGCGCCGCGCGGGTGCCTCGCCCGCGGTGCGGGGCGGCCCGCGCGGCACCCGCGCCGCGCGGCGCCCCGCCCGCGGGCCGGTCCGGCGGCGGCGGCGGCGGTGTTCCCCGTGAAGACTCTACACAACAAAACTAATAAAAACTCACCTTTGATCCGCCGGAAAAGAGAGGAAGAGGATCGTCCTAACGTTGCCCGGTTGATCCCGCGAGCAAGAACCTCCGTCCTTTCCTCGAAAGCCCCGCCGTCGGTCGTACAAGAGCGAAAAGGGTTGGGTCCCCGTTTTATTCTCCTCTTTTTCCTCTCGTGGTGTCTCTTAAAGAGAAACCCTAGCCGTCCTTCACTCTCTCTTTTTTCCTCTCGTGGTGTCTCTTAAAGAGAAACCCTAGCCGTCCTTCACTCTCTCTTTTTTCCCCTCGTGGTGTCTCTTAAAGAGAAACCCTAGCCGCCGAACGAAGGGACCTAGGAGGGAACACCTAAAACCCTAGGTTCCTCAAAGGGAAGAGAATAATTAATTAATAGGGACAGATCCAGCGGCTATAATTACCTCGAGAAACGTGCCGATCGTCCGCACGGATTCCGGGGCGCCTAAGTGGGGTCCGAACTTCGGAAAATTATTCCGGGTGAACCGGGAGTCGGAATCTGAAACCGATCGCGCCCCCGTTCTCCATTTCGCGAGCCCTTCGGCCTAAAAATGTCCGCGAGCCCCAACGGATTCTCCGGAAAAACACCAAAAATTGTCCCTCAGGG
>CM055061.1:21145145-21205160 GCA_029204045.2 Tillandsia leiboldiana
ATTACGTAGACCGCGGTGTTCACTACTTCAGCCCAAAATGTAACTGCCTTTCCCCCGCTGTGAAGCATAACCCGCACCATCTCTTGTACAACCCTATTTTTTGCGCTCGATACACCATTCTGTTGAGGTGTATAGGGTGCAGAGAATTCATGTTTTCTACCGACCGTTGGAAGTGCAAAAATCAATGAATTTAGAATTGATGAATTCTCTCCACCTCTATCACTTCGGAACACGAATGATCTTTCATTTCCTCTCAATCATAAACATGATGACAAATCTCATGAAAAGAATCAAAAGTATCCGCTTTCTCTTTTAAATTTTACCCATTTATATCTAGAGAATCATCAACCCAAAAGAAAAATATACCATTTACCTCCCAAACTTGGTTGACGAGAGTCGGCCCCATTAAGTCCATGTGCGGTAATTTTAAAGGCCGATTGGTACCCACGTGGTTCAAGTTCTTGTGTGCAGCCCTTGATTGTTTTCCTTTTTGACAACCCCCCACACACATGTGTAACGACCCGACCCACTAGCATAATAACTCGTTGGGCCCAAATCACAACCCAAAATACTTAAGCCCAGTTATTATTACTAGTGTCATGTCTCCTATAAATCCAATCCCCATTTAGGTCTGACGTCCTCGTCAGCCCAACCACACACAGCAGCCCAAGATCACCAGGCGATGTGAGACTCGTCTCGCTAGTCCTGTCATCTAGATCCAGACTCAGCCGAAACTCGTAACACACTTCCGGCTGGTTATTAGCTCTGATACCAAATGTAACGACCCGGCCCACTAGCAATAATAACTTGTTGGGCCCAAATCACAGCCCAAAATGCTTAAGCCCAGTTATTATTACTCGTAACACCTCCGGCTGGTTATTAGCTCTGATACCAAATGTAACGACCCGGCCCCTAGCAATAATACTTGTGTGGGCCCAAATACACGCCCAAATGCTTAAGCCCAGTTATTATTATCTGTCACGCCCCGGGGGTTCGAATCGCGCGAAGAGGAGCCACCGATGCCCCTGATTCAGCCATATATTTTTTTTTGTAAAACATTACTCCCCGGCGCGTGCACAGACCCGCCGCATACACAAATTCGCTCTGCAAATGAGCAGAGGCCCCTTTGTATATGCACGCGTCTCAACTACAAAGTGTCTCACAAGGCAGTACATACAATCTCTAACCACATCAGTTGGGTCTCGTACACATACAACCAAACAATTCACGTGACATTCTAGCATTCACTTAGAGCATAGAGGCCGGTGTTTTGAAAGGATAAATAATCACAAGGTTTTGAAAGCGGCATCCACACGATGCCCTCGTTTGTGAAAACAGTTCGTAAACACATAAATCCCACAAGGTTTATAAAGCTTGGTGCCCACACGACACCCACGTTTTAAAAATAGTTTTCGCAAACGGTTTTTCTTTGTTTTTCATCGTTCAAAACGGCCAAGTAAGAGAGAACGTAGTATTCATTCAATTATTCAAAAGAAAGGAAAGAAAAGGGCAACATCCACTTCGACCCCACGGGGGTGTCGCAATCCACAACTAGCTACCATGAATAATAAAAGAAAAGGAAAGAAGAGTCACTGTATCTGAAGTCACCCATAAATCAGATCAGCACCCTAACGTCCTCACCGGCGCCCTAGCACTCGCCCCTGGACGAACCTGTCACGAAGTGGGAAGTCAGTGACTAGAAATAGCATGATAAGCGTAGTAAACAAAGATAAGGCAAACCACAAACACCGGAGCAACTATCCCTCCCATGCACCTTCCACCTTAACCACACCCTGTATCATTACGACATCGGGCACCTTCCCCGATGCCCACCGCCGAGCACCTGCCTCACAAAGCAACATCGGGCACCTTCCCCGATGCCCACCGCCGAGCACCTGCCTCGGCCGCCGAGCACCTGCCTCGACGTCACCGCTCACACCCCCCACCCATGGGGGCCCCCATTCCTAACGCCACCTCCGCGTGGGGTACACGGGTCAACGTACCACTTTTCCGGAAAAGCACACCCTTGCGGTGGCCAAACCGCGGGTGTGCGTGTAGCAAATTTGAGCCTCAGATTGACATTGAGTATCATAACATAACATAACATAACAGGGTTAGTGCATAAACAGAAGGAGACTGACAATTCCACCTTGCCCCAACATGCTATTTCTAACAGTTAAACCCCATTCCCGAAACCCCGGGAACGTACCCACCTTGTGTGCGTCGTCCTGCGTTCGTCCAGTCCGCGTCTGTGCTCCAGTCGCCCACAGCGCCCCGCACTCCTGAAGGAACATAGGCAAATCGAGACTTAGAAGTCCGAAACTTACAACGACTCCCTACAGCGTGCGGCGGAGTTCTTCGCACGGCACCGGCCCGTGCGGCGCACACTCCGCCCGGGCACAGCATCGCGTGGCCCCAGCCCGCGCGGGCGCCCCTCCTGCGGCGGCCCCGCGCGGCCAAGCGCCGCGCGAGTGCGTTGCCCGTGGTGCGGGGCGACCCCGCGCGGCCCCAGCCCGCGCGGGCGCCCCACCTGCGAGCGGCCCTGCGCGGCCAAGCGCCGCGCGAGCGCGCTGCCCGCGGTGCGGGTGCGACCCCGCGCGGCACCAGCCCGCGCGGGCGCCCCACCTGCGGGCGGCCCCGCGCGGCCAAGCGCCGCGCGGGCGCCTCGCCCGCGGTGCGGGGGCGACCCTGCGCGGCACCAGCCCGCGCGGGCGCCCCACCTGCGGGCGGCCCGCGCGGCCAGGCGCCGCGCGGGCGCCTCGCCCGCGGTGCGGGGGCGACCCCGCGCGGCACCACCCGCGCGGGCGCCCCACCTGCGGGCGGGCCCCGCGCGGCAAAGCGCCGCGCGGGTGCCTCGCCCGCGGTGCGGGGGCGACCCCGCGCGGCACCAGTCCGCGCGGCGCCCCACCTGCGGGCCGTGCCCGCGCGGCAAAGCGCCGCGCGGGTGCCTCGCCCGCGGTGCGGTGGGCGACCCCGCGCGGCACCAGCCCGCGCGGGCGCCCCACCTGCGGGCGGCCCCGCGCGGCCAAGCGCCGCGCGGGTTGCCTCGCCCGCGTGCGTGGGCGACCCCGCGGCACCAGCCCGCGCGGGCGCCCCACCTGCGGGCGGCCCCGCGTCGGCCAGCGCCGCGCGGGTGCCTCGCCCCCGGTGGCTGGGGGCGACCCCGGCGGGCACCAGCCCGAGCGGGCGCCCCACCTGCGGGCGGCCCCGCGCGGCAAGCGCCGCGGCGCGGGCGCCTCGCCCCGGTGCGGGGGCGACCCCGCCGGCACCGCCCGCGCGGTGCGCCCCACCTGCGGGCGGCCCCGCGCGGCCAAGCGCCGCGCGGGCGCTCGCCCGCGGTGCGGGGCGACCCCGCCGGCACCAGCCCGCGCGGGCACCCCACCTGCGGGCGGCCCCGCGCGGCAAAGCGCCGCAGCGGGTGCCTCGCCGCGGTGCGTGGGCGACCCCGCGCGGCACCAGTCCGCGCGTGCGCCCCACCTGCGTGCGGCCCGCGCGGCAAAGCGCCGCGCGGGTGCCCTCGCCCGCGGTGCGGGGGCGACCCCGCGCGGCACCAAGCCCGCGCGGGGCGCCCCACCTGCGGGCGGCCCCGCGCGGCCAAGCGCCGCGCGGGTGCCTCGCCCGCGGTGCGGGTCTGCCCCGCGCGGCACCCAGCGCCGCGCGGCGCCCCGCCCGCGGCCGTGTCCGGCGGCTGCGGCGGCGGGTGTTCCCCGTGAAGACTCTACACAACAAAACTAATAAAACACTTCACCCTTTGATCCGCCGGAAAAGAGAGGAAGAGGATCGTCCTAACGTTGCCCGTTGATCCCAGCGAGCAAGAACCTCCGTCCTTTCCTCGAAAGCCCCGCCGTCGGTCGTACAAGAGCGAAAAAGGGTTGGGGTCCCCGTTTTATTCTCCTCTTTTTCCCTCTCGTGTGTCTCTTAAAGAGAAACCCTAGCCGTCCTTCACTCTCTCTTTTTTCCCTCCGGGGTGTCTCTTAAAGAGAACCCTATCCGTCCTTCACACCGTCTCTCCTTTTCCCTCTCGTGGTGTCCTCTTAAAGAGAAACCCTAGCCGCCGAACGAAGGGACCTAGGAGGGAACACCTAAAAACCCTAGGTTCCTCAAAGGGTAAGAGAATAATTAATTAATAGGGACAGATCCAGCGGCTATAATTACCCTCGAGAAACGTGCCGATCGTCCGCACGGATTCCGGGCGCCTTAGTGGGGTCCGAACTTCGGAAAATTATTCCGGGTGAACCGGGAGTCGGAATCTGAAACCGATCGCGGCCCCCGTCTCCATTTCGCGAGCCCTTCGGCCTAAAAATGTCCGCGAGCCCCACGGATTCCTCCGGAAAAACACCAAAAATTGTCCCTCAGTCGGGCAGTCGAAGAAAACGGGGTAACGGGGAGGGTCACGGAAAAGTCAGGTCTTACATCACTCACTAATAAAAACAAGTTTCGTCCCGAAACTTAACTCCCGCCTGCGGCGAAGGGGGTCCGGGTAGCACCCCCTTCAACCCTCGATTCGGGTTCCCAAGTTGTCTCACGTTCTTCCCGATTGCTCCAAAACGCCTTCACGTAGGGAAATGTCCGACTTCGTAGCTTTTCAGTCCTCCCGCGCTAGGGTCCGCACCGGCTCTTCCTCGTAGTTCACGTTTCCTTTGAACTTGATTTGCGGAGTCGTCAATCACTCGCGACGGGTTGGGGGATACTTTCGAGGCATGAAAGCGCGGACGCGACCAGAACTCGGTCGTGATTCGGTGGTAGGGCGAGGCGATGGGCCACGGTGGCCGTCGCACTCCGGGATCCCTAAAAGTCCCACGTACTATGGCACTACTAGCCTCTCAACCCAACCCGCTTCGCCCCTGATCGTTCCAACAAATCGGGGGGGGGGGTTTGCAGCGCCTACCGTACGATGCTTTGTACGGTGTCATCCGGGTGCTTGTCTGGTAGTCGATGTCGTAGACGAACTCGACGAGGGGTAGGTAGCGTGACCATCTGCCCGTTCAAAACCAGGATGCATGCTCGGAGTATGTCCTCGAGGATCTGGATCGCCCGTTCGGATTGCCCATCCATCTGAGGTGATAGGCCGGGCCGAAGTGTAGCTTGGCCCGCAGTAGTAGGTGTCGGCGTCCCGTGTAGCCCCGCAACTCATCGATGTACACTTGGTCAGTCGGTCTCGTGTCCAGGTCGAAATCCTTCAATAGACCTAACCACCGTCTTCGCCGTAGGTTCGGCCCCTTCTGGGTGGAGAGGCGCTTAAGGCTTTGGTGGTCCGTGGGTGCGTTACCGTGGGCCCCGAAGGGATAGTACCTCAACAGTCTCAGGACGAGGACGACTGCGGTACACCCCAGGTCGTGTGTCGGTTAGTTCTACATATAGTCCTTGAGTTGCCCTGTCGCATAGGCTACGACTCTTCCTTGCTGCCTTAGTACTTCCTCCAGTCCAATTCGCGATGCAGTGCAGCATACTTTGAAGTCTTTCCCGGGCGTTGGTACGGCGAGCACGGGCGCCCTTGTTAATCGCTTTTTAGGCTCTTCACAGCTTTCCTTAGCATTGGGCCGTCCAAAAGAACTTGGCTCCCTTCCGGGCCGAGCGGTTCAAGGAAGTGCATGCTCTTACAGGGCTTCATCTAATTCCGGGCAGTCAACGCACAGCTGCAAGCTCCTCCCCTGTTCCCGCGCCAGTAGAACGGCCATGCACCCAGCCGGTGCCTTCCGCTCCTTACTTTTTGCTACTAAGTACATGGTCCCCAAGTGGGATAAAACAAAAGAGTGCGTGCCTAAGTAGATCGAGGCCAAAACCGGTTGGTTTTGGATGGGAGAAAAGAAGGGATCTTCGGTAAGAGAAGGGAGTATCTGCGGACTACGCCAACGGCGGATCCCCGCAGTCCCTCTTAAAGGCGTTCGCCCCTCCCCAAAAGATCCGAGGAAAAACGGACAGAAAAACAACGAAGCTATTACTAACGACGGGACATAGCCGAAACCCATAACAGATGAAGAAAGGATGGTATAACTCAGGTTCGACGGATGTCCCCAACTAAAAAGAGTAGTTCAAGTATTACCTGTCGTCACTCGGTTCGGGACGTTGCTCCGTCTGCTGGGGCGGCTGGGGTAGCCCTCCCGCAACCCCTGGGCCAGCGCCGCACTGCGTGGTTGGGCAGGGTCCTGGTATCGTACGAGTCCGCCGACGGCGAGCCGTCGGGTCGGTCCTTCTGTGGGTTGGGAGCCGCGGTATCCTCTCGTCCCTCCCGTTGTGGCGTTGCGGCGGTAGCGGCCTGCTCTCGCGGACATGAAGCGCGGGTGTGATCTGATTTGCCGCAACCATTGCAGTGGGAGTACCTCCAGAGGCAGTTCGTCACTCGATGCGCCTTTCCGCAGATGACGCAGGGCCCTTGTGGCGTCTCTGGGGTCCCTGTTGGTACCCGCCCACCCTCCCTTGCATTTTCCAGGTGTTGGTTCGCCCGGTACCTTGGTTTGGGGCTCCCCTGCAAGGCGGGGGTGGCGGCTTTCTCTGCTTCGACAGGTCCCGGCGCCGGGGGCCTAGTGACGCCTAGCTTCTGGCGGCACGTGTAACGCGTGTGACCCGGTCTACCACACCGGAAACAGTGATCATCCCGCCAGGGGCAGCCCATCACTCGATGTGCGCCGCCACAAATGACGCACGGCTTCGATGGGCCGGGCCCCTCCTTCTTCACCGGTCCAGACTCCGGTTCTACCTTCGGACGTTTGGTCGCGCGGCTCGCCAGATAGGGGTCCTCCGCCGGGTCAGGGTAGGGGCACCCTTGCCGGGCGTACTCTTGCTCCGCACGCATGGCCAAATTAACTGCATCGTGATAGGTGGGAAATCTCGCCGGTGGCATCCCGCGAGGGGTACCGTCCCATGGGCCGTGCTGGAAGTGGTCAACGCTCTCAAGGTCCCGCGTCAGCATGCACAGACGCTCCGTGAGAGTCAGCAGCTGTCCTGCCACATCGCGCAGTTGGTTGCGCAGCAAGCGGTTCGCTCCGGCTGCGGTGTCCATTTCCGTCGGTCGTCGCTCACTGTGTTGGACTGCTATTGTATCTGCGTACATAATGAAAGCATACCGATCATCACAAACATAGAGACATAACTGACAAGGCAACCCGGCTCCTAAAGGGTTCTACTAAATCTCTACCCTCCCCCACGTACACTCGTGTCCTATTTATTTATCCCGTGTTCACTTATTACTCAGCAGCCAGAGTATTGCGCCCGTGGATGTTAGGCCCCGACTGTTGTGGTTAGAGTTTACCGCTCTGATACCATCTTAATCTGTCACGCCCCGGGGGTTCGAATCGCGCGGAAGAGGAGCCACCGATGCCCCTGATTCAGCCATATATTTTTTTTTGTAAAACATTACTCCCCGGCGCGTGCACAGACCCGCCGCATACACAAATTCGCTCTGCAAATGAGCAGAGGCCCCTTTGTATATGCACGGCGTCTCAACTACAAAGTGTCTCACAAGGCGTAGTACATACAATCTCTAACCACATCAGTTGGGGTCTCGTACACATACAACCAAACAATTCACGTGACATTCTAGCATTCACTTAGAGCATAGAGGCCGGTGTTTTGAAAGGATAAATAATCACAAGGTTTTGAAAGCGGCATCCACACGATGCCCTCGTTTGTGAAAACAGTTCGTAAACACATAAATCCCACAAGGTTTATAAAGCTTGGTGCCCACACGACACCCACGTTTTAAAAATAGTTTTCGCAAACGGTTTTCTTTGTTTTTCATCGTTCAAAACGGCCAAGTAAGAGAGAACGTAGTATTCATTCAATTATTCAAAAAGAAAGGAAAGAAAAGGGCAACATCCACTTCGACCCCACGGGGGTGTCGCAATCCACAACTAGCTACCATGAATAATAAAAGAAAAGGGAAAGAAGAGTCACTGTATCTGAAGTCACCCATAAATCAGATCAGCACCCTAACGTCCTCACCGGCGCCCTAGCACTCGCCCCTGGACGAACCTGTCACGAAGTGGGAAGTCAGTGACTAGAAATAGCATGATAAGCGTAGTAAACAAAGATAAGGCAAACCACAAACACCGGAGCAACTATCCCTCCCATGCACCTTCCACCTTAACCACACCCTGTATCATTACGACATCGGGCACCTTCCCCGATGCCCACCGCCGAGCACCTGCCTCACAAAGCAACATCGGGCACCTTCCCCGATGCCCACCGCCGAGCACCTGCCTCGGCCGCCGAGCACCTGCCTCGACGTCACCGCTCACACCCCCCACCCATGGGGGCCCCCATTCCTAACGCCACCTCCGCGTGGGGTACACGGGTCAACGTACCACTTTTCCGGAAAAGCACACCCTTGCGGTGGCCAAACCGCGGGTGTGCGTGTAGCAAATTTGAGCCTCAGATTGACATTGAGTATCATAACATAACATAACATAACAGGGTTAGTGCATAAACAGAAGGAGACTGACAATTCCACCTTGCCCCAACATGCTATTTCTAACAGTTAAACCCCATTCCCGAAACCCCCGGGAACGTACCCACCTTGTGTGCGTCGTCCTGCGTTCGTCCAGTCCGCGTCTGTGCTCCAGTCGCCCACAGCGCCCCGCACTCCTGAAGGAACATAGGCAAATCGAGACTTAGAAGTCCGAAACTTACAACGACTCCCTACAGCGTGCGGCGGAGTTCTTCGCACGGCACCGGCCCGTGCGGCGCACACTCCGCCCGGGCACAGGCATCGCGTGGCCCCAGCCCGCGCGGGCGCCCCTCCTGCGGCGGCCCCGCGCGGCCAAGCGCCGCGCGAGTGCGTTGCCCGTGGTGCGGGGCGACCCCCGCGCGGCCCCAGCCCGCGCGGGCGCCCCCACCTGCGAGCGGCCCTGCGCGGCCAAGCGCCGCGCGAGCGCGCTGCCCGCGGTGCGGGTGCGACCCCGCGCGGCACCAGCCCGCGCGGGCGCCCCACCTGCGGGCGGCCCCGCGCGGCCAAGCGCCGCGCGGGCGCCTCGCCCGCGGTGCGGGGGCGACCCTGCGCGGCACCAGCCCGCGCGGGGCGCCCCACCTGCGGGCGGCCCTGCGCGGCCAGGCGCCGCGCGGGCGCCTCGCCCGCGGTGCGGGGGCGACCCCGCGCGGCACCAGCCCGCGCGGGCGCCCCACCTGCGGGCGGCCCCGCGCGGCAAAGCGCCGCGCGGGTGCCTCGCCCGCGGTGCGGGGGCGACCCCGCGCGGCACCAGCCCGCGCGGGCGCCCCACCTGCGGGCGGCCCCGCGCGGCAAAGCGCCGCGCGGGTGCCTCGCCCGCGGTGCGGGGGCGACCCCGCGCGGCACCAGCCCGCGCGGGCGCCCCACCTGCGGGCGGCCCCGCGCGGCCAAGCGCCGCGCGGGTGCCTCGCCCGCGGTGCGGGGGCGACCCCGCGCGGCACCAGCCCGCGCGGGCGCCCCACCTGCGGGCGGCCCCGCGCGGCCAAGCGCCGCGCGGGTGCCTCGCCCGCGGTGCGGGGGCGACCCCGCGCGGCACCAGCCCGCGCGGGCGCCCCACCTGCGGGCGGCCCCGCGCGGCCAAGCGCCGCGCGGGCGCCTCGCCCGCGGTGCGGGGGCGACCCCGCGCGGCACCAGCCCGCGCGGGCGCCCCACCTGCGGGCGGCCCCGCGCGGCAAAGCGCCGCGCGGGTGCCTCGCCCGCGGTGCGGGGGCGACCCCGCGCGGCACCAGTCCGCGCGGGCGCCCCACCTGCGGGCGGCCCCGCGCGGCAAAGCGCCGCGCGGGTGCCTCGCCCGCGGTGCGGGGGCGACCCCGCGCGGCACCAGCCCGCGCGGGCGCCCCACCTGCGGGCGGCCCCGCGCGGCCAAGCGCCGCGCGGGTGCCTCGCCCGCGGTGCGGGGCGGCCCCGCGCGGCACCCAGCGCCGCGCGGCGCCCCGCCCGCGGCCGGTCCGGCGGCGGCGGCGGCGGTGTTCCCCGTGAAGACTCTACACAACAAAACTAATAAAAACTCACCTTTGATCCGCCGGAAAAGAGAGGAAGAGGATCGTCCTAACGTTGCCCGGTTGATCCCGCGAGCAAGAACCTCCGTCCTTTCCTCGAAAGCCCCGCCGTCGGTCGTACAAGAGCGAAAAAGGGTTGGGTCCCCGTTTTATTCTCCTCTTTTTCCCTCTCGTGGTGTCTCTTAAAGAGAAACCCTAGCCGTCCTTCACTCTCTCTTTTTTCCCTCTCGTGGTGTCTCTTAAAGAGAAACCCTAGCCGTCCTTCACTCTCTCCTTTTTCCCTCTCGTGGTGTCTCTTAAAGAGAAACCCTAGCCGCCGAACGAAGGGACCTAGGAGGGAACACCTAAAACCCTAGGTTCCTCAAAGGGTAAGAGAATAATTAATTAATAGGGACAGATCCAGCGGCTATAATTACCTCGAGAAACGTGCCGATCGTCCGCACGGATTCCGGGGCGCCTAAGTGGGGTCCGAACTTCGGAAAATTATTCCGGGTGAACCGGGAGTCGGAATCTGAAACCGATCGCGCCCCCGTTCTCCATTTCGCGAGCCCTTCGGCCTAAAAATGTCCGCGAGCCCCAACGGATTCTCCGGAAAAACACCAAAAATTGTCCCTCAGTCGGGCAGTCGAAGAAAAAGGGGTAACGGGGAGGGTCACGGAAAAGTCAGGTCTTACACAATGTTTTGATTAAAAGATAATTTTGGAACCCCCTTAACCACGTCTTTATTTAAAATCCTTGCTAGTTCCTTAAATTTTATGTGACCTAGTCTTTCATGCCAAAGAGTTTCATTATCTAAAGAAACTAGGTTATAATGTTCAGGAATTTTGTTTGGAAGTACATAGCAATTATTTTCAGATCTAACCCCTTTCAAAAAATATAGTTTACATACGTTACAGGACATTCAATCGCAGAAAAGTCAAAGACAAGGAAAGAATTCACCTTTGCGTACCCAAACCTTTTGAGTTTTGGAGTGCGTTGGCAATGATTGTGAAGTTATTCTCCTTGGTGAAAGCGTCTTGTTTGATTCATCGCTTTTCTTTGACATCGTCGTCTTGTGGGGTGAACTACCAAGGTTCTTTTCCTTTGTAAAATTCTCCTTTGATTTTCGGGGAATGACCTTGTTGGTAGTTGTTGCAAGAGGTGCTTGATTTGATCGTTTTGCTCCAATCTTGCAATCTCTTCTTATGTGCCCTGCAAAACCACAACGAAAACATACCTTTGTACTTGATAAACCCGAAATAGGTGAGGTAGGCTTGTTGTCGTTGAATGCATTAAATTCCGTCGTCGGAGGAGGAGACACCGACTGGGGCACAAAAACTGTTCCACTCAAACTAGGACTGTCTCCAGTTCGATTGTATCCAAGGCCGAAACGGTTTGTTTGACCAAGACCAAGCATCTTATCCAACTTGCTCCTTCCAGAAGAAAATCGCTTCAAATCATCTTTAAGTTGGAAAATGGTCTTCGTCATTTCGATTTTTTCTTGTCGAGCCTCGGAGTAGAGCTTCAAGAAGTAACTTGCTTTATCCACCAGTTTTACGTGTTCCTTCTCGAAATGCTCATTTTTCTCTTGAAGGGAAACATTTACTTTGATCAAGTTATCCCTTTCCACTTCAAAAGCGTTTGAGAGAGAAGTTGCCCTTTTTGCTTCTTCTTCGAGATCCTGCAATCTCCCTCTCAAACCCTTCTTTTGCTTTGCCAGTTTTTTTGAAACCTTTAAAAGTTTATGGTAGGCAAAAGCAAAATCTTCACCTTCGGAATTACTCGATTCATCGTCCGTTGCATTCTTTTCAATTTGGGAGGAGTTTGACAATGAATCGGATGTACTTGCCATAAAGCATACGAAAGGTGAAGTTGTGGACGCGTGGAATGCCGTTGCGTTGTTTTCTTCATCACTGGAAGATCACTCATTGGACGTTGAGGTGTCATCCCAAGTGACGGCTTGCATTGCCTTCTTCTTTGACGGATTCTTATTGGGACACTCCGTTGAGATGTGACCGTATCCTCGGCACTTGAAGCATTGGATTTGTCCCTCCGAGTTCTTTTTGTCTTTTGAAGAACTCTCTTGCTTTCTTGACTTGAAGCTTGAAAAACCTTTGCCTTTCTTCGACTTTATGAAGGATGAGGTTTTGCTAGAATTACCCTTTCGAAAGTTTCGGCGAAATTTCCTTGTCAAGAGCGCAAGTTGCTTCTCAAAATCCTCTATTGATAGGTTTTCATCATCGTCTGAGGAGGATGAATCCGCGTCTTCTTCTTTTGTTGTTTTCAATGCAAAACCTGAAGACTTAGAAGATGATGCCTTTTCATAAGTTTGAAGTGCACCAACTAATTCTTCTATACGGATTTCGTCCGGGTGTTTAACTGTTTCAATGGCCGTAACCTTGGAACGAAATCTTTCAGAATGAGTCCTTAAAATCTTTCTTACAACTTTAGATTCTGGAATTTTCTCTCCCAAGTTAGCACATGTATTTACGATATCTAGCAATCGTGTATAATAATCTGTGAAAGATTCATTTTCTGCCATAAAAATTGAGTCAAATTTGCTCGTAAGCATTTGCAGTTTTTGAATCTTCACAAGGTTTGTTCCCTCATGTGTAACTTGTAGAACATCCCAGATTTCTTTCGCAGTCTCACATGCCGAGATGCGAGAGAACTCAGTTTGCGACAAAGCATTAAATAAGGCGTTAATTCCTTTGCCATTGTAAGAAGATGAGTCAATCTCTTCCTTGGTCCATTTCGACCTAGGTTTGATGGTGCGAACATCAGCAATAATTTTAGTTGGATTTGATTATCCTAACTCGATTGATTGCCACACCCGTTCATCGATGGAAATTAAAAATGCTCTCATCCGTACTTTCCAGTAGGCATAGTTTGTTCCATCGAAGAGTTGGGGTCTGTTGATGTTTCCACCTTCAACCATTGTTTACAACCCTATTCCCGCTCCGATACCACTTGTTGGGTTATGATAATATGGATCTAAATAGGGGAAAAAACACCTAGAGGGGGGTGAATAGGTGTAAACAATAAACACTCAAAAATCTTTGCGTAATAAAACCCAATGCGGAAAAATAAATAACACGCAGAGATTTTACGTGGAAAACTCCATCACAGGAGTAAAAAACCACGGGACCGATAACACGGTGAAATCAACTAAGATTAAACACGTACAAAGGTGATATACCGTACTCACACACGACTCATCCTTTTTCCATACGTTCCGAGTTGATCTTCTCCGCTCGCTCCGCAACGCGCCTCGAATCCACGATTTGCGTTGGACGCCGAATCCACGGCGTCCAACGTCGAATCCACGACGTCTGACTGAATCCACGGTCTCCACCGAGTAGTACGTCTCGATCACACGAACGTACCTCGCTCCGAATCCACGAGAGCGGTAGCACCTTGAATCCACAAGGCCACGCGAATCCACGCGCCGATTTTGGGGAAAATCTTTGTTTTGTTGGTGGTGATAATCCGCCGAATACTTAGATCAAAGATAGATCGGAAATACCATCTAAGTATTCATTAATTTGATTCTACTCAAAATCTGAGTTTGAAAACCTAGAATCAAATTAATTAATATAGATGAAGAAACATAGAATTAAATCTAGTTATTTCCTTTCTTCTCTATATGTGGATTTATAAGTTTTCTCCGTTAATTTTCCTCGTTCATGTACGGAATAAAAACTTATAGTGGATTACCCTAAAAGATAGAATTAGGGTTACTTATAGGTTAGAAACCATTAGAAGAGGATAAGAATCAAAAACTGACTGTAACAGAATTTTACCCGCACGACAGTCCGGACTGGATTAGGCTTGATCCGGACTGTCGTTGTTTTTCAGAGAATTCCTGAAAAAATAGTGTTCGGGGTCCGGACTGAAGTATCCACGGTCCGGACTGTTCATGCGATTTCTGCAGAATCCACGTTCGGGGTCCGGACTGAACCAAGGGTGTTCCGGACTGGATTTGCGCATGAACCTACCTACGTTCGGGGTCCGGACTGGATTACTCTGATCTGGATCCTGAACATATAACAGTCCAGTTTCTTGATTTTTATGCGATTAAAAACCCATCCAAGTGTTTCTACACTACAAGAAATATTCAGATCACCAAAGTTATTTAGTTAAACGTACCTGATCCTTTTGAATTCTTTTTTCTTGAGATTGAGGTATATGATCGAAACATCTTCATCTTCAATCTTCAAGACTTAACCACTTTCATGAAATACGCCAAAACAAAATCCTTAACAAATGGTAGTGGGATTGATTTCCTTGGTGAATGCGTCTTGTTCACTTGATCACTTTTCTTTGGAATCCATGATGACGTCGTCTTGTTAGGTGTACTACCAAAGTTCTTTTCCTTTGAAAGATTCTTCTTTGATTTCCGGGGGATGAACTTGTTGGTAGTTGTTGCAAGAGGCGCTTGATTTGATCGCTTCGCTCCATTCTTGCAATTGCGTCTTATGTGCCGTGCAAAACCACAACAAAAACATACCTTTGTACATGTTGAACCTGAAGTAGGTGAAGTAGGCTTGTTTATGTTGGATGCGGTGATTTCCGTCGGAGGAGGAGAAACCGACTGAGGCACAAAAATTGTTTCACTCGAACTAGGACTGTTTCTAGTTCGATCGTATCCAAGACCCAAAAGATTCGTTTGGCCAAGACCAAGCAACATATCCAACTTGTTCCTTCCGGAAGAGAAACGCTTCAAATCTTCCTTAAGTTGGAATATGGTCTTCGTCATCTCCATCTTCTCTTGTCAAGCCTCGGTATAGAGCTTCAAGAAGTAATTAGCTTTATCCACCAACTTATTGTGTACCATCTCGAAATGCTCGTTCTTCTCTTGAAGGGAAACATTTATCTTGTTCAAATTGTCCTTTTCCTCTTCAAGAGCGTTTGAGAAAGAAGTTGTCGTTTTAGCTTCTTCTTCAGGATCCCGCAACCTTCTTCTCAAACTCTTGTTGTGCTTTGCCAGTTTCTGTCACGCCCCGGGGGTTCAAACGCGCGGAAGTAGAGCCACCGATGCTCCCGGATCAGCGTAATATTTTTTTTTTTTTGAAAACAAATCCCCCCAGTGCGTGCACAGACCCGCCGGATATACAAATTCACTCTGCAAACGGGTAGAGTCTCCTTTGTATATGCACGGCGTCCTGATTACATAATACACCTCATACAAGCTTTAACCACATTAGATCAAGGCATAGATACATTCAACATACAACCACACATCCTATCTACTCTCATGCTTTAGAAAAAGGCCGACTGTTTGTAAAAGGATAAATAATCGCAGAGTTTGAAAGCGGCGCCTACGCGACGCCGATATTTTGAAATCCGTTTCAAAGCCACATAAATCCATAGAGTTTCAAAACGGCACCCACCCGATGCCTGATTTTGTAAAACCATTTTCAAAATCACATAAATCCCACAAGATTTCAAAAACGGTGCCCACACGACACCCACGTTTTAAAATCGGTTTTCGCAAACGGTTTTCGTCGGTTTTCGTTGTTCGTTGTTCAAAACGACCAAGTAAAGGAAAGGAAAGTCATTCACTTAATAATGATAAAAGAAACAGGAAACATCCACGTCGAACCCACGGGGGTATCGCAATCCACATCTAACTAGCATGAATAATAAGAGAACGAGGAAAGAAAAGTCACTGTGTCTCCTGTCGCTAAGAGTCAGAACAGCGCTCTCACGGCCTCACCGGCGTCCTAGCACTCGCCCATGAACGAACCTGTCACAAGGTGGGAAGTCAGTGACTAAAAAGGAAAGTAAGAGCATAAAGGGCAATAAACAGCAAACCACTAAAACTGGAGCAACCACCGCCTCAAAGTGCACTCAACAATAGGTAACCCTGTGTAAACAAACAAACCGGGCACCTCCCCCGGCAAGCCCTCCGAGCACCCACCTCGGTAACCCCTGCCGAGCACTCGCCTCGGTCGCCGAGCACCTGCCTCGGCATCACCGCTCACACCCTCCACCCCCGAGGGCCCCCATCACGTCACCGTCACGTGCGGTACACGGGTCAACGTACTACTTTTCCGAAAAAGCAGACCCTTGCGGAGGCTAAGCCACCGGTGTGCGTGCAGTCATACGAGCCTCATAGTCAAGTATTTAGATAAATGATTAAATAACTAGTATAACAGCTTAGCAATGTCAACAGTAAATATTTTAGAAAACCACCGTTGCACAAACATGCACCTTACAACTAACACCCTTTCCCAACTAACTCAAGAGGAAAGTACCCACCTTGAAAGGAGACCGTCGATCGGTTCGTCCGCGTTTACACGTCTGCCGAGCCTACGGCGTCCCGCACCCCTAAAGAGACAAAAGAATGCTAAGACCAGGAGACTATTGCCGAACGTCGACTAAACATCGAAAACGGGAGACCCGACGCGATCCCCGGACTCCGCGCGGTGAAGTTCCCCGCACGGCACCGACCCGTGCGGCGCGCTCACGGCCTGCGGACAGCCCCGCTCCGCCCCGACACGACGCGGCGGCCCCGCACGGCGCGCCAGCCGCGCGGCGTGCCGCCTGCAGGCGGCCCGCTCGGCACCAGCCCGCGCGGCGCCCGCCTGCGGGCAGCGCCCGCGCGGCGCTCCTGCCGTGCGGCACCAGCCCGCGCGGCGCTCCTACCGCGCGGCGTGCGGCCTGCAGGCGGCCCGCGCGGCACCAGCCCACGCGGCGCCTGCCTGCGGGCAGCGCTCGCGCGACGCCCGCCTGCGGCCAGCGCCCGCGCGGCGTGCGGCCTGCAGGCGGCCCGCGCGGCACCGGCCCGCGGGGCGCCCGCCTGCGGGCAGCGCCCGCGCGGTGCTCCTGCCGCGCGGCACCAGCCAGCGCGGCGCTCCTGCCGCGCGGAGTGCGGCCTGCAGGCGGCCCGCGCGGCACCAGCCCGCGCGGCGCTCCTGCCGCGCGGCGTGCGGCCTACAGACGGCCCGCGCGGCGCCCGCATGCGGGCAGCGCCCGCGCGGTGCTCCTGCCACGCAGCGTGCGGCCTGCAGGCGGCCCGCGCGGCAGCAGCCCGCGCGACGCCCGCCTGCGAGCAGCGCCCGCGCGGCGCTCCTGCCGCGCGGCGTGCGGCCTGCAGGCGGCCCGCGCGGCACCAGCCGGAGCGGCTCCCGCCTGCAGGCAGCACTCGCGCGGCGCGCCTCCCACGCGGCGCACCGCCCGCGGGCGGCCCGCGCGGTACATGCCCGCGCGGTGCCCGCCTGCGGGCAGCGCCAGCACAGTGCGCCTGCCGCGCGGCGCACCACCCGTGGGCGGCCCGTGCATCACAAGCCCGCGCGGTGCGCCTGCCGCGCGGCGCGCCGCCTGCAGGCGGCCCGCGCGGTGCCCGCCTGGGGGCAGCACCCGCGCGGCGCGCCTGTCGCGCGGAGCGCCGCCTGCAGGCGGCCCGCGCGGCACCAGCCCGCGCGGTGCTCGCCTGCGGGCGGCCCCGCGCGGCGCGCGGTGGCGGCGGCGGTTTTCCCCGCAAAACCTCCTTTCCAAAACGAAAAATCCAAAACCCTAAAAGGAAAAACTCGCCTTCGATCCACCGAGGGAGAAGAAGAAGAAGAGGATCGTCCTATCGTTGCTCGGTTGATTCCGCGAGCAAGGAGGCCACCGTCCCTCTCCCGATCTCCACGTCCGGATCGCCCCGCCGTCGACTCGAAACGAGAGCGAAAAAGGGTTGGGTTTCGTTTTCCCCTTTTCTCTCTCAAGTTACGCCCCTCAAAAACCCTAGCCGCCGTAGTGAAACCCAAGGAGGAGAAAAACCTAAAATCCCCGGTTTAAAAGAATTTTAAAATAAACGGACCAAACTGGCGGCTAAAGTTACCTCAAAAAACGTGCTGGTCGCTCGCACGGATCCCGGAGCACCTAGAAGGGGGTCCAAACTTCAAAATTAAATTCTGGGAGATCCCGGGGTCGGAATTCAAATCCGGTTGCACCACCGTTCCCCGTTTCGCGAGCTCTACCGCCTAAAAATACCCACGAGCCCCGACGCACTGTCCAGAAATAATTGAAAATTAGCACCCGCCGGACCCTTACACGAAGGAAAGGAAAAGAAAACCAAAAAGAAAAGCGGGTCTTACAGTTTCTTTGAATCCTTTAATAGTTTATGGTAGGCAAAAGCAAAGTCTTCACCTTCGGAGTCGCTCGGTTCATTGTCCGTTGCATTCTTTTCATTCTGGGAGGAGTTGGATAATGAACCGGATGTACTTGCCATAAAGCACACGTAAGGTGAAGTTGTGGACACGTGGAGTGCCGTCGCGTTGTTATCCTCATCAATGGAAGATGACTCATTGGAAGTTGAGGTGTCATCCCAAGTGATGGCTTGCATCGCCTTCTTCTTTGACGGACTCTTATTGGGACATTCCGTTGAGATGTGACCGTAGCCTTGGCACTTGAAGCATTGGATTTGTCCCTCCGAGTTCTTCTTGTCCTTTGACGAACTCTCTTGCTTTCTTGACTTAAAGCTTGAAGATCCTTTGCCTTTCTTGGACTTAACGAAGGATGAAGATTTGCTTGAGTTACCCCTTCGAAAGTTTCGGCAAAATTTTCTCGTCAAGAGTGCAAGTTGCTTCTCGAAATCCTCCATTGATAGATTCTCATCACCGTCTGAGGAGAATGAATCCGCGTCTTCTTCTTTTGTTGATTTCAACGCAAAACCTAAAGACTTAGAAGAAGATGGCTTTCCAGAAGAATAGTTAGTAGGAAAAGTCATTTCATAAGTTTGAAGTGCACCAACTAATTCTTCTACACAAATTTCGTCCGGGTGTTTTAATGTTTCAATGGCTGCAACCTTAGCACGAAATCTTTCAGGAAGAGTCCTTAAAATCTTTCTTACAATTTTTGATTCTGGAATTTTCTCTCCCAAGTTAGCACATGTATTAACGATGTCTTGCAATCGTGTATAATAATCTATGAACGATTCATTTTCTGCCCAAAAAATTGAGTCAAATTTGCTAGTAAGCATTTGCAGTTTTTAAATCTTCACAAGGCTTGTTCCCTCATGTGTAACTTGTAGAGTACCGAGACTTTGTAGAGTGCACCGACCTCGCAAGATAAATGTAGTGAACCGGAATTTTGGTATATAAATAAATGTAAATAAAATGGTATGAAATGCTATTTTATTGAATTTATTGGGGTAAAGGATGACCTGGAAACGAATTGGGCCCAAATCGGGATTAGAATGTGAGATCTTGAATCTTACCTGAGAAAGTGGGCCCAGATTGTAAGTGGAAAATTCACAGTCTCGGAAAATTCCGAGAAAATTACGGGAGCTCCGTAAATGTCTTTTATGGCCACAGTAAAAGTTTCGCGTTGATCGGACACCCGGATAGAGAGAACGGGCTCCACCAGCGAATTCGAATACAGTGGGACTTTTGGCAACCCAGAGAGGGCCTAAACTGAAAAGTTTAAATGCCAGGAGGTAAATTAATTTAAACTGTGGCTGCCCGTCAAATTTGAGCGAAAACGGGCGAGAAACGGGCAAGAACGGACGAAAACGGGCGAAACTGGGCTTGGGCCCAAGTTTCGGGCGCCCGAAAGTGGGAACCGGGCGCCCGGAAAGTACTGTAGCAATCAAGCTTTTGTGGGCTGCAGCGAACTGGGCTGCACTGTAGCGAACCCGGTTCACTGTAGCAGCCCGGTCCGGTGGTGGGTGCGCCCGGAAGTTACTGTAGCGCGCCCGAATCCCGAGTTGGCACGGATCCCGAGGCAGTTGGCACGGATCCCGAGGCGTTGGCACGAATCCCGAGGCAGCGGGCATGAATCCCGAGGCAGCGGGCGCGGATCCTGAGGCAGCGGGCGCGGATCCAGAGGCATGGGCGCAAATCCCGAGACAAGCCTTTCCCTCGCGAGGCGCGGGGGCGCGGGGCCCGAGGCACGCGTGGTAGCTGGGGAGCGCCACGTGTCGCTTCGCCATTGGTCGTTCTGACCGAGGGCTGCAGGCGTGCGCGAGGAAGGCGCGCGGGCATTGTAGCAGGTCAGCGGGGACAGTCCACGTGTCGGCCTCCCATTGGCCGGTCAGCGCGATGTGACGCGCTGACACGACGCGACACTGCAGGCGGGCGTCAGAGCAGGCGTGGGTGCGGTCCACGTGGCGGCCCCTGATTGGCCGTCACGTTTCCGTGGTCGCGGTGCACGGGTCCAGGGACACGTGTCACGCTCGGGTTGGCCGAGCGTGGTGACGTGGCGCTGAGCTGGCGCGCCGTGGACCGTGGACCGCGTTGGAGGGGCGGTTACTGTAGCCGCCCGGAAATTTCCGGGCGCCCGGAAATTGCGCCCGAAAGTCCGGAAATGGCCTATTTAGGCCTGAATTGCCACATTTTCCTTCTTTTCTCCCTGTTGGCTTCACCCGAGCGTACCAGGAGGCGAACCGGGCGATTTCGCCCGGGGTTTTCGAGGGCGCACGAGCGCGCCGTGGACTCCGTGGAGCGCGCAGGGTGTTCCAAAGAGATGAATGGAAGCGTGGGACATCACGGCATTGTTGAGGTAGGTCCCGTGTGCCATTTTGCGGTATTTTTGTCGCAGTTTTTACATTTCCTTTTGGATTATGGATTTGACCCCCATGCCTATGTGCCTGTTAGGGACCAAGTTTTACTGTGTCGTTTTACTACGCGAGTTTCGCGGGCATTTTGGGCTCGCCTCGTTTTGCATGCCGCTCGTGGAGATATGCACCGTTTTGCGTGCGTATTCGACAAGTATGCGCAGTTTTGGGCATAGGCTCGGAGAATATGCACCGTTTTGCGTGCAAAGTTGAAAAAGGAACATGCACCGTTTTGCGTGCCAATACGGGGTAGGTACTCCGTTTTGCGTGCGGGTTGGACCAATGCGGGCAGTTTCGCGTGAAGAATCTGATGGGTTGCATCATTTTCGTGCAAGGCTAGGGAAAAATCTGCACCATTTTGTGTGCAACCCTACAGTCAGATGTGCACCATTTTGCATGCAGTTTCGAGGTACGTGCACCGTTTCGCGTGCGGTTCGTGTTGTTGCGCACAGTTTTGCATGCCGATCCAAATATTGTGCGTCATTTTTCGTGCAGGGCTAGGAAAAATATGCACCGTTTTGCGTGCAACCCTACAGTCAGATTGCACCATTTTGCGTGCAGTTTCGAGGTACGTGCACTGTTTCGCGTGCGGTTCGTGTTGTTGCGCACAGTTTTGCGTGCCGATGCTAATATTATGCGTCATTTTTTGTGCAGGGCTAGAAAAAATATGCACCGTTTTGCGTGCAACCCTACAGTCAGACGTGCACCGTTTAGCGTACGGATTTGAGGTACGTGCATCATTTCGCGTGCAGATCATGTTGCCGCGCATCGTTTTGCGTGCCGGCTGAAGTTGCGCGCACCATTTCTACGTATGGATTTTAATGACATGCATCGTTTTGCGTGCAGGATTGTAGGACGTGCACCGTTTTGCGTGCGGACTCGAGGGAGGTGCACCGTTTTGCGTGCAAGCTCGAGGAGACAAGTGGAATCGCGCAGACACCAATTGCAAGTGTCTACAAGCAATTGGGGACACCACAAGTGTAACACCCCCGGAATTTGGATTAGTCCTCTATATAAATGATATAATAGGACTAAATCTCTAACCCGGCTATAGCATTTTGGATGGTAGCAAAATCCAAGAGGAACATGAGAGTTAAGCGTGCTAGAGCTAGAGTAGTTCTAGGATGGGTGACCCCCTGGGAAGTGGGGCGTCACAGTTGGTATCAGAGCCATTCACCAGCCGGAAATGTGGGATGAGTCTCGGCTGAGCCAGGGTTATATAGCGGGTAGAGCGAGGCTCCCCGGCTAATGACCGTTGTGAGTGGAGTGCAGCTCCTCACAAGGTCGGCTAAGGCTAGCGAGACGAGTCTCACATCACCTGGTGTTTGTGAGTGTGCTTGAGCCTGACGTGGACGTCAGGGCTTAAAGGGGGGAAGAATGTAACACCCCCGGAATTTGGATTAGTCCTCTATATAAATGATATAATAGGACTAAATCTCTAACCCGGCTATAGCATTTTGGATGGTAGCAAGATCCAAGAGGAACATGAGAGTTAAGCGTGCTAGAGCTAGAGTAGTTCTAGGATGGGTGACCCCCTGGGAAGTGGGGCGTCACAACAAGGTGGGGAATTCTGCCGAAATTGGGTGACCTCTCCCCTTGCTCCCTTGCTTTTCGATTCGAAGCATGATAGTAGCCTGTTAGAGGCGTTAGGTAATTATGATATTGATTACCTGTATCGATGGATTCAGATGAAAAAGAGCAACTGTTGGTTGCCAGAGATAGGGGAATAGTTGTGCATGTGCAAAGAGACACAGAGAAAAAGTGCAACTGTTGGTTGCCAAAGATATATGATGAATATGCCTGCGTAGAGATAATTATTATTTTATGAATGAGATGAAAATAATTGCATGCATGAAAAAGAGTGGCTATTCATGATTGTGAGCATGTTAGGATATGACCCTAGGAATCACGTGACATAAGGGAACAACATTTGTTGGTAGTAAGACTAGGAGAAAACCTAGTATAGAGGTTTGACGAGTGACATCAACTTAGGAGTTATCCTAGGGTGGATGAGTGGCATGGTCTTAGGTAATAACCTAAGGACACTGGATAGAGTGATCAATATAGAGTCAAGGAACTCTAGGACAAGCATGACATGGAACTTAGGTAAAGAGAACCTAAGGTGAACTAGTGATCAGCATAGAGTCAGGGAACTCTAGGGCAAGTATGACATGGAACTTAGGTAAAGGGAACCTAAGGTGAACTAGTGGAGTTTGAATTCACAGACAGGATGTTAGAGTCAGTGTAACTCTAAGATAAAGTGGAACAGGAAAATAGAGTTAAGTTAACTCTAGGATTCAGTAAGGAATCAGGAAAGCGGGATAAGATCCCAAGGTTAAAGAATTAAACAAATATAACCCTAGAGAGTCATAGGGTGTCTGGGCAAATGGACAATAACTTTAACTTCAATTTGAGTTAAACAAAGAAAGTGAAATGTGTAAGAGTCCAGGAGACTCTCTGGTTACCCGTGTGGCAAGACCTAGGGTAAGGGATGAAAAAGTGGTTAATAAGCAAGACAAGCAAATTGCTTAAGATAAAGAGAATGGAAAGAGGATATAAATGACGCCTTCGAATTTGAGACTCGTCAAGTGGAGCAGGACTCCCTGGGCAGTGACCCGTCGGACGAGGTACTTTCGAAAGGCTTAAAGTTAAAAGCAAGCTAAAAGTGGCTAAAGAGCATAAAGAGAATGTAAATGGCGCCTTCGAATTTGAGACTCGTCAAGTGGAGCAGGGCTCCCTGGGCAGTGACCCGTCGGACGAGGTACTTTCGAAAGTCTTAAATTGAAAGTAAAGAGCTAAATGCTCAAAGAAAAGAGAAAGAGATTTGCCAGTGGCAAAATGGGAGCTATAAGCTCGAATAAGAAAGGAAAGCAAGTGTTCAAAGGCAAAGAGGCTAAGAACTAAAGTAAAAAGAAAAGAAAGAAAATATAAAGATTCTACGGTGAAACCAGCCCAGGTTGGAGGTACGGGCAGTAATCCCTCTCCCGGGTAGAGACCCGTTCGGGACGTTTCTTCAGTAGGACGGAGTAACGAAAATATAAAAATAAAACGGGCGGGCCTACGGTGAAACCAGCCCAGGTTGGAGGTACGGACAGTAATCCCTCTCCCGGGCAGTGACCCGTTCGGGACGTTTCTTCCGTAGGACGGGGTAACGCTTGCGGGTGTTATCGGCAACCTTGGAAATCTTATCTTATGGTAGTAGGACTACCGGGCTTGGGCCTGTTGGATAAGAATTTTCGAGGGTTAACTTGAACTAAAGCACCAGAATTTAAAGAATAAAGAGAAAATAGAGTGGCCAAGATGGCCGGGTTAGTTGAACCCTGTATGCAGCGGCATAGTGGCCGAGTTGGTGCTTAGTAGCCTAGTATGACTAGACAGAGTAGTGCTGGGTCGATGTGTACATACAGACAGTGATATATTATTTTGCATAGCTGCATTTTGATTTCGAGGATTTTAGTTTCCTAGCATTATTATTATTGCTTCCATTGGACCAAGTGTTGTAGGACACTTTTTCTCGGTGGTTGAACCCACTGGGAACTATGTCGTAGTTCTCACACCCCTTGGGTGACTCCCCCCCCACAGGTTCAGGTATGGATGCAGCGATCGCAACGGTTCAGAGGCAGACGGCGAGGTATACGACAGGGGCAAGGGCTTAGCAGCATAGAGACCTAGAGGGTCTAGCAGAGGTATCCCATTTATATATTCCTTGAGTGAACCTTGTATGGTGAGGAATTTATGTAAATGAATTGTAATAATTTTATTTGCAAGTTCAGAAATGTAAAGTGTAATAAAGTAACGCTTGGTTCGCTCTTGTATGCTTTCATTTCCGCATTAACTGTATGTTATCGAATGAAAGTTTTAAATTCATAGTGATTTTTAATACTCTGATATTGGGCTTCCGCATACACTTGTTGTGTTATTATGGATGTTACCGTCCCTTTCGGGTAGGAAAAAAGGCCTTACCCGATTGGCGGGTCTGTTGGCGTGCCCGAACCGTACAAATTGGCGGACTCGGGGCGTGACAGATAAGAGTGGTATCAGAGCCTAGGAATAGTCCTAGGTGGTTAGCAACCTTAGGGAGACCCTAGGGATTAGCACGAGAGAGAGTGTGTATAGTTAGGCGAAAGTATTCGATTGGTTATTGCTGTTCCCAAAAAGGATGTTGGGACTGATCGAGGGCGACGAGCTTTCATTCTTCGGATATTACGTTGGCGGCCGACAACGTAATGTTGGAGATGAAAAGAAGTACCCTCTTATACTTTCGCATAATTGGGTTGACGAGCCTTTTTGTCGGTATATAGACTGCGCGTTGCTCAAATGGCTATGTTTGGGCTAGTTGTTTCGTATTGGCGATGACACCACTTTGGGAAGCGCACCTATTTCGACTCGAGTCACGACAGGGCTCGGGGTCAAGCGACGTACACGAGCTGCGATAGCAGGTGGCCGCACTTATTGGTGTCGTCCAGCAGCAGATCAAGCTTCTTACCGCTAAGCGGAAACTCCCCGCCGATAGGAAGACAGATTCCGACGCCTATGAGTGGCGTCAAGGCGACGGTCGGAGCAGATCAATAGGCTCCAGTGGCTGATAGCGCAGCAAGCTGAGGCTGTATAGTGACGCATGAGTATATGGCGTCGCCGCTTGTAGGGACAATGGTAGAGTGAGTGGCAGTGGCCGCCGAGCTTTTGTCGGCGCACCCCGCACCTTCAGCAAGGGGTGTTATAAGCTTGTGCCAGCTAGTTTAATGGCAAAGTGTGGTTAGAAAGGTCTAGTGAGAGACCGACTCATGGAATGCTGGTGATCGCTATGTTGCGAGAACCGAGTAAATATGTCCTAAGGGTTAGGGCAAGAAGGATTTACAGGCCTAGAGTTGGCTTCAGGATGCGTGGATCTCTCGATAGAGCGAGAGTTTTAGTGGCGCCGGTCTGATGGATCGGTATAATGGCAAGGATTGCCACCACAGGGTTTGCGTGTTAATCACCAGAGTTGGTGAACAGTTATCGTGATGCCTCAACCCAGTTGGGAGAGGTGTATAAGAGCCGTGGGTGAGTTTAAGCAATCGCTTAGCACTTTGGATTACGCAAGTTAGCGTGGGGGCGTAAGACGCCCAACCGTTTGTGTAAGGTACCGGAGCTTCGGCACATAAATAAATGCGAATAAAAATAGTATGAAATACTATTGTTCTGAAAGTTAAGGAAGTAGAGAATATTTGGAAGCGAGTTGGGCCCAAATCGGGATTAAAATGAGAGTTCTAGAATTTTATTCGAAAAAGGGGGCCCATATTTTTAGTAGAAAATTCACAGTGTCGGAAAATTCCAAGAAAATTACGGGAGCCCCGTAAAAATGTTTTAAGGCCACAGAAAAAGTTTCGCGTTGATCGGAGGCCGGATAGTGAGAACGGGCTCCGCCAACAGTGTCGAAAAATTCTGAGAAAATTACGGGAGCTTCGTAATTATGTTTCAAGGTCACGGTAAAAATTTCGTGTTGATCGGATACTCGAATTGCGAGAACGGGGTCCGCCAATGATTCTGGATACAGCGGGGCTTTTGGTGATCCAGAAATGGCCCAAACTGACAATTTAAATTTTTCTGTGATAAATTAAGCTGAAATGGAGCCGCCTGTCAAATTTGGACGGAAACGGATGAAAAATGGACAGAAAAAGAGACAAAAATGGGTATTATTAAGTACTTGCTTCAGGTTGGGTTGTAGAGGCATTTAATGTTGGTGTTAATTTGGGTTGAGATATTTTGTGGTGCAATTAATGCTGCCAACCACTTCTTCATTTTTGCATCCCTTAATTAATTTGCTCCACGTCATTGTCTTCTTGGCAAGGCAAAGCAGAGGAGATGGATGAAACCGAGAAAGGAAATAGAGAAAAAAATGAAGAAAGGGAAAAGAGAAAGAAGAAGAAGGGAGAGGAAGAAATGGAGGTGTGTGAGTGTGTCTTTTTCTTGATGGACCTTCGCCCTGAAGCCGTGTGGAGCGCGTGCCGAGTCGTGATCAAGGTTAGTAGCAGTTTTTGTGTTTTATTTTTAGAGTGGGCTCAGTTTTTGTGTGAGAGAGAAGGGTGCTTGGCTTTGCTTGGTGGAGTGGTTGTTCTCTGTTGGGTGGCCACGCGGGCGTAGCTAGGCGGCGCGCGCAGCGCACTGGGGACGCGCGACGCACAGGCGCGCAGCGCGCAGCGCAGGGGACGGCCGTGCGCTGCGGGCAGCCGCTGCGCCGCGCGCTGCTAGCGCGCGGCATGGCCCTGGCGCTGCACGCCAGCGGCGGCATGCCGCAACGCAGCGCGGCAGCGGCCAGGCAGCTTTCTGCGACGCGAGCGCAGGAATTTTCCGCGCGACGCGCGCAGCGTTTTCGTCGCTTGGGGCGGTTTTCGCCGGCGATCGCGCGTGTTCGCCAGATTGATCTTGATTCTTGTTTTCCCCCTTCGTTTTGCTCTCAGGTTATCCTCATGGATGCGCGAAACCCGGCGAGGTGCTATGCGGAGCCGGATAGTGGGCGCAACTCGTGGATTTATCAGAGTTGGATGATTATGTGTGTTGGGTTAGTGGTTAATCGATGGACTTGAGTGCTATATGGTGTGCTGTGTGTATGGCAGCTGTAAGGAGTATGTGGATTTATGTTATTTGTGATTATGTGGGCTCTAATTATTGTGTGCATGGCAGCATGTGGGTGGAATTATGAGGTCGAGCTTATGTGTTTTTCTTTATTTTGTTTGTGCTGTGGTTTTTGGAAGGCATCAGAGCAGGTTGTGTGTAGTGAAGTTGTGCTGTGAGTGTGCGGGTGATGGTTGGTGCTGAGTGTGTGTAGGTGCAGGGGAATGTAAATTGAGTGTAGTAAAGGAGGTATGTGAAGCTTAGGTATTATGAGTAAGTGGATTTGAATAACTGGATTTGTGTGTGTACACATACTTATTAGTAAGGGGGAGTTGAATAATTGTGTATGTGAACATTAATTAATTGTGTGCTATTGGAGCTTACAGAATAAATTATGCGAGTACATGTGTTTAATTTGGGGTGGTTTTGTGATGGAATTAATGGACAATTAGTGTGTTTGTGTGTGCTGAAGATTACTTTTTTTGCTTGGGCTTAAAACCTTGTGTTAAAGGATCTATGTGAGAAGTGTATGGGAGCTGTGGACTTTAATTATTAGTATGCATTGGTACTTTGGGAAGCTGTAACTGATGGTGGATTTGTTGTATGTAGTGAGCTTGCTGTTGGTGATGAGGTGAAATTAATTGGACTATGGACCTTAATTATTGTATGTGATTGGAGTTCGCAGTTCTGTATAAGCCATTGGAGTTGAGGTGGACTTGATGTGGGCAGATTTTGATGCTGGGATTTTTGTGAGGACTTGAAGGAATTTATTTGAGCTCCCGGGGATTTTTTCTTCATGTACACGGCAGTATGCGCGCGCGGTGCGTTTTTCGAGGGTCGTCTGTTTGAGGTTTTAGCACTTCACCAACTTCAGCGTTGCCTGCGGAATGCGTTCCAGGTTTGGAGGACGTGCACCGTTTTGCGTGCGGACTCGAGGAATGCGCACCGTTATGCGTGCAAGCTCGAGGAAACAAGAAGAATCGCGCGGAGACCAATTGCAAGTGTCTACAAGCAATTGGGGACACCACGAGGTGGGGGATTCTGCCGAAATTGGGTGACCTCTCCCCTTGCTCCTTTGCTTTTTGATCTAGAAGCATGATAGTAGCCTGTTAGAGGCGTTAGGTAATTATGATTATTACTGCATGTGTAGAGAGATACAGATGAAAAGTGCAACTGTTCGTTGCCACAGACAGATGATATATGTGCATGTGTAGAGAAATTTAGAGGGAAAAGTGAGACTTACGATTTATCCAAAATTGGGGATAAACCTGTAATTGTAGATGGACACAGGTGAAAAATGCAACTATTGGTTGTCAAAAAGGAGATAATTAATTTGCATGTGTAAAAGGACTTCGAGGGAATCATGAAATTCTTAATTTATCTAAATAGATGAAAATTGCATGCGTAGAGGATAATATTAATTTGTGATGACTGTGATCATGTTAGGGTACAACCCTATGAATCATATGACATAAGGGAACAGAACTTGTTGGTAGTAAGACTAGGAGAAAACCTAGTTTAGGGGTTTGACGAGTGACATCAGACTTAGGAGTTATCCTAGGAATTAACGAGTGGCATTGTCTTAGGAGATAACCTAAGGACATTGGATAGAATGTGGCATTGTCTTAGGTGGTAACCTAAGGACACTGGATAGAGTGATCAACGTAGAGTCAGGGAACTCTAGGACAAGTATGACATGGAACTTAGGTAAAGAGAACCTAAGGTGAACTAGTGGTCAGCATAGAGTCAAGGAATTTTAGGACAAGTATGACATGGAACTTAGGTAAAGGGAACCTAAGTTGAGCTAGAAGAGTTTAAACTCACAGACAGAAAAATAGAGTCAAGTTGACTCTAGGATTCAGTAAGGAATCAAGAGAATGGAAAAATGGATCAAGTGTAGAGACATGAAAGGGAAAACAGGAATTTAGGGTCAATGTAACCCTAAGAAAATAGTGGAACATGAAATTAGAGTCAGTGTAACTCTAAGTTAATAGTGGAACAGGAAAATAGAGTTAAGTTAACTCTAGGATTCAATGAGGAATCAGGAAAGTGGGATAAGATCCCAAGGTTAAAGAGTTGATCAAATATAACCCTAGTAAGTCATAGGGTGTCTGGGCAAATGGATAATAACTTTAACTTCAATTTGAGTTAAAGAAATAAAAGAGAAATGTTTAAGAGTCCAGGAGACTCTCTAGTTATCCTTATGGCAAGACCTAGGATAAGGGGAAAAATTGTAGCAAAAAGGCAAGGATTAAAAGCAAGATAAAAGTGGCTAGAAGCATAAAGAAAATGTAAATGGCGCCTTCGAATTTGAGACTCGTCAAATGGAGCAGGACTCCCTGGGCAGAGTCCCGTCGGACAAGGTACTTTCGAAGGGCTAAAAGTGAAAGCAACGAGCTAAATACTCAAAGGAAAGAGAAAGATATTTGCCAGTGGCAAAAGGGAGCTATAAGCTCGAATAAGAAAGAAAAGCAAGTGTTCAAAGGCAAAGAGGCTAAGAACTAAAGTAAAAAGAGAAAGAAAAACAAAAGAAAAGAAAGAAAATTTAAAGATAAAATGAGCGTACCTTCGGGGGTAAAAAGTAGCCTTGTCGGAGCCAAGGGCAGTGTCCCTCTCCCGGGCAGTGACCCGTAGGACAAGTTCCCCGTTGGGCGGGGTAGCACTTGCGGGTGCTATCGGCAACCTTAGAAGTCTTATCTTATGGTAGCAGGACTACCGGGCTGGGGCCCGTTGGATAAGAATTTTTGAGGGTTAACTTGAACTAAAGCACCAGAATTTAAGGAATAAAGAGAAATTAGAGTGGCCAAGGTGGCCGGGTTAGTTTGACCCTGTATACAGCGGCATAGTGGCCGAGTTGGTGCTTAGCAGCCTAATGTGGCTAGACAGAGTAGTGATGGTTGATGATTAGACACAGATAGTATAGTGCAGTGATATATTATATTGCATAGCAGCATTTTGATATTGAGGATTTTAGTTTCCTAGCACTCTATTGTTATTGCTTCCATTGGACCAAGTGGTGTAGGACACTTTTTCTCGGTGGTTGAACCCACTGGGAACTCTGTCAGAGTTCTCACACCCCTTGGGTGACCCCCCACATGTTCAGGATGGATACAGCGTACGAGACGGTTCAGATGCAGACGGTGAGGCATACGACAGGGGCAAGGGCCCAGCAGCATAGAGACCTAGAGGGTCTAGCAGAGGTATCCCGTTTTATATTTCTTGAGTGAACTATGTATGGTGAGGAAATTATGTAAAGGAATTGTAATAATTTTAATTGCAAGTTCAGAGATGTAAAATGTAATAAATTTATATTATAGTTCACTCTTGCATGCTTCCATTTTCGCCTTAGTTGTTGCAAAAGTTTAAATTTGTAGTGATTTTTAGTACTCTGATATTGAGCTTCCGCATACACTGGTTGTGTTATCATGGATGTTACCGTTCCAATCGGGTAGCGAAAGGTCGTACCCGATTGGCGGGTCTGTTGGCATGCCCGAACCGTACAAATTGGCGGGCTCGGGGCGTGACAGTTTGGGTGCTCATGGAGCACAAGTATCATTTAGCCAGAGAGAGCTGATTAGGTGGCGTTTTAGCCTTTGCCCAGTGTGGCCAGAGTTGATAGAGAGTTTGGGTCGTGGATTGACGACTAGTTAGTTGATCTTGCTCAGTGAGCGCAGCGGTCGCGTGGCGACGATTAGCGGGTTCGCTTGGGGACGATCCGTGCCTGGACCATGTTTGTGGACTGTGGGCCTGTAGCCCAGTGGGCATGCGCAGTCAGCTGTGAGAGACAGCGGCCCGGGACCTGATGGCGGGGCATGACAGAGATTTGGTCAGGGCGGTAGTCCGAGCGATGACCCCGGAACGTGGAATGCCACGTGTGAGCATTGAGGCTATTAGTACACTGAGAGTGTGTTATGACCAGGCCATAGAGCTAGTGGTGATTGAGGTACTGTAGCTCCTAGTGGGAGTGTTGGTGTAGTAATCCTGAGTGAGGATCTACCCGTTTGATGATTAGGTCTGTGTGCTAGTGAGAGCCATTGTACAGTGTTGAACTAGTTTTGGGCTATAGGCCCCTATTGGACCGTGGTCTGTGAACCTATTAGTAGTCCGAGATGTCGGGTTAGCTGATAACCCGCGGACTTAGAGCGTTAGCAGCGTGTGAGATAGTTGAGGACTTATGGATTGACCTTTGCACTCCACATTAGGCAGCGAGTGACCGGAAAATGCGGTAAATGTAATTAGTTGCAGATGCAACCTCCTTGTGAAAGGTAAAATGATCGCGGAATTAAAGTGAGAGAATTCGCAAGAAAAGACTTGGTCATTCGTGGCAATTGAGACAGCAAGTGCTCAAATGTGTCTCTCACCTACTTGGTGAAAGTGGCTAGACACCAGGTCTGAGTTTGTCCCTGAGTTGAGGTAGGGATCCAGGAATGGGCTGCTCGTGTAATTGTGGACGAGCAGGCAATGTGATGCCGGTCACGAGGTTCAGTGAGCCCAGTAGTGAAGGCAAGTTTTCCCCCTCTTGATCAAGTAGGAGTCGAGATGCGACTCAAGTTTCGAGGACGAAACTTATTTTAAGGGGGTTAGAATGTAGTGAACCGGAATTTTGGTATATAAATAAATGTAAATAAAATGGTATGAAATGCTATTTTATTGAATTTATTGGGGTAAAGGATGACCTGGAAACGAATTGGGCCCAAATCGGGATTAGAATGTGAGATCTTGAATCTTACCTGAGAAAGTGGGCCCAGATTGTAAGTGGAAAATTCAAAGTCTCGGAAAATTCCGAGAAAATTACGGGAGCTCCGTAAATGTCTTTTATGGCCACAGTAAAAGTTTCGCGTTGATCGGACACCCGGATAGAGAGAACGGGCTCCACCAGCGAATTCGAATACAGTGGGACTTTTGGCAACCCAGAGAGGGCCTAAACTGAAAAGTTTAAGTGCCAGGAGGTAAATTAAGTTAAACTGTGGCTGCCCGTCAAATTTGAGCGAAAACGGGCGAGAAACGGGCAAGAACGGACGAAAACGGGCGAAACTGGGCTTGGGCCCAAGTTTCGGGCGCCCGAAAGTGGGAACCGGGCGCCCGGAAAGTACTGTAGCAATCAAGCTTTTGTGGGCTGCAGCGAACCGGGCTGCACTGTAGCGAACCCGGTTCACTGTAGCAGCCCGGTCCGGTGGTGGGTGCGCCCGGAAGTTACTGTAGCGCGCCCGAATCCCGAGTTGGCACGGATCCCGAGGCAGTTGGCACGGATCCCGAGGCGTTGGCACGGATCCCGAGGCAGCGGGCACAAATCCCGAGGCAGCGGGCACGGATCCCGAGGCAGCGGGCACGGATCCCGAGGCAAGCCTTTCCCGCGCGAGGCGCGGGGGCGCGCGGCCAGAGGCGCGCATGGTAGCTGGGGAGCGCCATGTGTCGCTTCGCCATTGGTCGTTCTGACCGAGGGCTGCAGGCGTGCGCGGGGAAGGCGCGCGGGCACTGTAGCGGGTCAGCGGGGATAGGCCACGTGTCGGCCTCCCATTGGCCGGTCAGCGCGATGTGACGCGCTGACGCGACGCGACACTGCAGGCGGGCGTCAGAGCAGGCGTGGGTGCGGTCCACGTGGCGGCCCCTGATTGGCCGCCACGTTTCCGTGGTCGCGGTGCACGGGTCCAGGGACACGTGTCACGCTCGGGTTGGCCGAGCGTGGTGACGTGGCGCTGAGCTGGCGCGCCGTGGACCGTGGACCGCGTTGGGGGTGCGGTTACTGTAGCCGCCCGGAAATTTTCGGGCGCCCGGAAATTGCGCCCGAAAGTCCGGAAATGGCCTATTTAGGCCCGAATCGCCCTATTTTCCTTCTTTTCTCCCTGTTGGCTTCACCCGAGCGTACCAGGAGGCGAACCGGGCGATTTCGCCCGGGGTTTTCGAGGGCGCACGAGCACGCCGTGGACTCCGTGGAGCGCGCAGGGTGTTCCAAAGAGATGAATGGAAGCATGGGACATCACGGCATTGTTGAGGTAGGTCCCATGTGCCATTTTGCGGTATTTTTGTCGCAGTTTTTACATTTCCTTTTGGATTATGGATTTGACCCCCATGCCTATGTTCGTGTTAGGGATCGTGTTTTACTGTGCCGTTTTACTGCGCGAGTTTCGCGGGCATTTTGGGCTCGCCTCATTTTGCGTGTCACTCGTGGAGATATGCACCGTTTTGTGTGCGGATTCGACAAGTATGCGCAGTTTTGGGCATAGGCTCGGAGAATATGCACCGTTTTGCGTGTAAAGTTGAAAAAGGAACGTGCACTGTTTTGCGTGCCAATACGGGGTAGGTGCTCCGTTTTGCGTGCGGGTTGGACCAATGCGCGCAGTTTCGCGTGAAGAATCTGATGGGTTGCATCATTTTCGTGCAGGGCTAGGGAAAAATCTGCACCGTTTTGTGTGCAACCCTACAGTCAGATGTGCACCATTTTGCGTGCAGTTTCGAGGTACGTGCACCGTTTCGCGTGCGGTTCGTGTTGTTGCGCACAGTTTTGCGTGCCGATCCTAATATTGTGCGTCATTTTTCGTGCAGGGCTAGGAAAAATATGCACCGTTTTGCGTGCAACCCTACAGTCAGATGTGCACCATTTTGCGTGCAGATTTGAGGTACGTGCATCATTTCGCGTGCAGATCGTGTTGCCGCGCATCGTTTTGCGTGCCGGCTGAAGTGGCACGCACAATTTCTACGTATGGATTTTAATGACATGCATCGTTTTTCGTGCAGGATTGTAGGACGTGCACCGTTTTGCGTGCGGACTCGAGGGAGGTGCACCGTTTTGCGTGCAAGCTCGAGGAGACAAGTGGAATCGCGCGGGCACCAATTGCAAGTGTCTAGAAGCAATTGGGGACACCACAAGGTGGGGAATTCTGCCGAAATTGGGTGACCTCTCCCCTTGCTCCCTTGCTTTTCGATTCGAAGCATGATAGTAACCTGTTAGAGGCGTTAGGTAATTATGATATTGATTACCTGTATCGATGGATTCAGATGAAAAAGAGCAACTGTTGGTTGCCAGAGATAGGGGAATAGTTGTGCATGTGCAAAGAAACACAGAGAAAAAGTGCAACTGTTGGTTGCCAAAGATATATGATGAATATGCATGCGTAGAGATAATTATTATTTTATGAATGAGATGAAAATAATTGCATGCATGAAAAAGAGTGGATATTCATGATTGTGAGCATGCTAGGGTATGACCCTAGGAATCACGTGACATAAGGGAACAACATTTGTTGGTAGTAAGACTAGGAGAAAACCTAGTATAGAGGTTTGACGAGTGACATCAACTTAGGAGTTATCCTAGGGTGGATGAGTGGCATGGTCTTAGGTAATAACCTAAGGACACTGGATAGAGTGATCAATATAGAGTCAAGGAACTCTAGGACAAGCATGACATGGAACTTAGGTAAAGAGAACCTAAGGTGAACTAGTGATCAGCATAGAGTCAGGGAACTCTAGGGCAAGTATGACATGGAACTTAGGTAAAGGGAACCTAAGGTGAACTAGTGGAGTTTGAATTCACAGACAGGATGTTAGAGTCAGTGTAACTCTAAGATAAAGTGGAACAGGAAAATAGAGTTAAGTTAACTCTAGGATTCAGTAAGGAATCAGGAAAGCGGGATAAGATCCCAAGGTTAAAGAATTAAACAAATATAACCCTAGAGAGTCATAGGGTGTCTGGGCAAATGGACAATAACTTTAACTTCAATTTGAGTTAAACAAAGAAAGTGAAATGTGTACGAATCCAGGAGACTCTCTGGTTACCCGTGTGGCAAGACCTAGGGTAACGGATGAAAAAGTGGTTAATAAGTAAGACAAGCAAATTGCTTAAGATAAAGAGAATGAAAAGAGGATATAAATGACGCCTTCGAATTTGAGACTCGTCAAGTGGAGCAGGACTCCCTGGGCAGTGACCCGTCGGACGAGGTACTTTCGAAAGGCTTAAAGTTAAAAGCAAGCTAAAAGTGGCTAAAGAGCATAAAGAGAATGTAAATGGCGCCTTCGAATTTGAGACTCGTCAAGTGGAGCAGGGCTCCCTGGGCAGTGACCCGTCGGACGAGGTACTTTCGAAAGGCTTAAAGTGAAAGTAAAGAGCTAAATGCTCAAAGAAAAGAGAAAGAGATTTTCCAGTGGCAAAATGGGAGCTATAAGCTCGAATAAGAAAGGAAAGCAAGTGTTCAAAGGCAAAGAGGCTAAGAACTAAAGTAAAAAGAAAAGAAAGAAAATATAAAGATTCTACGGTGAAACCAGCCCAGGTTGGAGGTACGGGCAGTAATCCCTCTCCCGGGTAGAGACCCGTTCGGGACGTTTCTTCCGTAGGACGGAGTAACGAAAATATAAAAATAAAACGGGCGGGCCTACGGTGAAACCAGCCCAGGTTGGAGGTACGGGCAGTAATCCCTCTCCCGGGCAGTGACCCGTTCGGGACGTTTCTTCCGTAGGACGGGGTAATGCTTGCGGGTGTTATCGGCAACCTTGGAAATCTTATCTTATGGTAGCCGGACTACCGGGCTTGGGCCTGTTGGATAAGAATTTTCGAGGGTTAACTTGAACTAAAGCACCAGAATTTAAAGAATAAAGAGAAAATAGAGTGCCCAAGATGGCCGGGTTAGTTGAACCCTGTATGCAGCGGCATAGTGGCCGAGTTGGTGCTTAGTAGCCTAGTATGACTAGACAGAGTAGTGCTGGGTCGATGTGTACATACAGACAGTGATATATTATTTTGCATAGCTGCATTTTGATTTCGAGGATTTTAGTTTCCTACACTATTATTATTGCTTCCATTGGACCAAGTGGTGTACGACACTTTTTCTCGGTGGTTGAACCTACTGGGAACTATGTCGTAGTTCTCACACCCCTTGGGTGACTCCCCCCCCACAGGTTCAGGTATGGATGCAGCGATCGCGACGGTTCAGAGGCAGACGGTGAGGTATACGACAGGGGCAAGGGCCCAGCAGCATAGAGACCTAGAGGGTCTAGCAGAGGTATCCCATTTATATATTCCTTGAGTGAACCTTGTATGGTGAGGAATTTATGTAAAGGAATTGTAATAATTTTATTTGCAAGTTCAGAAATGTAAAGTGTAATAAAGTAACGCTTGGTTCACTCTTGTATGCTTTCATTTCCGCATTAACTGTATGTTATCGAATGAAAGTTTTAAATTCATAGTGATTTTTAATACTCTGATATTGGGCTTCCGCATACACTTGTTGTGTTATTATGGATGTTACCGTCCCTTTCGGGTAGGAAAAAAGGCCTTACCCGATTGGCGGGTCTGTTGGCGTGCCCGAACCGTACAAATTGGCGGACTCGGGGCGTGACAAGCATGGTGCGGAGAAATCGCCTCGAGTGTGTTCCTTATTTGTTTACAGATTAGTTCGAGATGATTCAGATCGACGCGGAAGCCCCAGCTTGAATCAGAATTTTCCGGGCATTGTGCGCCGTTAGAGGACCGATTTTGTAGAGCCCCGACTCCACAGTTGTGCACAGAAAATTAGAAAATCTTTGGACATGTGTATTTTCATATTACAGCGGAGTTCAGGAGGTTCCGGATTGATGCAGAGGCCTCGAAGGCAAAAAGTGAGTTGGAGTTGGCAGTTATGGGAGCCGGTTTTTGGATTGAGCACATCGACTCTACAGTTGAGCTTTTTGAGTGGAAAAAGCTTTGGACATGTGTATTTTCAGATTACAGCGGAGTTCGGGAGGTTCCGGACTGATGCGGAGGCCCCGGGGGCAAAAAGTGAGTTGGAGTTGGCTTAAAATGGATTAATTAATTAATTAATTAATTAAATTGGTTAATTAGCCTGAGAGAAGGAAAGAAAGAAAAAAATTTAAAAGAGAGAATGAAATGGATTAAGTGAGGTTGGATATTTTGTTGTTGAGGGATTTTAATTAATTTTTACTCTCTACAGCTGCCTTGCACTAATTAAGCTCTCCTTAATTAGCGTTGCCACGTCACCATCTCCTCTTCCCTGCAAAACAGAGGAAATCTAAGGAAGCAGAGGAAGTGAGTTGAAGAGGAAAATAGAGAAAGAAGAACAAGAATAAGAAAATGAGGGAAGTTTTGTGAAGTTGTGTGCTCTTCTGGTGTGACCCAGCTGCTAGAGGCCTCATGGAGCGAGCGGAGCGCGCACGCGTCGAGCCTGTTGCGAGGTTTGCAGCTGTTTTTTTTTTTTTGTGAGCTTAGTGTTTGGGTTTTTGGAGTTTTGTTTTTTTTTGGGTTTTGTGGTGGAATACTTGTCCTGTTGGCTGAGTAGTGCATGGGTGGCCGCAGGGTGCCGCGCAGGCGTGCAAAGGCGTCGCGCGCGCGGCTGGCGCTTGGCGCTGCGCAGCGGGCGCCGAGCGGCTGGCCCATGGGCGCTGCGCGGCTAGCGCGGGCGCCAGGGGCGCCGAGAGCAGCTGCACCTGGGCGCTGTGCGGGCGCCAGGGGCGCCGCGCGCAGCTGCGCAGGCGTTGCGCGCGCGGGCCCAGGGGCCGCACGGGGCTATTCAGGCGCCGCGCAGCAGGTTTGGGCGCCACGCGGCAGGAATGCCAGCGGCGCGGGCAGCAGCTGTGCAGCGCGCTGTAGGTTGGCTGCGGCTTGCGACTCGCGTCGGCGCGCGGGGTTTTCGCGATTGGGTCTGGTTTTCGCCGGCGATCGCGTGTGTTGGCCCAGTTTTCGCTGATTTTGGTTTATCCCCTTTTCTTGCATGTTGTGGTGCAGTTTGGTGCTGCTTGGCTGGTTGGGATCGATGCTTCCGCCATGCGGAGCCGGGGGAGCGAGGTGGGTCGGATTTGTGTTGCTTGTCGGCTGTTGGTGAGCAGAGAGTGTGCTGTGGACTTGTGGTGTGTGGATTTTTGGTAAATTGTATTTTGTGAGCTGTTTGTGTTCGGGTGGCCGTGTGTAGAAGGTGGACTTGTAGTATGTTGTGAGACTTTGGTGGTGGATTTGTGGTGTACTTGAGCCTTTGTATTCACTGTGTGTCACGCCCCGGGGTCGAAACTGCGACCCGGGCTCGCCAACAGATCCGCCACCTATGCGAAACCCCGCATAGGCAAAGCGTCCTACCTGCAAGAAAAATACTACCGCCAAACAGATATCAGAGCTATACCATAAAAGTGCGGTAAAATTAAAACCATCCATCTGTACAACTGGAATAATAACAATGTCCATCTCCCAAAATGATAGTCATACAATATCCTCAAATACAAAACCCAGAACTCAACAGGGAGGTATCTCAAATAAAACATCAGTGTACGGGCTCTCAATACAAGTAATAACCTCGCTACAATAATCTCTCAAAAGCAGAAATAAACTGATCTACTGACTGTACTCAGGATCTCCAATGTAGGGGTACCGCTACTCTCCACGGATGGGTAGGGATCTAGCACGCGACTCCCTCGCCCCGCACAGCAACCGCAGAATCAGCAACACCCGCTAAGACTCTGCAAAACAAAGGAGAGAAAGAAAGGGGAGGGGGAAAATCCCCAATGGGTGTGAGAACTACACCAAAAAGGGAGTTCTCAGTGGGTACCACCGCCAGGCCCGACGATCTGCCCACTAAGTCCACTAGAGGCATAAGATAACAAATACAGTAGAAACTGAATAAGAAGCTGGAGATACTCTACAGCTACCATGCCTCTATCTAAATGCTCTAAAGGGGAAAACTAATGAAAGGTATGCAACCACTCGCACACGAGGTGCACGATCGACCCAATCGAGCTGACTACAACATCGGGTCCAGTCAAGCCTGCGCCCACCTACAACCACCTCCCACTGCCGGGCAGGAATTACGTAGGGTGTCCAAACGGACTAAGTCGCTATCGTGTAGTGGCTCATGCTGACTATAGTCAAAATCCACTCTCTCTCTCAGAACGGATGGACTCAAGATGCTCAACCTCTCACACAACGGTCGAAGTACTCACAACGACACGGGACTACCGTCAGACCAAACGGCTCCCAACAACACTTGCACTGGTCTAAACACAGCTACTAGACTCCACTCAGTCCCCCTGACACGAGTGCAACAATAAAGTAAATGCCTGTAATAACCTCAATCTAGTGCCACCAAAAAATTGGTACTGCCTGCTGTCACGCCCCGGGGGTTTTGTTTAGCGGAAACGATACCTCAAAGTACGCGTAAAGAGCGTACATTTTTCTTTTTTTTTTTTTTTTTGTTTGTTTAAAAACCTCCTTCCCCGGCGCGTGCCCAGACCCGCCACATATACAGATTTACTCGAAAATCGGGCAGAGTCTCCTCTGTATATGCACGGCGTCGCGGCTGTTACAATAGTCGAACATAAGCAATCATTTTCCCATTTAGTCACAACAGTTCGAAGTAGTACGGTGCATGAAGACTAAACAATACCCGTGGCCAGTCAAGTTGAAAGTATAAACTCACCGTTTTGAAAACAGGCCCACACGGCCTTAGGTTTTGAAAACAGATTGGAAAACGGCATAAATCCACAAGGTTTAGAAAACGGGCCCAACGGGAAAAATAAAGGAAATAGTAGTGCATAACCAGAAAGAAAGTACTCAACATCCACACGACCCCACAAGGGTATCGAGAACCACACAATAACCTACAATTCTAAATGAAATGCAGAGAAAGTAAATACAACAGCATACTAGGGCTCCCTCAGCCCGACTGCTACCACCTCGGCCTCACCGTCGCCTACCTCTACCCCCTGGAGGTACCTGTCACAGAGTGGGTAGTCAGCGACACTATCATAAGAATAGTACTAAAGCAGTAAAGTAATACCAAGCCACAAAAGTAAGACTAGCCGGAACAACCGCTCTACTCGTAACGGTAACTCGCAACCACCTGTACCACCTGTAACACCTGCAACCCCGGTATCACCTGTAACACCTGACCGCGTCGGGCACCTATCCCGGCGGTCGCACACCTGACCACATCGGGATCCAATCCCGACAGGTCTCACACCTTACCTCATCGGGATCCAATCCCGACAGGTCGCACCGCTCGCACCTCGCTGCCTCAAACCCCACACCTACGGGGGCCCCCACTACGTCACCTCGTGGGGTAACAGGGGTCGAAGACCGCCTTTCCGGAAAAGAGCACCCTTTGCGGTGGCCAGACCGCGGGTGCGCGTGTCGCAACTCGAGCATAAGTAACCAAAACACGGGGTAATATAGTACATCATAGAAACCGTCAGTGTTAGTACCGATTAACAATAAAAAGTCCCTTTTGGTTTACCAACACAATACTCTGCCCCGACCGTAAACCCACCTTGTTGTCGCGCTCCTGACTGATGTTAGGTTCTCTCGCGTCTCGGGTGCCCGCCCGGACCTACACGAATCTGTCATATAGGAGTCAGCAACTTAAGACTTTGTCAGATTAACGACTAGAGCGCCCGGCGCCCCCTCACCTTGCGCACAATTCGCACATGTACGCGCCTGGCCCCGCAGGGCTGGGCGGCGTACTAACTGCGTGCGGCCGTCCGCATGCGGTGACGCCCGCATGCGGCGTTGTCCGCATGCGGTGCCGCCTGCACCCGCATGCGGAGGCGCCCGCAAGAGGCGGCGCCCACATGCGGCAGCCCGCATGCGGTGCCACCCGCACCCGCATGCGGAGGCGCCCGCAAGCGGCGGCGCCCGCATGCGGCAGCCCGCATGCGGTGCCGCCCGCACCCGCATGCAGAGGCGCCCGCAAGCGGCGGCGTCCGCAAGCGGCAGCCCGCATGCGGCGCCGCCCGCACCCACATGCGGCGGCGCCCGCAAGTGGCGGCGCCCGCATGCGGTAGCGCCCGCAAGTGGCGGCGCCCGCATGCGGCAGCCCGCATGCGGTGCCGCCCGCAAGTGGCGGCGCCCGCATGCGGCAGCCCGCATGCGGTGCCGCCCGCACCCGCATGCGGCGGCGCCCGCAAGCGGCGGCCCGCATGCGGTGCCGCCCGCACCCGCATGCGGCGGCGCCCGCAAGTGGCGGCGCCCGCATGCGGCAGCCCGCATGCGGTGCCTCCCGCACGCGTCGCCGGCCGCATGCGGATGCACGCGGCGCCGCCATCATGCGGCGCCGCCCGCATGCGTGGCTCCGGTAAAGGCGCCGACTCCCCTCCCTTTTTCCTAAGAGAACCAAGAAACGACCAAAACAAGAACCCTAAGCCATGCTTACCTGGGTTTCGTCGGCTAGGGTTTATCTAGGGGATGATCGTCCTGTTCTTGGGTGAAGGTATGCCGGCGATCTTCCTTCTCCTCACCCGCTCCGCCTTGCTTCTTCTCTCGATCGATTGGGGAAAGGTACGGTACGGTTGGGAAACTGAAAGGTTGGGGAAGTGGGTTTTCGTTCCTTTGGGGTTTCGTACGCAGGGGGAGTTAAGGGGAGTTGTAGGGAGTGGCCGGTAGTTGGGGGAAGTGGTGGGAAGTTGGGGCGGTTCGTGGGAAGTTGTGGGGAAGTGGTGGGAAGTTGGGGGAAGTGGTGGGAAGTTGGGGGCGGTTCGTGGGGAGTTGTACGATGGGAAAAACGCGGGAGTGATTAAGGTGGCGGGAGCGGTTAAATTGGGTAAAGGGAATGAACCCAGATCAAGTTAAAACGGGTACAAGTCGGGTGCGAACCAGAGTCCGGTCTGTCTGAAAAACCGTGTTAACCACCTGAACCGTTAGTTACCTTCCGGAATTTATTCCGGGAGATTCCGGCGTCGGAATTCAAAACCGATTTCGCCGCCGTTCTCCGTTTCACGAGCCCTATTAACTAAAAATACCCGCGGGCCCCGACGGTCTGTCCGGAAACAAGGAATTATTCGATCACCCTCCAGCCCCCGAAACGAAATGCGGAATTAACGAAACCAAAAGTAGACCCTTAAAATATTTTAAACCAGCGGCTACTACACCACTCACCTCTTAAAACGAGTTTCGTCCTCGAAACTCAATCCTGGTTCGCGGTAAAGAGATAAGGATAGCCCTCTCTCATCTTTGATTCTAGTTCCCACGTCGCTTCCCGCTCTTCGTGGTGGTTCTAGTGCACCTTCACATAGGGGATGTCTCGGTTTCGAAGCATCTTACTTTCTCTTGCTAGTATTCGCACAGGGGTTTCCTCGAAGCTTAGGTCCTCCTTTAGTTCGAGTGTCGAGACGTCCAGGACATGCGACGGGTCGGGGAGGTATTTCTTGAGCATCGAAACGTGGAATACGTCATGAATCCGGTTGAGGTTCGGTGGTAGGGCAAGGCGGTAAGCCACTGGGCCAATCCGTTCCAGGATCTCGAACGGCCCCACGAACCGCGGGCTTAGCTTGCCTTTTAACCCGAATCGCTTGATTCCCCTGGACGGTGAGACCCGCAAAAACACGTGTTCTCCCACCTGGAACTCTAAGTCGCGGCGTCTTCGATCCGCGTAGCTCTTTTGTCGACTCTGGGCAGTTAGTAAGCGCTGTCTGATGAGGCGCACCTTCTCTTCTGTTTCTTCCACCAAGTCGGGTCCCAAGAACTTCCGTTCTCCCAAGTCGTCCCAACAGATCGGGGATCGGCAGCGTCTCCCGTATAAGGCTTCGTAGGGTGCCATCAGTATGCTGGCCTGGTGGCTATTGTTGTAAGCGAATTCTACAAGTGGTAGGTAACGCTCCCGACCTACTCCCCAATCGAATACACAGGCCCGAAGCAGGTCTTCTAGCGTTTGTATCACTCGCTCCGACTGCCCGTCTGTCTGAGGGTGGAAGGCTGTGCTGAAGTGCAATTTAGTCCCCAAGGCTTGTTGCAGGCTCTGCCAAAACTTTGAGACGAAACGCGTGTCTCTGTCTGATGTGATCGATGCCGGTACTCCATGCAGTCTCACAATCTCGCTGAGATAGACCTGAGCCAACCGCTCCCTGGTCCAAGTTGTGTGAATCGGCAGGAAGTGCGCTGACTTAGTTAGCCGGTCCACCACAACCCATATTGTGTCATGTCCTTGCTGTGAACGTGGAAACCCGGTGACAAAGTCCATGGTGATATGATCCCACTTCCACTCCGGTACCGGTAAGGGTTGTAACTTTCCCGCCAGTCGTTGATGTTCCGCCTTTATTTGTTGACACACCAGGCAATGAGCTACAAATTGAGTTACATCCCTCTTCATCTTGGGCCACCAGAAGGTCTGCTTAAGGTCCCTGTACATCTTTGTACCTCCTGGATGCGCTGCATAAGGGGCGCTGTGTGCCTCGGACAGAATTTCCTTCTTCAATTCCGGGGTATCCGGCACACACATCCGCCCGCGGAACCGTAGAGTGTCGTCGCCTTCCACTGAAAAGTCCCCTTCCTGATTCGGCGAGATCTTGTCTCTTACGAGCTGTAAGTGCGAGTCCGCCTGCTGTCCCTCTCGAATCTTTTCTAGCAGTGTTGGCTTGACCACCAGAGTTAGAAGTTGCGCAACCGTGCCTGCTGGCACTACTTCCAACCCTAGTCGTGAGAATTCCGCGATCAAGTTGCTCTGCTCAGTTATCGCACCTACCGATCCTCCGTCCAATCGCCCCTTCCTGCTCAGCGCGTCTGCTACCACGTTTGCTTTCCCTGGGTGGTATTGGATCGTTATGTCGTAATCCTTCAGTAACTCAAGCCACCGTCTCTGCCGCAGGTTTAGTTCCTTTTGGGTGAATAGGTATTTAAGACTCTGGTGATCTGAGAAGATGTTACAATGGACACCAAAGAGGTAGTGTCTCCATAACTTCAGAATGAAGACCACCGCAGCCAGCTCTAAATCGTGTATTGGGTAGTTTCTCTCGTAGTCCTTCAGTTGTCTAGACGCATAGGCTATTACCTTCCCCTGCTGCATTAAAACACCCCCAAGGCCGATTCTTGAAGCGTCGCAGTACACCTCATAGTCCTCACCGGGTGTTGGTAGTACAAGAATCGGTGCCTTGGTTAGACTTCTTTTCAGTTCTTCAAAACTTTCCTGGCATTTGGCCGTCCATACAAACTTTTCTCCTTTCTTGGTCAACCGGTTTAGAGGGGCCGCAATCTTCGAGAAACCCTCGACAAAGCGTCTATAATACCCCGCCAGCCCCAAGAAACTGCGGATCTCCGTCACCGTCGTGGGCGGCTGCCAGTCTATCACCGATTCCACCTTCTTGGGGTCCACGGCGATTCCCTTTGCCGAGATCACATGCCCCAGGAATCCCACTTCGCGTAGCCAGAACTCACACTTTTTGAGCTTAGCGAATAGCTTCTGCTCCCTGAGGGTTTGGAGAATCGTTCGTAAGTGATCCTCGTGCTCCTCGTCGGTGGATGAGTAGATTAGTATATCATCGATGAAGACCACCACGAACCGGTCTAAGAATGGTCTGAAGACCCGGTTCATCATGTCCATAAAGACTGCGGGGGCGTTCGTAAGTCCGAACGGCATGACCGTAAACTCGTAATGGCCATACCGGGTCCGGAAAGCGGTCTTCGGAATGTCCTCGTTCCGAACCCGGAGCTGGTGGTAGCCTGACTGTAGATCGATCTTTGAAAAGACAGTCGCTCCTCGTAGTTGGTCGAAGAGGTCGTCGATTCTGGGCAGGGGGTACTTGTTTTTCACCGTGACCTTGTTTATTCCTCTGTAGTCGATACAGAGTCGCAGGCTTCCATCCTTCTTCCGTACAAAAAGCACTGGTGCGCCCCAGGGTGACACACTCGGCCTGACAAACCCTTTGTCCAAGAGGTCTTCCAGTTGCGCCTTTAACTCCTTCAACTCCGCGAAGGCCATTCGGTAGGGTGCCTTCGTTATAGGTTGAGTACCTGGCAAGAGTTCAATAGGGAACACCACCTCCCTTTCAGGGGGTATCCCAGGCAGCTCCGTCGGAAAGACATCGGGAAAGTCCCTCACCACCGGGATGTCTGAAGGTGTCGTCGAGGGTCGGGTAACCAGATCTACCGATGCCAAATAGGCTACACACCCACCCTCTATCAGACTCCTGGCTCGAGCCGCTGAGATGACTGCCGGGAAGGAGGTGCTCTTGCACGCTAGGTACGCATTCCTAGGGAAACTTGGTTCTTGTAGTTGTACCATCCGCTTATCGCAGTCGATAAGCACTTGGTACCTTGAGAGCCAGTCCATGCCCAAAACAACGTCGTACTCCTTCAAGGGAATCACTATTAAATCCCAAGGGCAAAATAGCCGCCCTAGCTTAATCGGGCAAGTGGCTACCAAACTAGTCGCCTCCAGTGTCCCACCCGCGGTCTGGACCGTCAACCGACTTTGGAGAGGTGTTTCCTCGAGGTCATGCGAAAACACGTACTTGCGAGAAATGAACGAGTGTGTTGCTCCAGTATCAAAGAGGGCCCTAGAACGTGAATTTAAAATGGAAGTTATACCTGCAAGTACGTGCTCCGGCGGGTCCGATTCCTGGCGGGTCATGGAATAAATTCGCCCGCCCGGTTGAGGCTGCCTATCCTCTTCGCGCCGCGTAGCCGGGGGCCTAGAGGTCGACCCCACAGGAGCTTTCCCCCGCCCCAAAAATTGTGGTGAAGGCGTGGAAGCGGCAGAGGAGGCTGATCCCATGGTAAGGGGGCAGTTGCGGCGGAAGTGCCCCTGCTTGCCGCAACGGAAGCAATGGTCGGCTCTCTGGGAGCAACCCAACACTCCATGCGCTCCCCCGCAGATCACGCAAGGCCCGTCTCTTGGCCTCGGCTCTCCCGTAGGTGCGCTCCGTGCTCCCGACTGTGCCCTCCACCGCTTGGGGAGTCGGCTCCCAGCAGATGACCCCCCTCCGTAGCTCTGCTGTTGCCGCTTCCTATCTTTATGATGTGCCGGGGCCTCCCTCCTAGCGCGGGTAACGGCAAGCCCACGCTCTACGACAGTGGCACGGTCGACCACTTTCTGGAACGTATGCAAATCAGCGGCTTGAACCACCTGGAAAATATCACTTCGCAACCCATCCACGAATAATTGCGCCTTGTGGGGTTCATCCCTTATAACGAAAGGGACGTAATTTGCCAGGCGCACGAATTCGCGCTGATACTCCATAACTGTCTTACTCCCTTGCTGAATGTGGTTCAGGTCGTCCTCCAGTTTCTTCTTGACGCTATTTGTGAAGAAGGCCCCAAACAATTCCTGCTTGAACGTCGTCCACAATAGTAGCACGGTGCCCTGGGTGGGATCAGGGCGCACCGTCTTCCACCATAGACGAGCGTTTCCCTCCAAAAAGTGAACTGCCAGAGGAACGCGCTCGGGGTCCTCAATGAGTAGGTCCTCAAACAATTTTTCCATCGATCCCACCCACTTTTCGACTACCCAGGGATCAGTCGTCTCCCCCTCGAACGTGGGTGGTTCGAACTTCATGAAATCCGCCAGATTGGCCCGCACTCGCTCTCGTTCCGCCCGCGTAACCGTCCCTTCCCTGGCAACGGCGGCGGCCGCGGGGGTGCTCCCGCCGAGAGCCCCCGGCGCCGGCCCCACGGACGCTGATGCTGGTGCTGCCATCGGCGCCGTGGTCTGGGTAGATGCTAGCCCGGCCGTTGCCGCCGGTAGAGGGGTTGCCCCTACCCCAGCACCTGTCGCTTGCGGTACTGCGGCCGGTGCAATTGGTTCCGGTGGAGGGGCGGGAGCGACCGGTTGCTGCTGCGTCAATTGACGCACACGATCCGTAAGGGTCGCCATCTGCCCCGCCATCTCCCTCAATTGTTGCCGCAGGAGCTGGTTCTCTGCAGCTGCTGATGTCGTTGCATCTGTCCCTACCTCCTCGGCCGACGCTCGGGTCCGTACCATTGTCTGTACAGACATACCAACCAAAGCTTAGCACTCATCTCTGCTAGATAAACCATCGTAAAATCGAGAGAGAAAAGAAACATTATCTACAATTCCCCCTCCCCGATCTCTCACGTCTTAACCCTTAAGCCCTGCACATTTCATTTATTCGTAGTTAAGTGTGATATCTCGGTGGATGTTGGGCTGTAACTGTTGTGATTAAAGCAAAGTCTCTGATACCATCTTAATCTGTCACGCCCCGGGGGTTTTGTTTAGCAGAAACGATACCTCAAAGTACGCGTAAAGTGCGTACATTTTTTTTTTTTTTTTTTTTGTTTGTTTAAAAACCGCCTTCCCCGGCGCGTTCCCAGACCCGCCACATATACAGATTTACTCGAAAATCGGGCAGAGTCTCCTCTGTATATGCACGGCGTCGCGGCTGTTACAATAGTCGAACATAAGCAATCATTTTCCCATTTAGTCACAACAGTTCGAAGTAGTACGGTGCATGAAGACTAAACAATACCCGTGGCCAGTCAAGTTGAAAGTATAAACTCACCGTTTTGAAAACAGGCCCACACGGCCTTAGGTTTTGAAAACAGATTGGAAAACGGCATAAATCCACAAGGTTTAGAAAACGGGCCCAACGGGAACAATAAAGGAAATAGTAGTGCATAACCAGAAAGAAAGTACTCAACATCCACACGACCCCACAAGGGTATCGAGAACCACACAATAACCTACAATTCTGAATGAAATGCAGAGAAAGTAAATACAACAGCATACTAGGGCTCCCTCAGCCCGACTGCTACCACCTCGGCCTCACCGTCGCCTACCTCTACCCCCTGGAGGTACCTGTCACAGAGTGGGTAGTCAGCGACACTATCATAAGAATAGTACTAAAGCAGTAAAGTAATACCAAGCCACAAAAGTAAGACTAGCCGGAACAACCGCTCTACTCGTAACGGTAACTCGCAACCACCTGTACCACCTGTAACACCTGCAACCCCGGTATCACCTGTAACACCTGACCGCGTCGGGCACCTATCCCGGCGGTCGCACACCTGACCACATCGGGATCCAATCCCGACAGGTCTCACACCTGACCTCATCGGGATCCAAACTCGACAGGTCGCACCGCTCGCACCTCGCTGCCTCAAACCTCACACCTACGGGGGCCCCCACTACGTCACCTCGTGGGGTAACACGGGTCGAAGACCGCCTTTCCGGAAAAGAGCACCCTTTGCGGTGGCCAGACCGCGGGTGCGCGTGTCGCAACTCGAGCATAAGTAACCAAAACACGGGGTAATATAGTACATCATAGAAACCGTCAGTGTTAGTACCGATTAACAATAAAAAGTCCCTTTCGGTTTACCAACACAATACTCTGCCCCGACCGTAAACCCACCTTGTTGTCGAGCTCCTGACTGATGTTAGGTTCTCTCGCGTCTCGGGTGCCCGCCCGGACCTACACGAATCTGTCATATAGGAGTCAGCAACTTAAGACTTTGTCAGATTAACGACTAGAGCGCCCGGCGCCCCCTCACCTTGCGCACAATTCGCACATGTACGCGCCTGGCCCCGCACGGCTGGGCGGCGTACTAACTGCGTGAGGCCGTCCGCATGCGGTGACGCCCGCATGCGGCGTTGTCCGCATGCGGTGCCGCCCGCACCCGCATGCGGAGGCGCCCGCAAGCGGCGGCGCCCGCATGCGGCAGCCCGCATGAGGTGCCGCCCGCACCCGCATGCGGAGGCGCCCGCAAGCGGCGGCGCCCGCATGCGGCAGCCCGCATGCGGTGCCGCCCGCACCCGCATGCAGAGGCGCCCGCAAGCGGCGGCGTCCGCAAGCGGCAGCCCGCATGCGGTGCCACCCGCACCCGCATGCGGCGGCGCTCGCAAGTGGCGGCGCCCGCATGCGGCAGCGCCCGCAAGTGGCGGCGCCCGCATGCGGCAGCCCGCATGCGGTGCCGCCCGCAAGTGGCGGCGCCCGCATGCGGTAGCCCGCATGCGGTGCCGCCCGCACCCGCATGCGGCGGCGCCCGCAAGCGGCGGCCCGCATGCGGTGCCGCCCGCACCCGCATGCGGCGGCGCCCGCAAGTGGCGGCGCCCGCATGCGGCAGCCCGCATGCGGTGCCTCCCGCACGCGGCGCCGCCCGCATGCGGATGCACGCGGCGCCGCCCTCATGCGGCGCCGCCCGCATGCGTGGCTCCGGTAAAGGCGCCGACTCCCCTCCCTTTTTCCTAAGAGAACCAAGAAACGACCAAAACAAGAACCCTAAGCCATGCTTACCTGGGTTTCGTCGGCTAGGGTTTATCTAGGGGATGATCGTCCTGTTCTTGGGTGAAGGTATGCCGGCGATCTTCCTTCTCCTCACCCGCTCCACCTTGCTTCTCCTCTCGATCGATTGGGGAAAGGTATGGTACGGTTGTGAAACTGAAAGGTTGGGGAAGTGGGTTTTCGTTCCTTTGGGGTTTCGTACGCAGGGGGAGTTAAGGGGAGTTGTAGGGAGTGGCCGGTAGTTGGGGGAAGTGGTGGGAAGTTGGGGCGGTTCGTGGGAAGTTGTGGGGAAGTGGTGGGAAGTTGGGGGAAGTGGTGGGAAGTTGGGGGCGGTTCGTGGGGAGTTGTACGATGGGAAAAACGCGGGAGTGATTAAGGTGGCGGGAGCGGTTAAATTGGGTAAAGGGAATGAACCCAGATCAAGTTAAAACGGGTACAAGTCGGGTGCGAACCAGAGTCCGGTCTGTCTGAAAAACCGCGTTAACCACCTGAACCGTTAGTTACCTTCCGGAATTTATTCCGAGAGATTCCGGCGTCGGAATTCAAAACCGATTTCGCCGCCGTTCTCCGTTTCGCGAGCCCTATTAACTAAAAATACCCGCGGGCCCCGACGGTCTATCCGGAAACAAGGAATTATTCGATCACCCTCCAGCCCTCGAAACGAAATGCGGAATTAACGAAACCAAAAGTAGACCCTTAAAATATTTTAAACCAGCGGCTACTACACCTGCTGTGCCTGTCAAATCGGGTATGCTGGCCAATGCATAACACCGATAGGGAATAGGAGTCTCAAGGACTCAAGTATGTATAATGGGCACTCCGGAGTGGCACTCGAGGGGAGCGACCCACACGAGTAAAGTGCCTGAGTAATAAGTATAATAGTAGTTTAAATCAGCAGGACTGGATCATGACTCTGATCAAAGTGGGAAAGCTCAACCACTAAAGAAAACCCCGGTCCTCAAATAGATGCCAAAGTACTCAATAAGCCCGCCCACTAGAGAAATTTGATACCCAATCTGATGCATAAGCACTCTCCGGTCAACCGCCCAATGTCCGCGGTTGCCGCAATACCCCACAAACCACAACCTGGTGCAACAACCCACACCCGGCCAACCGCCCAATATTTGCGGTCGCCGAAAACCCTGCCTACCACAATCCGGTACAACCTGTCCCCGACACCAAGATCCCAGCTACACTATCCCAAATCCCTGCTCGAACCCGAGCAACAAATAGCCACCTGACTAAAGAATAAGGAGAGAAGAAGCAAACAGGGTTTCTCCTAAGTCAAGCTCCAACATGAAAGTGTAGGAGTAAAAGATGGCCTATCTAGATGTCCATACAAGCATGTATTTGTCCGGAAGAAAGATAAAAGGAAGTATAATCGATAGTAGCTTCACAAAAATATAAACTCATGCCAAAATCACCTATGGACTACATGTAGAATACCGAGATTTCGGATAGCGCACCGATCTCGCAGGATGGCGTGACGCGGAGAAACGCCTCGAGCATGTCCCGTATGTGACTTCAGATGAGTTCGAGTTGATTCGGATCAACGCGGAAGCCCCAGCTTGATTCGAAGTTTTCCAGGCCTTGTGCGCCGATAGAGGACTGGTTTCGGGGAAGCGTCAACTCCACAGTGGAGTGCAGAAAATTTGGAAATACTTGGAACTGGTATACTTTGAGTTTACAGCGGAGTTCGGGAGGTTCCGGACTGACGCGGAGGACCCGAGGGCAAAAAGTGACTTGGAGTTGGCATAAAATGAATTATTTAATTAAATTAATTAAGTATTAATATTGCCTGTGATGGAATTAGAGAAGAAAGAGAAAAGAATGGATTTAAGGTGAGAGTGTGTAAGTGGATTAGATATTTTGGTTTTGCTTGAGGGATTATTTAAATCCCTTCAAACAGCTGCCTACCACTAATTAATTAGCCGCCTTAATTAATGAGGGCCACGTCACCTTCTCCTTCAACCACAAAACAGCGGAAAGGCAATGAAACAGAGGATGGAGAGAAGGAGAGAAAGAAGAGAATAAGAAGAAGTAAGAAGAAGAGAGATGAGAAATGGAGATTTTTTTAGGGTGGTTTTGATGTTGGATTTCCTCCTAGAAGCAGAGGGGCCGAGCCGAGAGCGCGACGAGCGGGACGTGCGCGCCAAGCTTCCAACAAGGTAAGTGCAGTTTTTTTGGTTGTTTTTTTTGTGAGGGTGAGGGCTTGGGCTGCTTGCCCTGTTGGTGTGGATGCTGCGGAGAGGCGGAGGCCGCGTGGGCGCGCAAGGGTGCGCGCGCGGCCGGCGCGGATCGCTGCACGGGCGCGCATGGACGCCGCGCGCAGCAGTCGCTAGGCTGCTGCGCGCGCACAACGAGAAAATGCACAGCAGAGGTGCCGAGCAGCTTCGAGAGTGGGCGACGCGCAGCCTGGCACCGGAGCCTGGGCGCCGCTCGACCGAGAGGGCGCACCAGGGCGCCGCGCAGCCTGGCGCGGGCGCTTGGGCGCCGCTCGACAGAGCGGGCGCACCAGGGCGCCGCGCAGCCTCGCGCGGGCGCCAGGGCGCCGCTCGACAGAGCGGGCGCACCAGGGCGCCCCGCAGCCTGGCGTAGGCGCCTGGGCGCCGCTCGACCGAGCGGACGCACCAGGGCGCCCTGCAGCCCTGCGCGGGCTCCTGGGCGCCGCTCGACAGAGCGGGCGCAACAGGGCACCGCGCAGCCTGGCGGGCGCGCCTGGGCGCTGCTCGACAGAGCGGGCGCACTAGGGACCCGCCAGGGCGCCGCACTGCAGAGTGGGCGCGCTGTTTGGGGCGGCTGCATCGTGCAGCGCACTTGGGCGCGCGGCGTTTCGACGGCCGGGGGTGATTTTGCCCAGTGTGTGTATGTTTTGCGTTTCGGCCGAGTTAATTGATGGTTTCCCTCCCAGGCATTTTCTTTGTGGTTGTAGCTTGTGCTACAAGGCTGTGTGTGGGACTGAGTGGGTTGTGTGCATGGAGCTTATGTTGTGGGTTTTATGTTGTGCTGGAGCTTGGACAGTGTGTGTGCAAGTGCTGTGCATGTGTGGTGTGTGAGTGTTGTGGGGGATGATGTCACGCCCCCGGGGGTTTTTGAGTCTATCAAAGCGGAAAATTGCGTGTGTTATTTTTTTTTCTTCTTAACAAGGTATCTTAAACCTCATCCCCGGTGCGTGCCAGACCGCCACATACACAAATTCTCTCTGCCCACGGACAGAGTCTCCTTTGTATATGCACGGCGTCTCGTTTACAACAACATACATCAACCATCAACCATACAATAGACATACATCGTCAAACAGAGTACAGTAGTTTAACTAATGTTTAAAAGACTGGTGTCCACTCGACACCTTGTTGTTTTATTTTCAAGCGGAATACTAAAGCGGCATCAGTGTTTAGAAAGGATAAAACCAACGGTTGCAAAACCCGTGCCCACACGGCACTTCGTTTTGAGAAAACGTTTTCGAAATCATTTGGTTTATCTTGAAAACATGCCGCGTATGAAAACATCACTAAAAGCATCAAAGTATAAAAGTACACCTCATCCACAGCACTAAGTAATACATGTCCACGACTAATACGATCCACAAGCAAATTAACTAAATAAGGCATAAGGGAAATGAGATAATAAACCCAAGTATCTGACTACGGTCCTCGCGACGCAGTCTCACCGCCCTCCCGGCTAACGCACCTCGTAACACCTGTCACGGAGTGGGTAATGTCAGTGACAAACAAAGTAGATGTCTAATAACAATAAGGAATAAGGAGCAAACCGAAAACACCGGAACCTTTCGCTAAAACCCTGCACATAATTAAGCTGGGCCCCAACCCCAGATTTATCAATTAAGTTGGGCACCAAACCCAGAGTCCCTGTCGGGGAGACTAAAGCCTCCCCTCGTGCGCAAACACCTCTTTGATGCATTTAACCTCTTCACGGTGCTGGTGTGCTATTTTCAGCGGGCGCGAAGAGGTCCTCACGGCACCCACCCCTTTGTGAGGTACACGGGTCAAAAGAGACCACTTCTCCGGAAAAGTACACCCATGCGGAGGCCAATCCGCCTGTGTACGTGCAGCATCCGAAACGGATTTGCCGAGATCGGCGTGTAGTGAGCACCGCGACCGTAGCCGCTTCAATTGTTAGATGAAATACAATTATGCGAAAGGTTAAACTGTCCATCTACTTTGTTAGATAAATTAAGAGCACTTTAATGACGATAGATGCACTTACTGCACTTGTTGCACTTATCGCAACCGTACCCACCTATTTGAAGAGAAATCGGAACACCTGAATCCTTCGCGCACCCCCGCTGCGCACTTAGACCTAAAGAAAGTCCGCAAGGATAACTATAGTCAAAAACGTGTACTAACATCCGAAAACAAAAGACCCAATTTATTCTTTTCGACGGAAAAGTCCAACACCGTCCGGGTTGACGAAACGGAAATCCCGCGCCGCCGTCCTCGTCCGCCGGAACCCCGCGCGGTTCGCAACTGCGCGGCCCGTCTCCGCGGCGACGCCCACGCGGCGCGGTGCCTCGCGCGGGTGTTGCCCGTGCGGAGGCCGCGCAGTGCCCACGCGGGTGCGGCCCCGCACGGCGCCCGCGCGGTTGCGGGTCCGCGCGGGAGCCGCCCGCGCGGCAGCCGCGCGGCGCCCGCGCGGTGCCCGCACGGTTGCGGGTCCGCGCGGCAGCCGCGCGGCGCCCGCGCGGTGCCCGCACGGTTGCGGGTCCGCGCGGGTGCCGCCCGCGCGGCAGCCGCGCGGCGCCCGCACGGTTGCGGGTCCGCGCGGGTGCCGCCCGCGCGGTTGCGGGTCCGCGCGGGTGCCGCCCGTGCGGCAGCCGCGAAGCGCCCGCGCGGTTGCGGGTCCGCGCGGTAGCCGCGCAGCGCCCATGCGGTGCCCGCGCGGTTGCGGGTCCGCATGGGTGCCATCCGTGACTCTCCTCCGCGCGATGCCCTAGCGGCACCGCGCGCCTCCGCCGTCTGTTCCGTGCCCTAGCATGATGACGACGACGGCGACGGTGACGGATACGACGGAGAAACCAAGAGCTCAAACAAAAGAGACGACGGAAAAATCCCAAATAAATTATAACAATTATTTTACTAATTGAAGATCGACGGGAAGGTTGTCCGGTCGCGTTCTTGCCTTCGGTTCGGTGTCCGGGAAGATCGGGCTCCTTCTCTTTCTCCTTTCCCTTTCTTCCGGCTAGGGTTCCGTCTTTTCTTTTCTTTTTCTCTTCTCACCGATTAGGGTTTTTATTTCTTTCTTTTCCTTTCTTTCCGATAATGGGATTCCTTATATAGCTCGTATTAAATCTTTAATTAATCTCCTTTTTAATTAGTACGTAAGAGAATTCTATTTTCCCTCATGGATAATTAATTAACTAATTAATTATCCCCTACGAGATAACCCACCTTATCTCTAACGGGTGCAAGATATTTTGCACGGATTCCGATGCATGACTTAATCACCGTATCACTAGGAATTCCGTTCCGGGAGATCCCGATATCGGATTTCAGATCCGATCGCACCGTCGGCTTTCTTTTTCCGCGCTCTATCGCAGAAAAATACCAGCACCTCACAATGGCCAACTTTTAAGAATTGAATAATTTTATTTCACTTAAAGGCTTAAATGACTATATTTAAGTAAAAAATACCCCGAAAGGCCGGATCACTACACCACTCACACTTTATAAAAAGTTTCATCACGAAACTTAAGTACAAACCCCACTAATCAATTCGGGAAAACATTCTGTCATCTTCGATTCCAGTTCCCAAGTCGCCTCGCGCTCTTCATGGTTGCTCCACTGGACCTTTACATAGGGGATCGTTCGTTTGCGCAACTTCTTGTCCTCTCTTGCCAAAATCCGCACCGGTGTCTCCTCGACGCTTAAATCCTCTCGCAACTCGATTGTAGTGAACCGGAATTTGGAATATAAATAAATGGAAATAAAAATAGTATGAAATACTATTGTTTATTGAGGTGAAGAATGACCTGGAAATGAATTGGGCCCAAATCGGGATTAAAATAAGATATCTAGAATCTTATGTGAGAAAGTGGGCCCAGATTTGTTACCGTTCCTTTCGGGTAGCGAGAGGTCGTGCCCGATTGGCGGGTCTGTTGGCGTGCCCGAACCGTACAAATAGGCGGTCCCGGGTCGTGACATCTATGGTGGAGGCATCCAAGGCATGAGAGGGATCAGCTAGGTACTTCCGGAGCGTTGAGACATGGAACACGTTATGGACTCATTCGAGATTCGGCGGCAGGGCTAATCGGTACGCCACCGGTCCTACGCGTTCTAGGATCTCGAATGGTCCTACGTACCTCGGGCTTAACTTTCCCTTTATGCCGAAGCGTTGTTTCCCCTTGGAGGGCGAAACTCGGAGTAACGCGTGCTCACCCACCATGAACTCTAAGTCTCGGCGTCTGTTGTCCGCGTAGCTTTTCTGTCTGCTCTGGGCGGTTAGTAGCCTTTGTATAATCAATCGCACCTTTGCTTCGGTCTCCTCCACCAAATCTGGGCCCAGAAACTTACGCTCACTCAAGTCGTCCCAGCATATTGGGGACCGACAGCGGCGCCCGTACAGGGCCTCGTATGGTGCCATCTGAATGCTAGCCTGGTAACTGTTACTGTAGGCAAATTCCACTAGGGGCAAACACCGTGCCCACCCTTCGCCCAGGTCCAAAACGCATGCCCGAAGCATGTCCTCCACAATTTGTATCACCCGCTCTGATTGTCCGTCGGTCTGCGGGTGAAAAGCCGTACTGAAGTGCAACTTGGTTCCCATTGCTCGCTGCAGGCTCTGCCAAAAGTTTGACACGAACCGCGTGTCCCTGTCCGACGTGATGGATGTCGGCACCCCATGCAACCTTACTATCTCGTTGATGTAGGTTTGTGCCAGTCGTTCCCGCGTCCACGTCGTGTGTATGGGCAGAAACTGGGCCGATTTCGTCAGACGGTCCACAATTACCCATATTGCATCGTGTCCCTGTGACGATTTCGGGAACCCGGTCACAAAATCCATGGTAATCATGTCCCATTTCCACTCGGGCACCGGTAAGGGTTGCAATTTTCCTGCCGGACGCTGGTGCTCGACCTTCACTCGTTGGCACACCAGGCAGTGTGCCACAAACCGAGTCACGTCTCCCTTCATTTTGGGCCACCAGAAGGTCTGCTTGACATCCTTGTACATCTTCGTTCCCCCGGGATGCGCTGCATATGGAGCAGTATGCGCCTCCCGCAGGATTTCCTCTTTGAGTTCCGGTAGATCCGGCACGCAGATTCGTCCCCGAAATCGTATCGTCCCGTCGGAGTTTACTGTGAAATCACCTTCTTGGTCGGCAGTTACTCTATTTCGCACCAGCTGGAGTTGGTCATCAGTCGACTGCCCCTCGAGAATTCTGTCAAGCATGGTAGGTCTGACCACCAGTGTCAGAAGTTGTTCGACTGTACCCGCCGGTACTACTTCTAGTCTTAATCGCGAAAACTCCGCAATCAGACTATCTTGTCGGGTGATGGCACTTACCCCTGCCTTTTCGGCCTGCCCCTTACGGCTCAGGGCGTCGGCCACCACGTTTGCCTTTCCCGGGTGGTAGTGGATCGTTAAATCGTAATCCTTCAGTAGCTCGAGCCACCGTCTTTGTCGCAAATTTAACTCCTTTTGGGTGAAAAGGTACTTAAGACTTTTATGATCTGAGTACACATTGCAGTGTGCCCCATACAGGTAGTGTCTCCAAAGCTTGAGGACGAACACAACCGCTGCGAGTTCCAAATCGTGCATGGGGTAGTTTCGCTCGTATTCCTTGAGCTGCCTTGACGCATAGGCTATAACCTTTCCCCATTGCATGAGTACTCCACCCAGTCCGTTTCGCGACGCATCGCAGTACACTTCATAATCCTCCCCTGGTTCTGGCAGGGCGAGAATCGGGGCTCGCGTCAATCTATCCTTGAGCTCCTCAAAGCTCCTCTGACATTTGTCCGTCCAGATGAACTTTTCCCCCTTTTTAGTCAAGCGGTTTAAGGGGGTGGCTATCTTGGAGAAACCCTCCACGAAGCGCCGGTAGTACCCGGCTAATCCTAGAAAGCTTCGAATCTCCGTCACCGTCGTCGGTTGGGACCAGTCCGTCACCGAATCTATCTTCTTCGGATCGACTGCGACCCCAGCCGCCGAGATTACGTGCCCCAAGAAGCCGACCTCACGGATCCAAAACTCACACTTTTTGAGTTTGGCGTAGAGTTTCTGTTCCCGTAGGGTCTGGAGGACTGTGCGCAGATGTCCTTCATGTTCCTCGTCTGTACGGGAGTAGATGAGGATATCGTCGATGAAGACCACCACGAATAAGTCCAGGAAGGGTTTGAATACCCTATTCATCATGTCCATGAACACTGCCGGGGCATTTGTGAGCCCGAACGGCATTACTGTAAATTCGTAATGGCCATAGCGAGTTCGGAAGGCCGTTTCGGGGATGTCCTCCCCCTTAACCCGGACCTGATGATAGCCCGACTGCAGGTCGATCTTTGAAAACACCGTCGCCCCTTGTAATTGGTTAAAGAGGTCGTCAATCCTTGGCAGGGGGTACTTGTTCTTAACGGTGACCTTATTTATCTCCCGGTAGTCGATGCACAACCGGAGACTTCCGTCCTTCTTCCTCACAAACAGGACGGGCGCGCCCCGGGGTGACGCGCTAGGTCTGATGAAGCCCTTATCCAAAAGGTCCTCCAACTGTGCCTTGAGTTCCTTCAACTCCGCGAAGGCCATCCTGTACGGTGCCTTGGTGATGGGTTTGGTGCCGGGAAGTAGTTCAATAGGGAAGTCGACTTCTCATTCCGGTGGCATTCCGGGGAGCTCTGCCGGAAATACATCCGGAAATTCCCTTACCACGGGACCGCTGATCCTTATCTGGGGAGCGGCCCTGAACTACCTATCGGCCCATTGGGTTCTCGGCTGCAAGGCATAGGGTGGAGCCTATTTATTCCTTGCATGGCCCTTAACGGGCCCCGAGTACACAAGGTTCTCCTATGCTTCGAAGCCCGCCCGCGTACATCAGCCGGGGAAGGCTTCGCCTAATACTTAAGGATTTTTAGAGAGAGGGAGAGAGAGAGAGCCTAATAGGGGTAGCAGGCTAAGGTGTAACCGGTGCTCCTAATCTAAGTGGGAAAAGAGAAACCAAACCTTACAAACTCCCTTTGATATTCCATGACCGAGCGGTTCCCTTGTCTAATGTTCTTCAGGTCGTCTTCCAATTGCCGCTTGACGCTATCGGAGAAGAAAGCGCCAAAAAGTTCCTCTCTAAAGGCCGACCATGTCGGTAGCGGGTCGTCCGTAGATGGGTCCGGGCGTATCGTCTTCCACCAGATGCGTGCATTCCCTTCGAGGAAGTGGACGGCTAGTGGAACCCGCTCGTGCTCCTCCATCAGTAGGTCCTCGAAGAGTTTTTCCATGGTATCCACCCATTTCTCGACGACCCATGGATCGATCGTCTCTCCCTCGAAAGTGGGAGGGTCATACTTCTTGAACTTAGTCAGATTCTTCCTGATCCTTTCTCGCGTCGTTCGTTGCTCCGTGATCCCTCCTGCAGCGGCGGACCCCCCGAGAGTAGGGGTCGTTCCTGCCTCCCCTGCTGTCGCTCCCATCACGGGCCCCGTGGTCGTCGGAGTAGGTACATCCCTTGGGGATGGGGGCTGTTCCGTCGTCGTACCACCCGTCCCTTGCGGTCCCGTAGTGGGTGCGGTGGCTTCGGGCGGAGGGGTCGGATCGCGCTCGGCTGGCGCGGTTGCCTGTCGCTGCGTCAGGTGACGAACCTGCTCCGTCAGCGTCGCTAATTGCCCGGCCATTTCCCGCAGTTGTCGTTGGAGGAGCTGGTTCTCTGCGGTGGCCTGGGTCACTCTATCCGCGTCCGCATTCTCGGTGGACGATCTAGTCCGGGCCATCGTCCGCTATAGACAAAGAAACCATGTTAACCCTAAGGGTTATAACCCTAACACCCTGTCTTACGATTACACCTACATTACGTCCCCTTTTTCCCCGTACTCTCACGTACTACGCACCTATACCTTGGTTATTTCATGCCTAATTTGCTTGTGGCACCCTACACTGTGGATGTGGATCACGTCTACTATGGTTATGGTTGTTTTCTCTGATACCATTTAATCTGTCACGCCCCCGGGGGTTTTTGAGTCTATCAAAGCGGAAAATTGCGTGTATTATTTTTTTTTCTTCTTAACAAGGTAACTTAAACCTCATCCCCGGTGCGTGCCAGACCACCACATACACAAATTCTCTCTGCCCACGGACAGAGTCTCCTTCGTATATGCACGGCGTCTCGTTTACAACAACATACATCAACCATCAACCATACAATAGACATACATCGTCAAACAGAGTACAGTAGTTTAACTAATGTTTAAAAGACTGGTGTCCACTCGACACCTTGTTGTTTTATTTTCAAGCGGAATACTAAAGCGGCATCAGTGTTTAGAAAGGATAAAACCAACGGTTGCAAAACCAGTGCCCACACGGCACTTCGTTTTGAGAAAACGTTTTCAAAATTATTTGGTTTATCTTGAAAACATGCCGCGTATGAAAACATCACTAAAAGCATCAAAGTATAAAAGTACACCTCATCCACAGCACTAAGTAATACATGTCCACGACTAATACGATCCACAAGCAAATTAACTAAATAAGGCATAAGGGAAATGAGATAATAAACCCAAGTATCTGACTACGGTCCTCGCGACGCAGTCTCACCGCCCTCCCGGCTAACGCACCTCGTAACACCTGTCACGGAGTGGGCAATGTCAGTGACAAACAAAGTAGATGTCTAATAACAATAAGGAATAAGGAGCAAACCGAAAACACCGGAACCTTTCGCTAAAACCCTGCACATAATTAAGCTGGGCCCCAACCCCAGATTTATCAATTGAGTTGGGCAACAACCCCAGAGTCCCTGTCGGGGAGACTAAAGCCTCCCCTCGTGCGCAAACACCTCTTTGATGCATTTAACCTCTTCACGGTGCTGGTGTGCTATTTTCAGCGGGCGC
>CM055061.1:21205260-21241094 GCA_029204045.2 Tillandsia leiboldiana
TGCTCTTCGTCCTGTGTGAGAGTAGATGAGGATACGGCGTCGATAAAGACAACCACGAATTGGTCCAGGAAGGGCCTTTGAGTTCCATTCATCATACCATGAATACCGCGGGGCGTTGGTATCCCAAACCGGCATTACCCAAACTCGTAGTGGGCAGTAGCGAGTCCGAAAGGCCGGGGCTTTGGTTAATCCTGTCAACGCCCGGTCCCCAATTTGATTAGGTTCGGGCACGTCAACAGACCCGCCAATCGGGTATGACTTTCACTACCCCTAAAGAAACGGTAAACATCCATGATAACAAACATGTGGTATGCTAAGCTACATTATCAGAGTACTAAAAATCACTACACATTTAAAACTTTCATTCAGTAAAATATTTAAAGCGGAAATGAAAAGCATACAAGTGGAACCATGAATTAAATTTATTACACTTTACATTTCTGAACAATTGCTAATAAAATTATTACAATCTTTTTACATAATGCCTCACCATACAGGGTCACTCAAGAAATATATAAAAAGGATACCTCTGCTATAACCCATCTAGGTCTCTATGCTGCTGGTCCCTTGCCCCTGTCGTATGCCTCGCCGTCTGCATCTGAACCGTCTCGCACCGCTGTCTCCAGGCCTAAACCTATGGGGAGGAGCTCCACCCAAGGGGTGTGAGAACTACGACATGAGTTCCCAGTGGGTTCAATCACCGAGAAAAGTGTCCTAGCCCAACTGGTCCCATGGAAGCAATAATAATAGGTGCGAGGAATCTAAATCCTCAATACAAATGCCGAGCTTGCAATCTATATATATCCACTACACTATCCTGTGTATACTCATCGACCCAGCACTACTCTGTCTAGCCAATACTAGGCATACTAACGTCCACCAACTCGCCACTATGCCACGCTGTATCCAGGGTCAAACTAACCCAAGCCTCTTGGCCACTCAATTCTCTCTTTATTCTTAAATTCTGGGTCTTTAGTTCAAGTGTAACCCTCAGAACATTCTTAGCCGACGGGCCCCAGCCCCGAGTCCCTGCTACCTAAGAATAAGATTTCTAAGGTTTGCCAATAACGAGCCCGCAGTGTACCCCCGTCCTACAGAAGAAACGTCCCCCAACGGTTCCTCTAACCCTGGAGAGTGGGCACTGCCTGCAACTCGCACCTGGGCATCGCGCCTCCCCACCGTAGGTCCGAATTGTTGGGTTTTAAGGATCCACAAGGATCTAAATAGGTACTATCAAACAACTAGAGGGGGGGTGAATAGGTGTAATACTTATAAAACCAAATCTCAGTGCAAAATAAAAACCAATGCGGAAAATAAAAACAGCACACCGAGATATACGTGGAAACTCCAATCCAGGAGAAAAACCACGGGACCAACACGCAATAACAATCCACTAAGAATAGAAGAATAACAAGGTGATTACCGACTCCACGGACTCAACCCCTCCTTCAGCTTCTTCGGACCTTGCGCTGACCGGTTGGATATCCACGCAATAACAATCCCTAAGAAAAGAAGAATAACAAGGTGATTACCGTCTCCACGGATTTAACCCCTCCTTCAATTTCTTCGGACCTCGCGCTCCACACGTTTGCACGTCCACTGCACACGTTCGAATCCACGAACGCCACTCGAATCCACGAGCACACGTTTCGAATCCACGAAACGCCTTTAGCACACCGAATCCACGATGCCACGTCGAATCCACGACGCAAACTCAGTCGATAAGAATATTGACTTCGATGGTGATCCTTTGCTTAGATTATCAATGAAGAACCGTAGGAAATCTCTAAGCAAAGATTAGATCAATTCGACAAAAGATATGTTCTTGAAAGAACCGTCGAATTGACCTAAAAGAGGCTATAAAGAAGAACGATAAAAACCTAGCCTCTAGGGTTGCTCTCAAGTTTTTATAAATTGATCGGCCGTGCTCCCCGTTTTTGAGAAACCCTAAATGTCTATTTATAGTTTAGAAACCTTTGGAAAGAGATAAGAATCAAAAACTTACCTTATCTGGAAATTTTCAGGACGGCGATCCGGATCGGATTTACTGCGATCCGGATCGTCGTAACGAGATGACGATTCCAGAAAAAAAGGGTTCGGGATCCGGATTGCAATGCCCGATCCGGATCGTTCATGGAATTCAGCAAAAACCCATGTTCGGGATCCGGATCGAAATGCCTATGATCCGGATCGGATTTGCCAATGAACAAGCACCCTTCGGGATCCGGATTGGTTGTCTGATCCGGATCCTGAACATGTCCCATGTCCAGTTTTTGATTTTTATGCAATTAAAAATTCATCCAAGTGTTTCTACACTATAAGAAAGTATTCGGATCACCAAAATTATTTAGTTAAACATACCTGATCCTTTTGAATACTTTCTTCTTGAGATTGATGTAACTGATCCACAATTCTTCAACTTCAATCTTCAAGACTCAAGACACTGAGTGTCAACTTGAGCTCTTGTTGAATCTTCTCTAAGTCTTTGATTGCTGATTGACAATTTGATCCCTTTAAGACTCCGACTCAACTCACTGACTTGACTCACGAAATATGCCAACACCAAAATGCCGTAACAATCTCCCCCTTTGGCAATTTCGTGACAAAACCCAAAAATACATAAAGCGCTCAAGTCACTCACTTCAACCAAAAAGTCGAAATTCAATGTTCACTCACCAAAACAGATTTCTTTAGGACTTGGAGTCTTAAAGTGATGTAATTCCTGCAAAACAAAACTCCAAACAAAATCAAACGTTAGTCGTTAGAAATTAAATCCTACATTTGATTCGTCCTTTTGGTTCTTTTGTTTTTCGGCTCTTTCAATCTTTTCTTTATCTCCCCCCTATCTTGAGCATCTCTAACATGTTCTCCATGTTCTCCCCCTTTGTGATACATCATTATTTTCTTCTCCCCCTTTTTGTCACAAATTGTCAAACAGTTGAAAATACTAGACAAAAGGAAATCACTAACAAATTAGTTATAGAGAAAGAGAGATAAAAGCTCAGTTCCGGTATATAACAAAAATGCAGATTGCGTACCGTAGACCAGAAAGCAAAAATCAAATAATTTCTTGAAACAAATCCAGATTTTGGAATCTTTTCAAATACCGATTTGTATTCCCATCAAGAAATCACAATTTAAGTGCTTTAAACAATGATTCACACAGATGTCAATTCAATCCAATTAATTTCACGAAATTAAAAGATCGACTCCTAAATCATGAAAACAAAGAATAAGCATTATAAACAGTTTTCTGTTATCATAAAACAGAAAAAGTATGTCAGCGCTTTACGCATCAACTTCACTAAACAAAGTCCATCGTTTTCATGCAACAAGAAATAAATTATCCAAATCTATCAAAAACACTCAAAAATGAAACGAAAATTTATGGAACTTAAACCCTTAAAGTTGAACAACTTCAATCAATCTAACATGATCTTATCGTAATGCCTTTATCAAATCATCAATTTGGTAAAGAAAATAAATACCAAGATCAATAGATGTTTGAATCCCAAATATTGTAATAATGTATCTAGTCAATCTGTTGAAGAATGGCTCTTTACATCTTTCATTAAAAATCCCCTTATACCAACCTTGAAATTTGACAGAGTCAAGTATTTCAACATGCTTTTTTTATCAAATTGAAAACCCTTCCTTGGTATAATAGTTGGTAGCTGTCACACAGTACTCGGACGACCGAGGTGGTAGCTCTTTCCTCATGTGGTGGTAGTTTTCACACTCCTCATTGGATGTAACTCTTTCCACATCTTTTGAGCATTTTACTTTTCTTTGACTCCCCCTCAATTGGCTATCAATTATTTAAGATATAAGTATTCAACCAAAATTGATCTCGCATTCATACTCGACTAAATAGTCAAATAAGATAATGACTATACCAAGAGATCATTGAGAGGAGAAATTGACTTTGATCACTTAAAGATGACTTAATTAACATAAATGATCATTGCAACAGTGAATATTATGATGCTCAAAAGCATATAAATTTCTAAATGCGTGAAAGATGCAATTAAAGTCAATCTACCATGCTCCAAGATTTGATTATGGAGTAAAGTTGATAATCCTATAAAATTAATTGGAGTAGTGTAAAGTGAAAACCCTTTTTTATTTCAATGCACTTGTTCGTTAAAATCCTTTTGTTTAAAAATAAAAAAATAAAAACGTAAGAGCATTGAAAACATGTAATTCCATAGATTCATAAAAATATGAAAGGAAAACCAATCAAGCATTACATACAGTCATAAGCTATTTAGAACTTAATAACAAGGAAAGATATCACCTTTCCGAATCCAAATTGTCCGAATTTTGGGTTGTCTTGATTCATTGTTGTTGCGAGAATTATAGCTTTTGACTGTTGATCCACCTTAGGTCTTTGCCCGCATTGATCCACTGTATGATTGATGTTGTGGCTCGGACCTTTGGTTTTGAGTGAATCCATTGACTTGATGTGTCCTTTTGATTCCGTTGAGTTCGCTCCGTAATGAAGTTGGCCGAGGACTCTTCTTTCTCTTTTTCGGGCAATTCTTCACCAAATGTCCTTCAAGTCCACATAATTGACAAGTTCTTCCTTTCAATTTCATTGTGGACTTGAAGCATGCACAGTTTGGTCCTTTTTGAATCCCAAACCAACCTTGCTTGTTTTGACCTAATCCGGACATACAATCTAGTTTCTTGGAACCGGTTGAAAAGCCTTTGTATGTCGAATTTGAGTTCAGGAACTTGCTTGGTCAAAGCTTGGTTGGAACTGAATCTCCTCAAACTGCTTTTTCAAGAAAACCAATCTTGTAATATGGGAATTAACGATGTGTTCCGATTGATTTATCTTTCCTGGAGGATTTTATTATTATCCAATAAAAGCTCTCGTTCCTCGAGATCATGAGTTTGATCTTTAAAGCATGATTCTCGTCTTGTATTCTCAAGTCGTTGCTTCCTCAACTTCTTGATACTTTATCTTCTTAGATCCCCAAAATTGATTGATATACCTCAACGATTCTTCTTCGTACCGACTCCATTCAAATGATTGACTCTCCGTCGGATTATTGAGATGTTATTATACAAAATCATTGGATAGAGATCATGATGCAAATGATAACACAAATAGAATAGTGATTTGAATGCAATAAAGCAATCGCCAAGTTTGATTATGGAGTAAAGTTGATAATCATATAAAATTAATTTGGAGTGAATGAAAGTGAAACCCTTTTTATTCAATGCACTTGTTCGTAAAAATCCTTTTGTTTAAAAAAAAAAAATAAAACACGAAGAGCATTGAAAACATGTAATGCAGAGATTCAGAAAAATATGAAAGGAAACCAATCAAAGCATTACATACAGTCATAAGCTATTTAGAACTTAAGACAAGGAAAGATATCACCTTTCCGAATCCAAAATTGTGGAATTTTGGGTTGTCTTGATTCATTGTGGTTTGGGATGATAGCTTTGACTGTTGATCCACCTTAGGTCTTTGCCTCGCAGTGATCCACTTGTATGATTGATGTTGTGGCTCGGACCTTTGGTGGTTTGAGTGAACTCCATTGACTTGATGTGTCTTTTGATTCCGTTGAGTTCGCTCCGTAGATGAAGTTGCCGAAGGACTCTTCTTTCTCTTTTTCGGGCAATTCTTCACCAAATGTCCTTCAAGTCCACATAAGTGACAAGTTCTTCCTTCAATTTCATTGTGGAACTTGAAGCATGCACAGTTTGGTCCTTTTTGAATCCCAAACCAACCTTGCTTGTTTGACCTAATCCGGACATACAATCTAGTTTCTTGGAACCGGTTGAAAGCCTTTGTATGTCGATTTGAGTTCATGAACTTGCTTGGTCAAAACTTGGTTGGTGACATGAATCTCCTCAAACTGTTTTTCTAGAAAACCAATCTTGTCCATATATGATTTAGCGTTTGTCTCCGATTGATTTATCTTTTCCTGGAGGATTTTATTATTATCCAATAAAAGCTCTTGTTCCTCCTCGAGATCATGAAGTTTGATCTTTAAGCATGATTCCTCGTCTTGATTCTCAAGTCGTTGCTTCCTCACCTTCTTGATATCTTGGCCATCTTCTTAGATTCCCAAGAAGTTGTTGATATGCCTCAACGAGTTCTTCTTCGTCCCACTCCCCCTCACTTGATGACTCTCCGTCGGTATTTGATGTTTCATACAAAATCAAGGAGTAGAGTCAGTGACTGAAGATGATAAACACAATTAGAAGAGGGATTTTGAGAGGCATGAAAAAGCAACGGCAGTTTTCAGCTGGTACTTGAGGTCGATTCTTAAAAGTAGAATCGTCCCAAGTTTTCGCTTGCAAAGCCCTTCTTTTATATGATTTCGGAGAAGGACATTCTGTTGAAAAATGGTCGTAGCCTTTGCATCTATAGCATTGGATTTCCCCTTCGAAATCATCTTTTTCTTTTTCTTTAGAAGGTTTTGCAAAGCTTTTGAGTTTTAGAGGATTTAGAACCCGATGATCCTTTAGAAGGTTTCGTGGATGTAGATCCATTGGTTCGATTCTTCCAAAACTTCCGACGAAATTTCTTTACGCTCCGCGCCAATTGTTCTTCAAAATCGGCGAAATAGATTTCATCGTCGGAACTTGATTCGCTATCTCTTCCTTTGTTGATTTGAATGCAATACCTGTAAGCTTAGAAGAAGACTTGGAGAAACTTGATTAGTAGGAAAAGTCATTTCAATAAGTTTGCAAAGCACCTACTAATTCCTCTACACTCATCTCATCCGGATGACTAACGGTTTCATTGGCGTAACTTTGCCCTAAACCGTTCCGGAAGAGTCCGAAGTATCTTTCTTACAATTCTCGACTCCGGGATCTTTTCTCCTAAATTAGCACAAGTATTGGATTACATCTTGAAGTCTAGTATAATATCGTAAACAAGTCAAGCTCTTCCATATGAATAGAGTCAAATTGACTTGTAAGCATCTGGAGCTTTTAAATTTTTACAAGATTAGTACCCTCATGTGTAATTTGAGAATATCCCAAATTTCCTTCGCGGTTTCACACGCGGAATTCGTGTGAACTCAGTCGAGGAAAGAGCATTAAATAAAGCGTTCATACCTTTCCCATGTAAGAAAGTCTTTCAAATTCCTCTTTGGACCATCTAGAGCGAGGTTTGGGGTAGTAGAATTTCCTACTTCCTCAACAGGATGCACCCAACCGTATTCCACGGATTGCCAAACCCGCTCATCAATTGCGATGAGAAAAGGTCTCATCCGCACTTTCCAAAAAGCATAATTAGTCCCATAAAAAAGAGGAGGTCTATAAATATTACCACTTTCACCCAACATGATAGATAAACCTAAACCCGCTCCGATACCAATTGTTGGTTTTAAGGATCCACAAGGATCTAAATAGGTACTATCAAACAACTAGAGGGGGGGTGAATAGGTGTAATACTTATAAAACCAAATCTCAGTGCAAAATAAAAACCAATGCGGAAAATAAAAACAGCACACCGAGATATACGTGGAAACTCCAATCCAGGAGAAAAACCACGGGACCAACACGCAATAACAATCCACTAAGAATAGAAGGAATAACAAGGTGATTACCGACTCCACGGACTCAACCCCTCCTTCAGCTTCTTCGGACCTTGCGCTGACCGGTTGGACGTCACGCAATAACAATCCACTAAGAAAAGAAGAATAACAAGGTGATTACCGTCTCCACGGATTCAACCCCTCCTTCAACTCTTCGGACCTTGCGCTCCACCGATTGCACGTCCACTGCACACGTTCGAATCCACGAGCACCACTCGAATCCACGAGCACAACGTTTCGAATCCACGAAACGCCTTTAGCACACCGATCCACGATGCCACGTCGAATCCACGACGCAAACTCAGCCGGTAAGAATATTGGCTTCGATGGTGATCCTTTGCTTAGATTATCAATGAAGATCCATGGGAAAAATCTCTAAGCAAAGATTAGATCAATTCGACAAAAGATATGTTCTTGAAAGAAACCGTCGAATTGACCTAAAAGAGGCTATAAAGAAGAACGATAAAACCTAGCCTCTAGGGTTGCTCTCAAGTGTTTTATCAATTGATCGGCCGTGCTCCCCTCGTTTTTGAGAAACCCTAAATGTCTATTTATAGTTTAGAAACCTTTGGAAAGAGATAAGAATCAAAAACTTACCTTATCTGGAAATTTTCAGGACGGCGATCCGGATCGGATTTACTGTGATCCGGATCGTCGTAACGAGTCAGGCTATTCCAGAAAAAACAAGGTTCGGGATCCGGATTGAAATGCCCGATCCGAATCGTTCATGTATTCCAGCAAAAACCCATGTTCGGGATCCGGATCGAAATGACCTATGATCCGGATCGGATTTGCCAATGAACAAGCACCCTTCGGATCCGGATTGGACTGTCTGATCCGGATCCTGAACATGTCCTATGTCCAGTTTTTGATTTTTATGCAATTAAAAATTCATCCAAGTGTTTCTACACTATAAGAAAGTATTCGGATCACCAAAAATTATTTAGTTAACCATACCTGATCCTTTTGAATACTTTCTTCTTGAGATTGATGTAACTGATCCACAATTCTTCAACTTCAATCTTCAAGACTCAAGACACTGAGTGTCAACTTGAGCTCTTGTTGAATCTTCTCTAAGTCTTTGATTGCTGATTGACAATTTGATCCCTTTAAGACTCCGACTCAACTCACTGACTTGACTCACGAAATATGCCAACACCAAAATGCCGTAACACGCCTGTTTTATCTTTATATTTCTTTCTTTTCTTTTCTTTTTCTTTCTCTTTTTACTTTAGTTCTTAGCCTCTTTGCCTTTGAACACTTGCTTTTCTTTCTTATTCGAACTTATAGCTCCCTTTTTTGCCACTGGCAAATCTCTTTCTCTTTCCTTTGAGCATTTAGCTCTTTGCTTTCACTTTAAGCCTTTCGAAAGTACCTCGTCCGACGGGTCACTGCCCAGGGAGTCCTGCTCCACTTGACGAGTCTCAAATTCGAAGGCGACATTTACATTCTCCTTATGCTTTTTAGCCACTTTTAGCTTCCTTGTAAACTTTGCCTTTTTACAATAATTATCTCTTATCCTAGGTCCTCGCCATTAGGATAACTAAGAGTCACTTAGACTCTTACTATTTCTCTTTCTGTTCTCTTTGTCTTAACCAATTGCTTGTCTTGCTTATTAATCACCTATTAGCTCTATCTTGAGCGATTTGCTTGTCTTGCTTATTAACCACTTTTTGCTCTATCTTGAGCGATTTGCTTGTCTTGCTTATTAACCACTTTTTGCTCTATCTTGAGCGATTTGCTTGTCTTGCTTATTAACCACTTTTTGCTCTATCTTGAGTGATTTGCTTGTCTTTCTTACTAAGCCACTTTTAGCTTTCTCTTAAGCTCTATCTCTTTTTTCCTAAGTTCTTTACTCTAGGATAATTTGGGTGTCTCTAACACCAATTTAAATTGGAACATCTTGTTCTCAATTCACAGCCCTATGTTCCAATTACCCTTAAGGTTGCCACTATGTCACAAGGACACTAGTCGCTTTCAATTTTATCAACTTAGAGTTCATTAACCCTATTTCCATTTTCTTTTCCTTTCATATCTCCACACTTGATCCTTTCCCACTTTCCTTTATTTAACTCCGCTTGAAGTTAAACTAGTTTATCCATTACCCAGACGCCCTATGACTTTCTGGGGTTATGTTCATTTAATTCTTAACTGTCGGATCTAATCCCCTTTTTTTTCTGATTCTGTAGGTTTTTATAGGATCCACAAGGATCTAAATAGGTACTATCAAACAACTAGAGGGGGGTTGAATATGTGTAATACTTATAAAACCAAATCTCAGTGCAAATAAAAACCAATGCGGAAAAATAAAACAGCACACCGAGATATACGTGGAAACTCCAATCCAGGAGAAAAACCACGGGACCAACACGCAATAACAATCCACTAAGAATAGAAGAATAACAAGGTGATTACCGACTCCACCGGACTCAAACTCCTCCTTCAGCTTCTTCGGACCTTGCGCTCACCGATTGGATGTCCACGCAATAACAATCCACTAAGAAAGAAGAATAACAAGGTGATTACCGTCTCTACGGATTTAACCCCCTCCTTCAACTTCTTCGGACCTTGCGCTCCAACGATTGCACGTCCACTACACACGTTCGAATCCACAAACGCCACTCGAATCCACGAGCACACGTTTCGAATCCACAGAAACGCCTTTAGCACACCGAATCCACGATGCCACGTCGAATCCACGACGCAAACTCAGCCGGTAAGAATATTGGCTTCGATGGTGATCCTTTGCTTAGATTATCAATGAAGATCCATGGGAAAAATCTCTAAGCAAGATTAGATCAATTCGACAAAAGATATGTTCTTGAAAGAACCGTCGAATTGACCTAAAAGAGGCTATAAAGAAGAACGATAAAAACCTAGCCTCTAGGGTTGCTCTCAATTGTTTATCAGTTGATCGGCCGTGCTCCCCGCGTTTTTGAGAAACCCTAAAAGTCTATTTATAGTTTAGAAACCTTTGGAAAGAGATAAGAATCAAAAACTTACCTTATCTGGAATTTTTAGGACGGCGATCCGGATCGGATTTACTGTGATCCGGATCGTCGTAATGAGTCAGGCTATTCCAGAAAAACAGGGTTCGGGATCCGGATTGAAATGCCCGATCCGGATCGTTCATGTATTCCAGCAAAAAACCCATGTTCGGGATCCGGATCAAAATGACCTTTGATCCGGATCGGATTTGCCAATGAACAAGCACCCTTCGGGATCCGGATTGGACTGTCTGATCCGGATCCTGAACATGTCCCATGTCCAGTTTTTGATTTTTATGTAATTAAAAATTCATCCAAGTGTTTTCTACACTATAAGAAAGTATTCGGATCACCAAAATTATTTAGTTAACCATACCTGATCCTTTTGAATACTTTTTTCTTGAGATTGATGTAACTGATCCACAATTCTTCAACTTCAATCTTCAAGACTCAAGACACTGAGTGTCAACTTGAGCTCTTCTCTGAGTCTTCGATTGCTGAATGACAATTTGATCACTTCAAGACTCCGACTCAATTTACTGACTTGACTCACGAAATATGCCAACACCAAAAATGCCGTAACAATCTCCCCCTTTGGCAATTTCGTGACAAAACCCAAAAATACATAAAAGCGCTCAAGACACTCATCTTAAACCAAAAAGTCGAAATTCAATGTTATCACCAAAACATTGATTTTCTTTGCGTGAAAGATCCAATAAATACAAAATTACATTTGAACCAAACAGTCCTAGAACATACTCTATGACTTAGGACTTGGAGTCTTAAAGTGATGTAATTCCTGCAAAACAAAACTCCAAACAAATCAAACGTTAGTCGTTAGAAATTAAAATCCTACATTTGATTCGTCCTTTTGGTTCTTTTGTTTTTCGGCTCTTTCAATCTTTTCTTTATCTCCCCCTATCATGAGCATCTCTAACATGTTCTCCATGTTCTCCATGTTCTCCCCCTGTCTTGAGCATTTATGTTCTCCCCCTTTGTGATACGATCATTATTTTCTGTTCTCCCCCTTTTTGTCACAAATTGTCAGACAGTGAACATTGTAGACAAAAAGAAATCACTAACAGCATTAGTTCATAGAGAAGGAGAGATAAAGGCTCAGTTCCGGTATATAACAAAAATGCAGATTGCGTACCTGTACCAGAAAGCAAAAATCAAATAATTTCTTGAAACAAATCCAGATTTTGGAATCTTTTCAAATACCGATTTGTATTCCATCAAGAAATCAATTTAAGTGCTTTAAACAATGAATTCACACAGATGCCATTCAATCCAATTAATTTCACAAAATTAAAAAGATTTACTCCTAAATCATGAAAAACAAAGATAAAATATTATAAACAGTTTTTCATGTTATATTCGTCAAACACAAGTCATCAAAAATAGTCTTGAGATCCAAAGTCTATCAAGATATAACGGATTTACAAAGATGACTTACAGAGATTTTCAAATGACATCAATTTTGAATTTTACCCTTTCAAATTTGAGATAAGCACTAAAATACCTAAGGGTGGCTCTTTGAGCATCTTTCAACTATCCCACCTTATATCAACCAGGAGATTGTTCAAAATATGAACTTTGAATTTAAATCTCCGAAAGCTTCAACTAAAAATTTCAAGAAATATTTTTCAAGCATCAAAACATGTGGTAGCTTGACACACAGACCGGACGACTGGGGTGGCAGCTCTTTCCAACATGTGGTGGTAGTTTTCACACTCCTTTCGGATGTAACTCTTTCCACATCTTTTGCAAATCATTTCAATACCCTTGTAAGAATGCAATCTCTTACGTGAAAGAATTAAATCCCAAATTTTAGTCTATCGGTTGTCTCACGTTTATCACAATGAATTCACACAACCGAGAAGATTAAGCATCTAAAGATCACACATGATTTCCAAAATTTGATGCTTATAATATCAAAAACTCCTATAATGAAGTATCTTCAAGATTTATGATTATGGAGTAAAGTTGATAATTCAAATAAAATTAAATTGGAGTGATTGAAAGTGAAAACCCTTTTTATTCAATGCACTTGTTCGTTAAAATCCTTTTGTTTAAAAAAAAAACATAAAAACGAAGAGCATTGAAAATATGTAATGCAGAGATTCAGAAAAATATGAAAGGAAAACCAATCAAAGCATTACATACAGTCATAATGTCACGCCCCGGGTCGAAACTGCGACCCGGGCTCGCCAACAGATCCGCCGCCCATACGGGAAGCCCCGTATAGACGTAGCGACTAACCTGCAAAAGAGATCTACACTAAACAGATATCAGAGCTGATAAGTAAAAGCTGGATAAAATAAATACAACTCTAACAAAATATACAACCAGAGTCCTCACCAAATACAATATCTCTCAAAATAAGAAGAGTACAACTCAATCCTCACTACAAGGTCACTCGACAAGAACTCACAAAAAGTAGGGAGGTACATCTACTCTCAAGCGACAACTGGTAGGGATCTATCTCGCGACTCCCTTACCTCGATCAGTCGGGTCAGCAACAGGTGCGGCAGGAACTGGAGCAGAAGAAGAAGTCCCTGGGGAAAAATACACCACGACGGGTGTGAGAACTACGTCCCAAGTAGTTCTCAGTGGGTGCCGCCAACAAGCCCGACGGTCTGCCCACTAAGTCTACTAGAGGCAAAAAGTAACAATGCAGTGCGGAAAGGGAAAAGCTGGTAAAGTAATCTCTATAGCTACTATGCCTCTATCTAGATGCTCAAAAGTGGGGCAGAAAGAACATGATGCTACAACTAGCTCTCGACTCAAATCACCCAATCCCAACTGACTGCCGCATAGGGTCCAGTCAAACCTGCGCCTACCTACTGCCGTCACGTCCCGGGGGACCGGACTTACGTAGGGCGTCCGTGGCTGCCACTAACTGGCCCAGCCAGAGGGACTGTGTCCGTGACTGCCACTAACTGGCCCAGCCAGAGGGAACACTGCGTCGACAAGTCGCGATAGAAGAACAGGCCCAACTCCGGAGTGGCTCTCGAGGGGAGCGACCCCACCGAGGAAAGTATCCACGCATCTCTGTCGAGCTCAAATGTGGCTCATGCAGGCTATAATCCAAATCCTCGATCAACAAGATTGACTGAAACCAAGGAAACACTGTCTCACACACAGGCTGGAAAACTGCACAGCCCGGACTCACTGTCACTCAAAATAGCTCTCAAGATCTCAAATCTACAACCCAAGTCACTCTCCCAAAGAAACCTGGTCTACAGACTGCTAACAACTCCACTCGGTCCCCGGACACGAGTGTAAATGCATCCCACAATAATCCGACCTCTCGGCCCACTACTTGGGCGAGGAGAACTCTAAGTCCAGAGTGATATACAGAAAAGTGATGTGGGAGTGTCTAGAGCAATAGAACCTAGCCCAAGTTGAGGTTTTCTACAGTCTGGCTGAACATGCATCATATGGCAGTGGTGCTAGGTCAAGTTCCAAGATAAATAATAAACAACAGCTTGTAGGGGGCAAGATAATAATAATCAACAGCTTAGGGGGGAAAAATAATCACAGGATCATCTAACTACAACAGGAACATCAATTCACACATTCTAGCATGCTGGACATCAAACATTAAAATATGCAAGTCCCTAAAGTTAGAATTAGTCCACAGTCCGCTGATCTTGAAAAGAGGTCACCCACTTGAGGCGCTGATCAGTCCAAGTCCTACAGCTGATAATACCAACAACACAGCAACTCACTGTCCAGCAAATCCAGTACAGTCCAAATCCCACCTGGATTCAACAAAGGCTACAATTATACATAATCCCCCAAAAATCTGTCCAAAAAATCACATGCTGAATTTCAGCTGCACAGAAGCCAAAATATCACCTGCTGAAAGTGCTCAATAAATTCCAATAAAAATATCCCGGCGTTCTTCGCGTCGATAGCTTCGAAACAAGTATCTGCACGCCCAAATCAGAGTTCCGTAGGCCAAGATATAAATTCCACAACACGGGCGCGCGAAGACATACAACCACATAACTGTAAAATCTGGCACAGATAAAAAAAGGAAGATGTATACCTCCGGGAAGATCTCAGGAAATTCCAAAAAAAATACCACGATGATCCTTGCGTCGAGTAGATGAAAAAAGTCTATAAGCACGTCCTGATCCGAGATTTGTGCGCGAAGATCTCTTCAAAAGAAGCTGCTGTCCTCCCCAAAAACTCACAGCAAGAAGGGTCCAAATGAGCACGAGAAAACACCTCGAAAAACGCGAAATCTGAAAATGTACGAGAAACCCAAAATCGTAGCCTCACCTGTTACGAATCCAGCAGCGAAGAAAACGCTCGAAAAGATGGTCGGAGTAGGTCGGGGGGGCTCGTACACCGAAGAGCGACGGAAGAAACACCGAAGAAAGAGCGTCGCGCCGCGCCAAGAAAATGAGAATCTCGAAAAGCGTGCCCCCAAAAATCCCCAAACTCTGCAGATGGAAGCTTGAAAGTGTGAGGATCAACTTTGGTGAGGAGCTCCCTTCGGTTTGAGGCTCGGAAGTGCCAAAAAAGACGAAGGGAAAGAGTTTCGGGCTATTTATAGGCCGCAGGGAACAAATGGAGAAATTCCCAATTTGTCCGGACTTTCGGGCGCAGGGGGGTTTTCGGGCGGCTACAGTGTTGGGCCTGGCCCAACACTGTGCGCGCCCGAATTCCTCCCGTGCGGCCACGTAGCCCAGCAAACAGGCGGCAGCGGGCGGAGCCACTCAGCGGCGGCCACGTCGCGCGCCTCCCCGCCCGACACGCGTCCCGCACAGCGAACAGCTGTGCGGGGCGCGCCAAACGCCGCCACGTGTCCCTCCCCAGGGTCAAAGCGGGTAGGTGGCGCCCGCCAGTGGCAGGGCGACACGTGGCCCTGCCACTGTCGCGGTCGCACGTGCGGGCAGTGCGCCGCCCTGGCCGCCTGCCACGCACGCGCCCCGAGGCGCCCGTCCGCCGTTCCGTGCACCGCGCCTCGTGAGCCCGCGAATGGGGTGACGACACGTGTCCTGTGCACCCAGTCCACGCAACCAATTAAGGTTCCGTGGACCGCGCCGCGTGCACCGACCAACCGCGGGATGCCACGTGTCCCCCCGCCCCGGTCCATGCACCGCCGCGCAATTTCTGTAGACCGCGCCTCACGGGCCCGCCAATCAGGCGGCGCCACGTGTCATGCGCCGGGTCCGTGCACCCAGCCGCGGCGCTCTGTGGACCGCGCGCTGCGGACCGGCCAATCATGGGCTGCCACATGGCAGCCGGCGGTCCACGGCCCCTCCCATGCACCGAATTTCAGCGAAAACTTCCGGGAGTCCGTTTTTGGGCATCCGGACTCAGAATTTAACAAGCAAATAGCTGTTTTCAAGCGTTTTTCCGCGCTGAATCCATTTCCAAGCTCAGTTTGGCCAAAAACCTTTTCAGAATTTCGGCAAACACAGCCGAAGGCCAACACAGCTGAAGATAACGCACAGGGTCCATCTGTAGCATCCCCTTGATGCACAATGGGCCAGACGCACCGACAATAGGTGTTCTAAACAATGGATTCACCAAAAAAGCTGCATGGGAAACTGGGCCACCACATCCTCCCCCACTAAAAGGGAGTTTCGTCCCCGAAACAAGAAACAACAGACGTACCTCAACCAGAAGTCTCGAACAGGAAAGGATAGGTATCCCGCATCACCGTCTCCAGCTCCCAAGTAGCCTCCCGCTCCTCGTGATTGCTCCACAAAACCTTCACATAAGGTATGGCCCGGTTGCGCAACTCTCTCACCTCTCTAGCGAGAATTCGCAACGGGCGCTCCTCGTAACCAAGATCCTCCCTAATCTCCAAAGAAGTGAAGTCGATCACGTGCGAGGGGTCGAAAACATATCTCCTCAAAGCTGAGACGTGGGAGACGTCATGAACTCCGGCCAGGCGGGGTGGAAGAGCAACTCTATAAGCCACAGGGCCAATCCTCTCAAGTACCTCGAAGGGTCCAATAAAGTGGGGACTGAGCTTTCCCCGAACTCCAAATCTCCTGACCCCTTTCGAAGGCGAGACCTTCAAAAAGACATGATCACCAACTTGAAACTCCAGGTCTCGCCGCCGAGTATCAGCGTAGCTCCTCTGACGACTCTGGGCTATCTCCAGATGTCGGCGAACCAATCTGACTTTCTCTTCTGCCTCCAGTAGTAAGTCCGGTCCCAAAGTCCTCCTCTCGCCCACGTCACTCCAATACAGGGGTGACCGACACTTGCGTCCATACAACGCCTCAAACGGAGCCATCTGGATGCTCGCTTGATAGCTGTTGTTGTACGCAAACTCAACCAATGCTAAGTGCCGGTACCACCCTCCTCCAAAATCCATAACGCACGCTCTCAACATGTCCTCAAGGGTCTGTATGGTGCGCTCAGACTGTCCATCGGTCTGTAGGTGGAATGCTGTGCTAAATCGGAGCTGGGTCCCCAAGGCTGACTGTAGACTCCCCCAAAAGTGTGATACAAACCTCAGGTCCCTATCTGATACAATCGAGGCGGGTATGCCGTGAAGTCTCACTATCTCATCCAAATATAACTGTGCCAGACGCTCCAACGACCAAGTCATCTGTACAGGCAAGAAGTGTGCAGATTTGGTGAGTCTATCCACGACAACCCAAATAGCGTCGGCCCCACTCTGCGCCCTCGGCAGTCCAGTGACGAAGTCCATGGTGATGTGGTCCCACTTCCACTCAGGAATTGGAAGACTCTGTAACTTGCCAGCAGGAACCCGATGCTCTGCCTTCACTTGCTGACAAGTTAAACAATGAGCCACGAATCTTCCAATATCCCGCTTCATTCCGGGCCACCAAAAATGTGCCTTGAGGTCCTTATACATCTTAGTACCACCAGGATGAATGGTATAAGGTGTATAATGGGCCTCCCTCAAAATCTGATCTCTGAGCACAGGGTCCATAGGCACACACACTCGGTCCCTGTACCGCAGTACTCCCGAGGTATCCACTGCAAAATCCCCTAACTGATCAGCCTGAATCTGCGATCTAATCCGAGTCAAGTGGGGGTCCTCACTCTGTGTCTCTCTAATCCTCTCCAACAGAGTGGGCTGCAAGACCATAGACATGAGTCTAGCAGAGACCCCAGGGGATACAACCTCAATCTGTAAGCGCCTCATCTGCTCCACAAGCGGTGTCTGCTGGGTGATCAACATGCTCAAGCTCTGCGCTGACCTCCTACTCAAAGCATCTGCCACTACATTGGCCTTGCCGGGGTGATAAAGAATACTCACATCATAGTCCTTTAGCAACTCCAACCACCGGCGTTGCCTCAAATTCAGCTCCTTTTGTGTGAACAGGTACTTCAAGCTCTTATGATCAGTGTAAATCTCACAATGCTCCCCGTAGAGGTAATGTCGCCACAACTTCAGCGCGAACACCACGGCTGCAAGCTCCAAGTCATGAGTAGGGTAATTCTTCTCATAATCCTTTAATTGCCGTCAAGTATAAGCAATTACCCTACCATGCTGCATCAAAACACATCCCAAACCACTGTGGGAGGCGTCACTATATATCACAAATCCATCGCCCATCACAGGTAGTGCTAAAACTGGTGCCGAGATCAATCTCCTCTTCAGTTCCTCAAAACTTTCCTGGCACCGCTCAGTCCAAACAAACCTTATCCCCTTCCTGGTCAAACTGGTAAGGGGAGTAGAGAGCTTCGCAAAGCCCTCTACAAAGCGACGGTAGTAACCTGCTAAACCCAAAAAGCTACGGACCTCAGTAACCGTCGTCGGTCTAGGCCAATCCCGAACAGCATCAATCTTCGTCGGGTCAACTGCCACTCCTGCGGCTGATACAACATGGCCTAGAAAAGCGACCTCCCGAAGCCAAAATTCGCACTTCTTAAACTTGGCATACAGCTTCTTCTCTCGCAGAAGCTGCAGCACTATCCTCAAGTGCTCCTCATGCTCCAAATCACTCCGGGAGTAAATCAGAATGTCGTCAATAAACACAACGACAAACCGATCCAAGTACGGCTGAAATACCCGATTCATTAAATCCATGAATGCTGCAGGGGCATTAGTTAATCCAAAAGGCATAACTGTAAACTCATAATGCCCGTACCGGGATCTAAAAGCCGTCTTGGAGATGTCCTCGGCCCTCACCCTCAGCTGGTGGTAACCTGACTGGAGATCAATCTTGGAGAACACAGACACTCCCTGCAACTGATCAAACAGATCGTCAATCCATGGAAGGGGGTACTTGTTCCGGATGGTCACTTTATTCAGCTCTCTGTAGTCGACACATAATCGAAGCGACCCATCCTTCTTCTTCACAAATAAAACTGGCGCTCCCCACGGAGATACACTGGGCCTCACAAAGCCCACATCCATCAAGTCCTGCAACTGGGCCTTCAGCTCTCTCAGCTCGGCAGGTGCCATCCTATAGGGTGCCTTTGAGATAGGTGCGGTTCCTGGAACCACATCAATCACAAACTCAATCTCCCTCTCCGGCGGCATGGTCGACAACTCTATGGGAAACACATCTGGGAACTCACGGACAATAGGGATATCCTCGAGTCCCAGTGCCGCCGTAGGCACCTCCACAATCGTCGCCAGGAAGGCGGTACAACCCCTACTCATCATCCGCCGGGCTCTCGCCGAAGAAATAGTCATGGCAAATAAGGTACTCTGGCAGCCTCTGTAAACGAACTCCTCCTGTCCAGGCTCGCGGAGGGTCACCGTCCTCTCTCTGCAGTCAATGGTGGCGAAATACCGAGCTAACCAATCCATGCCAAGTACCACGTCGAAATCCTGGAGCTGCCGCAAGACGAGCAAGTCTGCCGGCAGGACCCAGGGTCCCAACTGTACAGGGCAATCCCTACAACACTCCTCGACATGCAAGACATGGTCTGAAATCTGAACCTCTAATGCATGCGATAATGAAACTACCTCTATACCATGTAGGGATGCAAATGCTCTACTAATAAATGAATGCGATGCACCAGTATCAAAAAGAGCATGAGTACGAACTGCAGAAATCAAAATAGTACCTGCGACGACATGATCGGCTGCTGAAGCATCCTCAACCTGGGCGGCATAGACTCTCCCGCTCGGCGCCGGGGGACGTCGCTCTGACTGTCGCGAAGAGGAAGAAGCCTGATCAGGCATACCATAGGCCACAGAAGGCCCTGCTGTCATGTGAGGAACAGAAGGTGCTGAGGCCGCGTAAGGAGCTGGATGACCTGCCCTGGGGCATGAACTCTGAATGTGATCGGCCTGTCCACAACGGAAACAACGGCCGTGTCTCTGCTGACAATGCATCGGTAAGTGCGGCCCTCCACAAAAGACACATCGCTCCTGACGGGGCTGCCGCGAAGTCTGCTGCTGCTGAGATGACTGCTGTGGTCGAGGCGGTCGATGCTGCTGCGAAGACTGATGAGATGATCCAGATCTCTAGCGCCCCTGGCGTCCACGACCCTGAGGATGGAATCGTGGGGGTCTCGGGGGTCCCTGCCTACACGACTGCCCCTCATCCACCGGCGCCGGGCGCTTCACCCCAGTAGTCCCTACGGGGGCTGGAGCCACCTCATCCATAACTACCTCTCTAGACTCAACATATAACGCCTGCTCCATTGAGGCCTCTAATGTCTGTAATCTGGGGGAGCGAACAAGCTGATAAATGTCCCGGCGCAGCCCCCACTCAAACATGTAAACCTGGTGAGCCTCATCCCTGGCCACGTGAGGCATACTAGCCAACAGCTGATTGAAGTTAGCTATGTACAAATGCACGGGCCTATCTCCCTGGCGGAGATTCCTCAGCTGCTCCTCCAGTCTCTGACGTACACTCTCAGGAAAGAAGGCCCCTAGAAGAAGTCTGCGGAACTCCGCCCAAGGAAGAATCTGTGTCCCAGGCGGACCAGCAGGCCGCACCCGCCGCCACCAAGCCTCGGCATTGCCCTCCAGATAATGCGCTGCCAAGAAGACCCGAAACCGATCCTCGACGAATAAACTCTCAAAGTGACGCTCCATGGCCGTAACCCAAGTCTCGGCCTCCCATGGCTCAGCACCCAGACCAGAGAAACGGGGTGGATCGAACCGACGGAACCTCATCAAGGGATCAACCGCTGCATGCCGCTCAGAAGAAGTAAAAGGTCCCGATGACTCAGACGGTGGTCTGCAGGAAACCGGCTCGACAGGAACAGCTGGTGCTGACGGAATCACAGGGGGCGCTGCAGCTGGCGAAGAGGGCACATGCGAACTCTCAGGGGGTGCTACCACAGGCTGTGACCTCTGCTCTAACATAAGCATCATCCGACCCAAGGCCTCCTCCTGGCGTCGGGAAGCCTCCTCCTGGCGCTGCGAGGCCTCCTCCTGGCGTCGCAAGGTCTCCTCCTGACGCTGAGAAGTCTCCTCCTGGCGCTGAACAGCCTCAGACATCTGTGCCAACTGGGCACGAAGCTCCAAAACATCTCTCTGCTTCCCTGCCCCGAGTCCTCCGGCTCGGGCTCAGAGGAAGAAGGCTGCGAACGCGTCGACATCGTGCGTCGCGAAGGCATCACTCGCCTGAGGGAAGAAGAGAAACAGTCAGAACCCCAAACAAAACACGACCCAATCTAGCGAAAGTCAAAGGGCATGTCCCCCTTCCCATAGTACTATGTTGTCTGCAGCCAACATAGTTGCCACCGAAGGAAGACATGTCGATCACTCATCCCATCCACTGGGAGAGTTGGGAACCCAATCAAGACTCTCGCTAAAAGATTACGGCTCTCATGTAAGTCATCCTAGGGTCCAACCACAAGCCTAGGGTTTCTAAGTCCGCAATGACCTACATCCTAGGCTCTGATACCACTCTAATCTGTCATGCCCCGGGTCGAAACTGCGACCCGGGCTCGCCAACAGATCCGCCGCCCATACGGGAAGCCCCGTATAGACGTAGCGACTAACCTGCAAAAGAGATCTACACTAAACAGATATCAGAGCTGATAAGGTAAAAGCTGGATAAAATAAATACAACTCTAACAAAAAATATACAACCAGAGTCCTCACCAAAATACAAATATCTCTCAAAATAAGAAGAGTACAACTCAATCCTCACTACAAGGTCACTCGACAAGAACTCTCAAAAAGTAGGGAGGTACATCTACTCTCAAGCGACAACTGGTAGGGATCTATCTCGCGACTCCCTTACCTCGATCAGTCGCGTCAGCAACAGGTGCGGCAGGAACTGGAGCAGAAGAAGAAGTCCCTGGGGAAAAATACACCACGACGGGTGTGAGAACTACGTCCCAAATAGTTCTCAGTGGGTGCCGCCAACAAGCCCGACGGTCTGCCCACTAAGTCTACTAGAGGCAAAAAGTAACAATGCAGTGCGGAAAGGGAAAGGCTGGTAAAGTAATCTCTACAGCTACTATGCCTCTATCTAGATGCTCAAAAGTGGGACAGAAAGAACATGATGCTACAACTAGCTCTCGACTCAAATCACCCAATCTCAACTGACTGCCGCATAGGGTCCAGTCAAACCTGCGCCTACCTACTGCCTTCACGTCCCGGGGGACCGGACTTACGTAGGGCGTCCGTGACTGCCACTAACTGGCCCAGCCGGAGGGACTGTGTCCGTGACTGCCACTAACTGGCCCAGCCAGAGGGAACACTGCGTCGACAAGTCGCGATAGAAGAACAGGCCCAACTCCGGAGTGGCTCTCGAGGGGAGCGACCCCACCGAGGAAAGTATCCGCGCATCTCTGTCGAGCTCAAATGTGGCTCATGCAGGCTATAATCCAAATCCTCGATCAACAAGATCGACTGAAACCAAAGGAACACTGTCTCACACACAGGCTGGAAAACTGCACAGCCGAGACTCACTGTCACTCAAAATAGCTCTCAAGATCTCAAATCTACAACCCAAGTCACTTTCCCAAAGAAACCTGGTCTACAGACTGCTAACAACTCCACTCGGTCCCCAGACACGAGTGTAAATGCATCCCACAATAATCCGACCTCTCGGCCCACTACTTGGGCGAGGAGAACTCTAAGTCCAGAGTGATATACAGAAAAGTGATGTGGGAATGTCTAGAGCAATAAAACCTAGCCCAAGTTGAGGTTTTCTACAGTCTGGCTGAACATGCATCATATGGCAATGGTGCTAGGTCAAGTTCCAAGATAAATAATAAACAACAGCTTGTAGGGAGCAAGATAATAATAATCAACAGCTTAGGGGATAAAAATAATCACAGGATCATCTAACTACAACAGGAACATCAATTCACACATTCTAGCATGCTGGACATCAAACATTAAAATATGCAAGTCCCTAAAGTTAGAATTAGTCCACAGTCCGCTGATCTTGAAAAGAGGTCACCGACCTGATGCGCTGATCAGTCCAAGTCCTACAGCTGATAATACCAACAACACAGCAACTCACTGTCCAGTAAATCCAGTACAGTCCAAATCCCACCTGGATTCAACATAGGCTACAATTATACACAATCCCCCAAAAATCTGTCCAAAAATCACATGCTGAATTTCAGCTGCACAGAAGCCAAAATATCACCTGCTGAAAGTGCTCAATAAATTCCAATAAAAATATCCCGGCATTCTTCGCGTCGATAGCTTCGAAACAAGTACCTGCACGCCCAAATTGGAGTTCCGTAGGCCAAGATATAAATTCCACAACACGGGCGCGCGAAGACATACAACCACATAACTGTAAAATCTTGCACAGATAAAAAAAAGAAGATGTATACCTCCGGGAAGATCTCAGGAAATTCCAAAAAAATACCACGATGATCCTTGCGTCGAGTAGATGAAAAAAGTCTACAAGCACGTCCTGATCCGAGATTTGTGCGCGAAGATCTCTTCAAAAGAAGCTGCTGTCCTCACCAAAAACTCACAGCAACAAGGGTCCAAATGAGCACGAGAAAACACCTCGAAAAATGCGAAATATGAAAATGTGCGAGAAACCCAAAATCGTAGCCTCACCTGTTCTGAATCCAGCAGCGAAGAAAACGCTCGAAAAGATGGTCGGAGTAGGTCGGGGGAGCTCATACACCGAGCAGCGACGGAAGAAACACCGAAGAGAGAGCGTCGCGCCGCGCCAAGAAAATGAGAATCTCGAAAAGCGTGCTCCCAAAAATCCCCAAACTCTGCAGATGGAAGCTTGACAGTGTGAGGATCAACTTTGGTGAAGAACTTCCCTCGGTTTGAGGCTCGGAAGTGCCAAAAAAATGAAGGAGAAAGAGTTTCGGGCTATTTATAGGCCGCAGAAAACAATTGGAAGAATTCCCAATAAGTCCCCACTTTCGGGCGCAGGGGGGATTTCGGGCGGCTACAGTGTTGGGCCTGGCCCAACACTGTGCGCGCCCGAATTCTTCCCGTGCGGCCACGTAGCCCAGCAAACAGGCGGCAGCGGGCGGAGCTACTCAGCGGCGGCCACGTCGCGCGCCTCCCCGCCCGACACGCGTCCCGCACAGCGAACAGCTGTGCGGGGCGCGCCAAACGCCGCCACGTGTCCCTCCCCGCGGTCAAAGCGGGTAGGTGGCGCCCGCCAGTGGCAGGGCGACACGTGGCCCTGCCACTGTCGCGGTCACACATGCGGGCAGGGCGCCGCCCTGGCCGCCTGCCACGTGTTACGGAATTTTAGTTGGCGTAGTTTCGTGAAAGGTTCAAGTCTTGAAGATTGAAGGTGAAGAAAGTTGGATCATTTAACTCAATCTCAAGAAAGAAGAATTCAAAAGGATCAGGTATGTTTAACTAAAGATTATTGGTGATCCGAATACTTCTTGTAGTGTAGAAACACCTGGAAAAGTTTTTAACTGCATAAAAATCAAAAACTGGTGTTCGGACAGGTTCAGGATCCGGATCAGAGCCAGCAATCCGGATCCCGAAGGTTGTTGTTTCATACATTACTTCAATCCGGATCGCAGCATCTCACGATCCGGATCCCGAACGTTGAGTTCTCAGAATTGTATGAACGATCCGGATCAGGCATTCCGATCCGGATCCCGAACGATTGTTTTTCTGGAAACCGTCTTTCTTGCTACTGCAATCCGGATCGCCCAAATCCGATCCGGATCGCCGTCCGTCAAAATTCCAGAAATGTTAGGTTTTTGATTCTTATCTCCTTCCAAATGTTTCTAACCTATAAATAGACCCTATGACTCTTTTTCTAGGGTTAAGGAAAATAGCCGTCTTTTTCATATATCATTTCATGCGGCCCTAGATCCACATATAGAGAAGAAAGGAAATCATTAGAGAATACTCTATGTTTCTTCATCTATATTGATTAGTTTGATTCTAGGTTTTCATACTCACATCTTGAGTTGAATCAAACTAATGAATACTTAGATGGTATTTCCGATCTATCTTTGATCTAAGTATTCGGCAGATCATCACCACCCAAAAACAATGATTTCCCCAAAATCGGCGCGTGGATTCGCGTGTCCCTGTGGATTCAAGGTTCAACCGCTCTCGTGGATTCGGAGCGAGGCACGTTCGTGGATTCGAAGGGTGCTATTGGGTGCAGACCGTGGATTCGGTCAGACGTCGTGGATTCGACGTTGGACGCCGTGGATTCGGCGTTGGGCGCAGATCGTGGATTCGAGAAGCGTCGTGGAGCGAGCGGAGAAGATCCTCTAGGAGCGTATGGAAAAGGTTGAGTCGTAAGTGTGTACGGTAAATCACCTTGTACGTGTTTTAATTCTAGTGGATTTCTGCTGTGTTATCGGTCCCGTGGTTTTTTACTCCGGTGATGGAGTTTTCCACGTAAAAATCTTGCGTGTTATTTTTATTTCCGCATTGGGTTTTTATCGCAACGATTTTTGAGTGTTTATACGTTTACACCTATTCACCCCCCTCTAGGTGTTTCTTCCCCTATTTAGATCTATATTACATATAACCCAACAAGTGGTATCAGAGCGGGAATAGGGTTGTGAACAATGGTTGAAGGTGGAAACATCAATCGACCCCCTTTCTTTGATGGAAGAAATTATGCGTACTGGAAAGTACGAATGAAAGCCTTTTTAATTTCCATCGACGAAAGGGTGTGGCAATCAATTGAATTAGGATGGTCTAATCCAACTGAAATTATCTCTGATGTTCGCACCTTAAAACCTAGGTCGAAATGGACCAAGGAAGTGTTAGATTCTTCTTCTTACAATGGCAAGGGAATTAATGCTATTTTTAATGCCTTATCTCAAACTGAATTCTCTCGCGTCTCGGCATGTGAGACTGCGAAAGAAATCTGGGATGTTCTTCAAGTTACACATGAGGGAACTAACCTCGTGAAGATTCAGAAACTGCAAATGCTTACGAGCAAGTTTGACTCTATCTTGATGGCAGAAAATGAATCTTTCACGGACTACTATACACGATTGCAAGACATCGTAAACTCATGTGAGAAGATTCCAGAATTTAAGATTGTAAGAAAGATCTTAAGAACTCTTCCTGAACGATTTCGGCCAAAGGTTACTGCCATTGAAACTATTAAACACCCGGACGAAATACGTGTAGAAGAATTAGTTGGTTCATTACAAACATATGAAATGACATTTACTACTAACAATTCTTCTGGAAAAGATCCTCTTCTAAGTCTTCAGGTTATGCGTTGAAAACAACTAAGGAAGAAGACGCGGATACATCCTCCTCAGACGATGACGAGAACCTTTCTATGGAGGAATTTGAGAAGCAGCTCGCTCTCTTGACAAGGAAGTTTCGCCGCAACTTTCGAAGGGGTAATTCAAGTAAATCTCCATCCTTCGGAAAGTCGAACAAAGGCAAGGGTACTTCAAGTTACAAGTCAAGAAAGCAAGAGAACTTCTCAAAGGATAAGAAAAGTTCAGAGGGACAACTACAATGCTTCAAATGTTGAGGCTACGGCCACATTGCAACGGAGTGTCCCAACAAGTATCCGACAAAGAAGAAGGCGATGCAAGTCGTCACTTGGGATGACAACTCAACGTCAAATGAGTCGTCTTCAAGTGATGAAGAAAAGAGCACCACGGCATTCCACGCGTCCACATCTTCACCCTTCATGTGCTTTATGGCAAGTACGTCCGAGTCATTGTCCAACTCCACTGTTGAAAAGATTGCAACGGACAACAAATCGGATAATTCGGAAGGTGAAGATTTTGCTCTAGCCTACCACAGACCTTTACGGGATTCAAAGAAACCGGCTAAGCAAAACAAGGGGTTAAGAGGGAGATTGCAGGATCTCGAAGAAGAAGTAAAAAGGGTAACTTCTCTCTCGACCGATCTTGAAGTGGAAAGGGATAATCTGATAAAAGCAAATGTTTCCCTTCAAGAGTCCAATGAGCAACTCGAGAAGAATTATATAGATATGGTAAACAAAGCGAATTACTTCTTGAAGCTCTACGGCGAGGCCCGACGGGAAAAATTAGAAATGACAGAGACCATTTTCCAACTCAAGGATGACTTACAGCAATTTTCTTCTGGAAGGAGTAAGTTGGATAAACTTCTTGGTCTTGGTCAAACAAACAAGTTCGGCCTCGGATACAATCGAACTGAAGACAATTTTAGTTCAGTTGGGACAGTCTTTGTGCCTCAGTCGGTACCTCCTCCTCCGACACCGGAATTCACGACAACCAACGACAACAAGCCTACTTCATCCTCTTCGGAATCGTCAAGCACAAAGGTATGTTTTCGTTGTAATTTTGCAGGGCACATTGAAAGAAATTGCAAGATTGGAGCTCAAAGATCAAATCAACCACATCTTGCAACTGCTACCAATAAGTTCACTCCCCGGAATTCAAAGAAGGACTTTTCAAAAGAAAAGAACATCGGTAGTACTTCAAACAAGACGATGACAAAAGAAAAAGATCAATCATACAAAACGTCTTCATCAAGGAAAACTTCTCAACCATTGCCAACATACTCCAAAACTCAAAAGGTTTGGGTATGCAAAGGTGAAATCCTTCCTTGTCTTTAATCGCTCTACGATTAAATGTTGTATAGTTTATGTAGACTATTTTTTTCTTTTGGCCAACTCGTCAACCATCTTTGGGAGGTAAATGGTATATTTTCTTGATGATTGATGATTTCTCTCGATATTCTTGGGCATCATTTTTAAAAGAGAAAGCTGATACGTTTGACTCTTTTCATGAGATTTGCCATCGTATTATGATTGAAAAGAATGAAAAGATCATTCGTGTTAGGAGTGATAGAGGTGGAGAATTCATAAATTCCAAATTCATTGATTTTTGCACTTCCAACGGCATAAAACATGAATTCTCAGCACCCTATACACCTCAGCAGAATGGTGTTGTTGAGCGCAAAAACAGGGTTGTTCAAGAGATGGCGCGTGTGATGCTTCATAGCCGGAATTTACCGCTACATTTTTGGGCTGAAGCTGTGAACACCGCTGTCTATGTCATTAATCGAGTGTATTTGCGCCCAGGAACTTTAAATACACCATATGAGCTGTGGTTTAGTAGAAAACCGGATATCAAATACTTTCGTATCTTCGGGAGTCGATGTTACATTTTACGTGACCGTGAAAATCTTGGAAAGTTTGACTCTCGAAGTGACGAAGGGATCTTTTTGGGTTATTCTACAAATAGCAGAGCATATCGAGTATTTAACATCGAATCTAAAACGATTGTAGAATCTATAAATGTTAAAGTAGATGAAGCTTTTCACTTTGCATCTGAAAAATCTACCCTCGATATCTCTCTAGATGATGATTCACCTGCCATTGCATCTCCTCATAATAATACTTCCAATATTAATGATGCATCTAATGGCTCTTCAAGTTTATCTGATGTGCAGGAATCATCTCATATACCTCCGAGTACTCCGTTTCAACAAACGCTACGAATCTCCAAGGATCATCCTGAATCAAACATCATTGGAGATCCACAAGAAGGAGTTAGAACTCGGAGGCAGTTGGTTTGTGGATTCGCTTGCTACGTATCTTTAATCGAACCAAAGAACATAGATGAAGCTCTTCAGGATGACTACTGGATTAAAGCAATGCAGGAAGAGCTCCATCAATTTGAGCGAAACAAAGTCTGGGAATTAACGAAGCCTCCAAAGCAACATAATGTGATAGGTACCAAATGGATTTTCAAGAACAAGAAAAATGAGGATGGTACTATCATCAGGAACAAGGCACGATTAGTTGCTCAAGGCTACTCTCAAGTAGAATGTATAGACTTTGATGAAACTTTCGCCCCTGTAGCTAGACTCGAGTCCATTCGTATACTATTTGCTATTGCTTGTCATTTTAAAATCAAATTATTTCAAATGGACGTTAAGAGCGTGTTTCTAAATGGGTTTTTAAATGAGGAAGTTTATGTGGCTCAACCGAAAGTTTTTGTGGACCATAAACAACCTAACCCTGTTTTTCGTTTGAAAAAGGCTATTTACGGTCTGAAACAAGCACCACGAGCATGGTACGAAAGGTTGACAAAGCACCTTTTGGAGAAGGGCTATACTCGAGGGGGAGCTGACAGGACTCTCTTTGTGAAGCATTATCAAAATAACTTCATTGTTGCACAAATCTATGTCGATGACATTGTTTTTGGAGCAACAAAGGATAATGATGCTTCTAAATTCGCGGAGACCATGGAAAGCGAATTTGAGATGTCCATGATGGGCGAATTGACATATTTCCTTGGATTGCAAATTAAACAAAATGATGAAGGTATTCACTTGAGTCAATCCAAGTATGCAATGGAGTTGGTTAAAAAGTTTGATCTTGAAAATTCGAAGGATTTTCCGACTCCAATGGGGACTAGCCACAAGGGACTTGGAAGTGATTCACAAAGTGAGAATGTAGACGAGAAACTGTATCGAAGTATGATTGGAAGTCTACTTTACCTCACGGCTAGTCGCCCGGATATATCCTTTAGTGTTGGGATTTGCGCGAGATATCAATCAGCACCAAAGGAGGTTCACCTGAAAGCGGTGAAAAGGATCATCCGGTACATTAAAGGAACCATAAATTTCGGAATTTGGTATCCTATGGGAACAAGTTTGGATATTGTTGGATACTCAGATGCCGATTGGGCAGGATCAGTGGATGATCGGAAAAGCACGAGTGGTGCATGCTTCTATCTTGGCCATTGCCTTGTTGCATGGCACAGTAAAAAGCAGAATTTCATAGCACTCTCGACTGCCGAAGCGGAATACATTTCAGCTGGAAGTTGTTCAACTCAACTCATTTGGATGAAAAGCGTATTGAGCGACTTCCGGATTTCAGCATCTTCGGTAATAATTCTTTGTGACAACACAAGTGCAATTAACATTTCTAAAAACCCTGTGTTGCACTCTAGAACAAAACATATTGAACTTAGATATCATTTTCTTAGAGAGCTAGTTGAATCAAATACTCTTCAACTTTCGTATATTTCAACTAAGGATCAATTAGCTGACATTTTAACAAAACCTTTGGATCAAAAACGTTTTATTCATTTGCGAAAAGCAATTGGAATGCTTTCCTTGAAATAAACTTCTGTTTGAAACCTTTTCTTAGGATAGGTTTTGTTTTTGTTTTGTTTTGTTCTTTATCTATGTTTGTACATAGGACATTAATTGAGCATAGATCATAATTGACTTTAATTGCATCTTTTCGCACATTTAGAAATTTATTATGCTTTTGCCATCATAATATTTCAATGTTGCAATGATCATTTATGTTAATTAAATCATCTTCTAAGTGATCAAAGTCAATTTCTCTCTCAATGATCTCTTGGTATAGTCATTATCTTATTTGACTGTTTAGTCGAGTATGAAATCGAGATCAATTTTTGGTTGAATACTTTATATCTTAAATAATTGATAGCCAATTGAGGGGGAGTCAAAGAAATGTAAAATGCTCAAAAGATGTGGAAAGAGTTACATCCCAATGAGGAGTGTGAAAACTACCACCACATGGAGGAAAGAGCTACCACCTCGGTCGTCCGAGTATTGTGTGCAGCTACCACATGTATACCAAGCATGGTTGTTCAATTTTTGATTAAGTAAAATGCATGTTGAAATTCTTGACTCCGTCAAATTTCAAGGTTGGTATAAGGTGGGATTTTAAAGAAAGATGCTCAAAGAGCCACTCTCTTCAACAGATTGTCTAGATATATTATCTACTATATTTGGGATTTCAAACATCTATTGATCTTTGTATTTCATTTTCTTTACCGAACTGATGATTTGATAAAGGCATTACTCATAGGATCAAGTTAGATGTAATTGAAGGTGTTCGACTTTAAGGGATTTAATTTTTGTAAATTCTCGTTTCATTTTTGGATATTATTGATAGATTTGGCATAATCTATTTCTTGTTGTATGAAACGATGATTTTTGTTTAAAGTTGATACACGATTGTGCTTACATACTTTTTCTGGATTTTATGAAAATTTTTCTAAATTTTTCTGATGAAAAAGTTGGAGCCGATCCGGATCGGGCAAGCTGATCCGGATCCCGAACGCAGGCTTCTTCCTGCGGCTGGCCGATCCGGATCGAAATCACGATCCGATCTGGATCACGGCTAGGGTTTTAATAAGAACAAGACGGTTTTGATTTCTTTTACCTTAATCTTTTGTTCTTAAGTCTCTACAGCCTCTCTCTCTAGAAATATTGCACCTTGGAGCTTTCCAAACTCAAGTTCTTCGAATACAAGTAAGTTTTGTTGATCAAATCTCGGTTTTTCACCGTTCTTGTTTTTCCTCCTCAAAACGTGATGAATTTCTTGGATCGATTTCGTTTGTGGATGGTTTTTGATCAAATCTCTTTTGAAATAAGAACTCTGGGTAGATTAGTTTTGATTATATGCTAGGTATTCTCCTGATTAATGGATTTTTAGGCTTCGATTTCTAAATTTTCGGTTTTAGGGCATATAATAAGGATTTTCGGAAATCATGCAATTGATCCATTTTTAAAAGTCCTTTTTGCAAAACTAATTTGATTCTTAGTCTCTCTACATGATTATGATTGTTTGGGTACAATTTTTCAAATCTTTAAAAAATTAACATTTTATCATGTGTTTTTGAGTTATTGTTCACAGGATTTTAAATCTATTAAGCACTTGCACCAATGGCGTTCGCCTGGATAATCTTCCTTTTGGTAGCAATGGTAGGACCTAGTGGCTCTTCTATAAAAAGAGAATAAGATGACTCAAATCAAGAAGAGACAAAGAAAGTTTGTCAAAATGATTCAGAATCAGATGAAGAAGACTGGGAAGAGATTTGTGAACAAGCACAAAAAGCTATTGACAAAGAAGATAGGTTGTACTTGAAGAACAAGAAGCTGATGAAATCTTCCTCAACAACCAAGCAGTACACTAGGCGAAAGAAGTCGAGGGAAACTGGAATTCAGATTGATAGACCCCTCACCAGAGCTCGCTCTCCTCCTAGAGAATCTCCATGGACTGAAGGCCAAGATGCACCGTCTGGTTCTATACTACATCCTTCAACGTCCTGGAGACACACAGCAAAAGCGAATGTACGGTCCTCATTACGACAAGAACAGCGAAGATCGTCTGCTGAACAAGACAGTGTATCTACAAATCTCAAACAGATTATCTCTGAGCAACATAAGATGAAAAGAAAGGTCTCCACAATGTCTAAAATGCTTCAAGCGATTTGAAGAAGTTGGATTGTACCAATCCCACTAGTTCTGATTCAGACTGACTTAACTTTCCTTCTAACCTTTCTCTGTGCAGGAGTTCCTTTTTAGGACTTACTCTTAGTTCTAGTTCTTACATTTCGGAACAATCTTTGAAATTTTTAACTCTCCTCCAATTTTTGGTAATTTTGGCTTTGTTTGTGACAAAAAGGGGGAGAGAGTTTAGAGAGAACTTTGACAATGATGAGTCTAGAACTTGAACATGATTGCACAAAGATTGAACAATGATGATGTGAATGTGTGAACATCGAGGTAAGTATAACTTCAACTTTGACTTTGGTGAAAGGTAAGTATCACAACTTTGGTTTTTCATCTTGTGATTTGTTTACATGTTCCTACTAACTATTCGACTAATTATTTGGACATGTATTATTACTAACAAGTTGTTTGATTACTAACAAAGCAAGTTATGACATTTGGAATTTTATTGCTTAGAAGATATGTCAATGTTTGATTGTGATCTTTTTACATATCTGCATTACTCAATGTCATCGTGAGCATAAACTCTATCTCTGTTAGGTTTTGAATGCTAAATATTCTTGAGGTATCTAACGATCTCTTTTTGTCAAGAATGATTTCTTTGTGCAGAGAGTACAGATGTCTAAGTCTAGAGTCTGTTTTAGGAGTTTATCTCATGTTTTTAAATTTTTTGGATCTCCATTGTAAATTTTTGTTGTATGGTGATAGCAACAAAAATATCTTTTTGAATTTTCTTTAGTGGATCTGTGTTTTGTCACGAAACCGCCAAAGGGGGAGATTGTTACGGAATTTGAGTTGGCGTAGTTTCGTTAAAGGTTCAAGTCTTGAAGATTGAAGGTGAAGAAAGTTGGATCATTTAACTCAATCTCAAGAAAGAAGAATTCAAAAGGATCAGGTATGTTTAACTAAAGATTATTGGTGATCCGAATACTTCTTGTAGTGTAGAAACACCTGGAAGAGTTTTTAACTGCATAAAAATCAAAAACTGGTGTTCGGACAGGTTCAGGATCCGGATCAGAGCCAGCAATCCGGATCCCGAAGGTTGTTGTTTCATACATTACTTCAATCCGGATCGCAGCATCTCACGATCCGGATCCCGAACGTTGAGTTCTCAGAATTGTATGAACGATCCGGATCAGGCATTCCGATCCGGATCCCGAACGATTGTTTTTCTGGAAACCGTCTTTCTTGCTACTGCAATCCGGATCGCCGTCCGTCAAAATTCCAAAAATGTTAGGTTTTTGATTATTATCTCCTTCCAAATGTTTCTAACCTATAAATAGACCCTATGACTCTTTTTCTAGGGTTAAGGAAAATAGCCGTCTTTTTCATATATCATTTCATGCGGCCCTAGATCCACATATAGAGAAGAAAGGAAATCATTAGAGAATACTCTATGTTTCTTCATCTATATTGATTAGTTTGATTCTAGGTTTTCATACTCACATCTTGAGTTGAATCAAACTAATGAATACTTAGATGGTATTTTCCGATCTATCTTTGATCTGAGTATTCGGCGGATCATCACCACCCAAAAACAACGATTTCCCCAAAATCGGCGCGTGGATTCGCGTGTCCTTGTGGATTCAAGGTTCAACCGCTCTCGTGATTCGGAGCGAGGCACGTTCGTGGATTCGAAGGGTGCTATTGGGTGCAGACCGTGGATTCGGTCAGACGTCGTGGATTCGACGTTGGACGCCGTGGATTCGGCGTTGGGCGCAGATCGTGATTCGAGAAGCGTCGTGGATGCGAGCGGAGAAGATCCTCTAGGAGCGTATGGAAAAGGTGAGTCGTAAGTGTGTACGGTAAATCACCTTGTACGTGTTTTAATTCTAGTGGATTTCTGCCGTGTATCGGTCCCGTGGTTTTTTTACTCCGGTGATGGAGTTTTCCACGTAAACATCTTGCGTGTTTATTTTTATTTCCGCATTGGGTTTTTATCGCAACGATTTTTGAGTGTTTATACGTTTACACCTATTCACCCCCTCTAGGTGTTTCTTCCCCTATTTAGATCTATATTACATATAACCCAACACCACGCACGCGCCCCGAGGCGCCCGTCCGCCGATCCGTGCGCCTGCGCCTCGTGAGCCCGCGAATGGGGTGACGACACGTGTCCTGTGCACCCGGTCCACGCAACCAATTAAGGTTCCGTGGACCGCGCCGCGTGCACCGACCAAACGCGGGATGCCACATGTCCCCCCGCCCCGGTCCATGCACCGCCGCGCAAACTCTGTAGACCGCGCCTCACGGGCCCGCCAATCAGGCGGCGCCACGTGTCATGCGCCGGGTCCGTGCACCCAGCCGCGGCACTCTGTGGACCGCGCGCTGCGGACCGGCCAATCATGGGCTGCCACGTGGCAGCCGGCGGTCCACGGCCCCTCCCATGCACCGAATTCCAGCGAAACTTCCGGGAGTCCGTTTTTGGGCATCCGGACTCAGAATTTAACAAGCAAATAGCTGTTTTCAAGCGTTTTCCGCGCTGAACCATTTCCAAGCTCGGTTTGGCCAAAAACCTTTTCAAAATTTCGGCAAACACAGCCGAAGGCCAACACAGCTGAGATAACTCACAGGGTCCATCTGTAGCATCCCCTTGATGCACAATGGGCCAGACGCACCGACAATAGGTGTTCTAACAATGGATTCACCAGAAAAGCTGCATGGGAAACTGGGCCACCACAGCCAATATGCACACCTTGGCCACTCTAATTTCTCTTTATTCTTTAAGTTCTGGTGCTTTAGTTCAAGTTAACCCTCAGAAACTCTTATCCAACGGGCCCGAGCCCGGTAGTCCTGCTACCATCAGATAAGATTCCAAGGTTTGCCGATAACACCCGCGAGTGTTACCCTGTCTACGAAGTAAATGTGTTCTCGGGCCACCAGTTATCGGAGAGGGGGCTGCCCTTTACGTCGATCCGGTGCGCCGGGGAGAGGGAGAGCCCTTTACGTCCCACAGAACCACATTTCAACCTTCGAAGGACGTCCGTTTTATTATCTTTTCTTATCTTTCATTTCCTTTCCTGTGGGCACTCAGCCTATTCGCACTTTACGCATTTGTCTTTACTTTACTTTTAAGCACTTGCTTTTTTTTCTTCTCACTCGAGCCTCAGCTCACATTGCCACTGGCAATTACTATCACTCTTTCCTTTGTGCATTTAGCTTTTTGCTTTCATTTTAAGCCTTCCGAAAGTACCTCGTCCGACGGGTCACTGCCCAGGAGTCCTGCTCCACTTGACGAGTCTCAAATTCGAACGCGCCATTTACATTCTCTGTATGCTCTTAGCCACTTTTAGCTTGCTTTTAACTTGAAGCCTTTCGAAAGTACCTCGTCGAGGTCACTGCCCAGGGAGTCTGCTCTACTTGACGAGTCTCAAATTCGAAGCGCCATTTACATTTTCTTTATCTAAGCAATTGCTTGTCTTGCTTATAACCAAGTTTTAGCTCTATCTTGAGCGATTTGCTTGTCTTGCTTGTTAACCAAGTTTTCATCCCTTACCCTAGGTTTGGCCTCACGGTAACTAGAGGGTCTCCTGGACTCTTTAAACATTTCTCTTTCATTTTATTTAACTTCCAATTGAGGTTGAAGTTATTGTCCATGTGCCCCGAACCCTATGACCTTCTAGGGTTATTTCGTGGCTTCTTAACTTGGGATCCTGTCCACTTTCCTGATTCCTCACTGAATCATAGAGTTAA
>CM055061.1:21241194-21290422 GCA_029204045.2 Tillandsia leiboldiana
TTGTAGTTGTAGAAACACCTGGAAGTTGTTACCGTTTGCATAAAAAGTCAAAGCCTGGTGTTCGACAGGTTCAGATCCTTATCAAGCCAGCAATCCCGGATCCGCGAAGGTCGTTTGGTTTCATACATTACTTCAATCCGGATCGCAGCATCTCACGATCCGGATCCCGAACGTTGGATTCTCAGAATTGTATGAACGATCCGGATCAGGGCATTCCGAGCCGGATCCCGAACGATTGTTTTTCTGGAAACCGTCTTTCTCTTGCTACTGCATCCGGATCGCCCCAAATCCGATCCGGATCGCCGTCCGTCAAATTCCAGAAATGTTAGGTTTTTGATTCTTATCTCCTTCCAAATGTTTCTAACCTATAAATAGACCCTATGACTCTTTTTCTAGGGTTAAGGAAAATAGCCGCTTTTTCATATATCATTGTCATGCGGCCCTAGATCCACATATAGAGAAGAAAGGAAATCATTAAGAATACTCTATGTTTCGTCATCTATATTGATTAGTTTGATTCTAGGTTTTCATACTCACATCTTGAGTTGAATCAAACTAATGAATACTTAGATGGTATTTCCGATCTATCTTTGATCTAAGTATTCGGCAGATCATCACCACCCAAAAACAATGATTTCCCCAAAATCGGCGCGTGGATTCGCGTGTCCTGTGGATTCAAGGTTCAACCGCTCTCGTGGATTCGGAGCGAGGCACGTTCGTGGATTCGAAGGGTGCTATTGGGTGCAGACCGTGGATTCGGTCAGACGTCGTGGATTCGACGTTGGACGCCGTGGATTCGGCGTTGGGCGCAGATCGTGGATTCGAGAAGCGTCGTGGAGCGAGCGGAGAAGATCCTCTAGGAGCGTATGGAAAAGGTTGAGTCGTAAGTGTGTACGGTAAATCACCTTGTACGTGTTTTAATTCTAGTGGATTTCTGCTGTGTTATCGGTCCCGTGGTTTTTTACTCCGGTGATGGAGTTTTCCACGTAAAAATCTTGCGTGTTATTTTTATTTCCGCATTGGGTTTTTATCGCAACGATTTTTGAGTGTTTATACGTTTACACCTATTCACCCCCCTCTAGGTGTTTCTTCCCCTATTTAGATCTATATTACATATAACCCAACAAGTGGTATCAGAGCGGGAATAGGGTTGTGAACAATGGTTGAAGGTGGAAACATCAATCGACCCCCTTTCTTTGATGGAAGAAATTATGCGTACTGGAAAGTACGAATGAAAGCCTTTTTAATTTCCATCGACGAAAGGGTGTGGCAATCAATTGAATTAGGATGGTCTAATCCAACTGAAATTATCTCTGATGTTCGCACCTTAAAACCTAGGTCGAAATGGACCAAGGAAGAGTGTTAGATTCTTCTTCTTACAATGGCAAGGGAATTAATGCTATTTTTAATGCCTTATCTCAAACTGAATTCTCTCGCGTCTCGGCATGTGAGACTGCGAAAGAAATCTGGGATGTTCTTCAAGTTACACATGAGGGAACTAACCTCGTGAAGATTCAGAAACTGCAAATGCTTACGAGCAAGTTTGACTCTATCTTGATGGCAGAAAAATGAATCTTTCACGGACTACTATACACGATTGCAAGACATCGTAAACTCATGTGAGAGAGATTCCAGAATTTAAGATTGTAAGAAAGATCTTAAGAACTCTTCCTGAACGATTTCGGCCCAAAGGTTACTGCCATTGAAACTATTAAACACCCGGACGAAATACGTGTAGAAGAATTAGTTGGTTCATTACAAACATATGAAATGACATTTACTACTAACAATTCTTCTGGAAAAGATCCTCTTCTAAGTCTTCAGGTTATGCGTTGAAAACAACTAAGGAAGAAGACGCGGATACATCCTCCTCAGACGATGACGAGAACCTTTCTATGGAGGAATTTGAGAAGCAGCTCGCTCTCTTGACAAGGAAGTTTCGCCGCAACTTTCGAAGGGGTAATTCAAGTAAATCTCCATCCTTCGGAAAGTCGAACAAAGGCAAGGGTACTTCAAGTTACAAGTCAAGAAAGCAAGAGAACTTCTCAAAGGATAAGAAAAGTTCAGAGGGACAACTACAATGCTTCAAATGTTGAGGCTACGGCCACATTGCAACGGAGTGTCCCAACAAGTATCCGCAAAGAAGAAGGCGATGCAAGTCGTCACTTGGGATGACAACTCAACGTCAAATGAGTCGTCTTCAAGTGATGAAGAAAAGAGCACCACGGCATTCCACGCGTCCACATCTTCACCCTTCATGTGCTTTATGGCAAGTACGTCCGAGTCATTGTCCAACTCCACTGTTGAAAAGATTGCAACGGACAACAAATCGGATAATTCGGAAGGTGAAGATTTTGCTCTAGCCTACCACAGACCTTTACGGGATTCAAAGAAACCGGCTAAGCAAAACAAGGGGTTAAGAGGGAGATTGCAGGATCTCGAAGAAGAAGTAAAAAGGGTAACTTCTCTCTCGACCGATCTTGAAGTGGAAAGGGATAATCTGATGAAAAGCAAATAGTTTCCCTTCAAGAGTCCAATGAGCAACTCGAGAAGAATTATATAGATATGGTAAACAAGCGAATTACCTTCTTGAAGCTCTACGGCGAGGTCCCGACGGGAAAAATTAGAAATGACAGAGACCATTTCCAACTCAACGGATGACTTACAGCAATTTTCTTCTGGAAGGAGTAAGTTGGATAAACTTCTTGGTCTTGGTCAAACAAACAGAGTTCGGCCTCGGATACAATCGAACTGAAGACAATTTTAGTTCAGTTGGGACAGTCTTTGTGCCTCAGTCGGTACCTCCTCCTCCGACACCGGAATCACGACAACCAACGACAACAAGCCTACTTCATCCTCTTCGGAATCGTCAAGCACAAAGGTATGTTTTCGTTGTCATTTTGCAGGGCACATTGAAAGAAATTGCAAGATTGGAGCTCAAAGATCAAATCAACCACATCTTGCAACTGCTACCAATAAGTTCACTCCCCGGGAATTCAAAGAAGGACTTTTCAAAAGAAAAGAACATCGGTAGTACTTCAAACAAGACGATGACAAAAGAAAAAGATCAATCATACAAAACGTCTTCATCAAGGAAAACTTCTCAACCATTGCCAACATACTCCAAAACTCAAAAGGTTTGGGTATGCAAAGGTGAAATCCTTCCTTGTCTTTAATCGCTCTACGATTAAATGTTGTATAGTTTATGTAGACTATTTTTTTCTTTTGGCCAACTCGTCAACCATCTTTGGGAGGTAAATGGTATTTTTCTTGATGATTGATGATTTCTCTCGATATTCTTGGGCATCATTTTTAAAAGAGAAAGCTGATACGTTTGACTCTTTTCATGAGATTTGCCATCGTATTATGATTGAAAAGAATGAAAAGATCATTCGTGTTAGGAGTGATAGAGGTGGAGAATTCATAAATTCCAAATTCATTGATTTTTGCACTTCCAACGGCATAAAACATGAATTCTCAGCACCCTATACACCTCAGCAGAATGGTGTTGTTGAGCGCAAAAACAGGGTTGTTCAAGAGATGGCGCGTGTGATGCTTCATAGCCGGAATTTACCGCTACATTTTTGGGCTGAAGCTGTGAACACCGCTGTCTATGTCATTAATCGAGTGTATTTGCGCCCAGGAACTTTAAATACACCATATGAGCTGTGGTTTAGTAGAAAACCGGATATCAAATACTTTCGTATCTTCGGGAGTCGATGTTACATTTTACGTGACCGTGAAAATCTTGGAAAGTTTGACTCTCGAAGTGACGAAGGGATCTTTTTGGGTTATTCTACAAATAGCAGAGCATATCGAGTATTTAACATCGAATCTAAAACGATTGTAGAATCTATAAATGTTAAAGTAGATGAAGCTTTTCACTTTGCATCTGAAAAATCTACCCTCGATATCTCTCTAGATGATGATTCACCTGCCATTGCATCTCCTCATAATAATACTTCCAATATTAATGATGCATCTAATGGCTCTTCAAGTTTATCTGATGTGCAGGAATCATCTCATATACCTCCGAGTACTCCGTTTCAACAAACGCTACGAATCTCCAAGGATCATCCTGAATCAAACATCATTGGAGATCCACAAGAAGGAGTTAGAACTCGGAGGCAGTTGGTTTGTGGATTCGCTTGCTACGTATCTTTAATCGAACCAAAGAACATAGATGAAGCTCTTCAGGATGACTACTGGATTAAAGCAATGCAGGAAGAGCTCCATCAATTTGAGCGAAACAAAGTCTGGGAATTAACGAAGCCTCCAAAGCAACATAATGTGATAGGTACCAAATGGATTTTCAAGAACAAGAAAAATGAGGATGGTACTATCATCAGGAACAAGGCACGATTAGTTGCTCAAGGCTACTCTCAAGTAGAATGTATAGACTTTGATGAAACTTTCGCCCCTGTAGCTAGACTCGAGTCCATTCGTATACTATTTGCTATTGCTTGTCATTTTAAAATCAAATTATTTCAAATGGACGTTAAGAGCGTGTTTCTAAATGGGTTTTTAAATGAGGAAGTTTATGTGGCTCAACCGAAAGTTTTTGTGGACCATAAACAACCTAACCCTGTTTTTCGTTTGAAAAAGGCTATTTACGGTCTGAAACAAGCACCACGAGCATGGTACGAAAGGTTGACAAAGCACCTTTTGGAGAAGGGCTATACTCGAGGGGGAGCTGACAGGACTCTCTTTGTGAAGCATTATCAAAATAACTTCATTGTTGCACAAATCTATGTCGATGACATTGTTTTTGGAGCAACAAAGGATAATGATGCTTCTAAATTCGCGGAGACCATGGAAAGCGAATTTGAGATGTCCATGATGGGCGAATTGACATATTTCCTTGGATTGCAAATTAAACAAAATGATGAAGGTATTCACTTGAGTCAATCCAAGTATGCAATGGAGTTGGTTAAAAAGTTTGATCTTGAAAATTCGAAGGATTTTCCGACTCCAATGGGGACTAGCCACAAGGGACTTGGAAGTGATTCACAAAGTGAGAATGTAGACGAGAAACTGTATCGAAGTATGATTGGAAGTCTACTTTACCTCACGGCTAGTCGCCCGGATATATCCTTTAGTGTTGGGATTTGCGCGAGATATCAATCAGCACCAAAGGAGGTTCACCTGAAAGCGGTGAAAAGGATCATCCGGTACATTAAGGAACCATAAATTTCGGAATTTGGTATCCTATGGGAACAAGTTTGGATATTGTTGGATACTCAGATGCCGATTGGGCAGGATCAGTGGATGATCGGAAAAGCACGAGTGGTGCATGCTTCTATCTTGGCCATTGCCTTGTTGCATGGCACAGTAAAAAGCAGAATTTCATAGCACTCTCGACTGCCGAAGCGGAATACATTTCAGCTGGAAGTTGTTCAACTCAACTCATTTGGATGAAAAGCGTATTGAGCGACTTCCGGATTTCAGCATCTTCGGTAATAATTCTTTGTGACAACACAAGTGCAATTAACATTTCTAAAAACCCTGTGTTGCACTCTAGAACAAAACATATTGAACTTAGATATCATTTTCTTAGAGAGCTAGTTGAATCAAATACTCTTCAACTTTCGTATATTTCAACTAAGGATCAATTAGCTGACATTTTAACAAAACCTTTGGATCAAAAACGTTTTATTCATTTGCGAAAAGCAATTGGAATGCTTTCCTTGAAATAAACTTCTGTTTGAAACCTTTTCTTAGGATAGGTTTTGTTTTTGTTTTGTTTTGTTCTTTATCTATGTTTGTACATAGGACATTAATTGAGCATAGATCATAATTGACTTTAATTGCATCTTTTCGCACATTTAGAAATTTATTATGCTTTTGCCATCATAATATTTCAATGTTGCAATGATCATTTATGTTAATTAAATCATCTTCTAAGTGATCAAAGTCAATTTCTCTCTCAATGATCTCTTGGTATAGTCATTATCTTATTTGACTGTTTAGTCGAGTATGAAATCGAGATCAATTTTTGGTTGAATACTTTATATCTTAAATAATTGATAGCCAATTGAGGGGGAGTCAAAGAAATGTAAAATGCTCAAAAGATGTGGAAAGAGTTACATCCCAATGAGGAGTGTGAAAACTACCACCACATGGAGGAAAGAGCTACCACCTCGGTCGTCCGAGTATTGTGTGCAGCTACCACATGTATACCAAGCATGGTTGTTCAATTTTTGATTAAGTAAAATGCATGTTGAAATTCTTGACTCCGTCAAATTTCAAGGTTGGTATAAGGTGGGATTTTAAAGAAAGATGCTCAAAGAGCCACTCTCTTCAACAGATTGTCTAGATATATTATCTACTATATTGGGATTTCAAACATCTATTGATCTTTGTATTTCATTTTCTTTACCGAACTGATGATTTGATAAAGGCATTACTCATAGGATCAAGTTAGATGTAATTGAAGGTGTTCGACTTTAAGGGATTTAATTTTTGTAAATTCTCGTTTCATTTTTGGATATTATTGATAGATTTGGCATAATCTATTTCTTGTTGTATGAAACGATGATTTTTGTTTAAAGTTGATACACGATTGTGCTTACATACTTTTTCTGGATTTTATGAAAATTTTTCTAAATTTTTTCTGATGAAAAGTTGGAGCCGATCCGGATCGGGCAAGCTGATCCGGATCCCGAACGCAGGCTTCTTCCTGCGGCTGGCCGATCCGGATCGAAATCACGATCCGATCTGGATCACGGCTAGGGTTTTAATAAGAACAAGACGGTTTTGATTTCTTTACCTTAATCTTTTGTTCTTAAGTCTCTACAGCCTCTCTCTCTAGAAATATTGCACCTTGGAGCTTTCCAAACTCAAGTTCTTCGAATACAAGTAAGTTTTGTTGATCAAATCTCGGTTTTTCACCGTTCTTGTTTTTCCTCCTCAAAACGTGATGAATTTCTTGGATCGATTTCGTTTGTGGATGGTTTTTGATCAAATCTCTTTTGAAATAAGAACTCTGGGTAGATTAGTTTTGATTATATGCTAGGTATTCTCCTGATTAATGGATTTTTAGGCTTCGATTTCTAAATTTTCGGTTTTAGGGCATATAATAAGGATTTTCGGAAATCATGCAATTGATCCATTTTTAAAAGTCCTTTTTGCAAAACTAATTTGATTCTTAGTCTCTCTACATGATTATGATTGTTTGGGTACAATTTTTCAAATCTTTAAAAATTAACATTTTATCATGTGTTTTTGAGTTATTGTTCACAGGATTTTAAATCTATTAAGCACTTGCACCAATGGCGTTCGCCTGGATAATCTTCCTTTTGGTAGCAATGGTAGGACCTAGTGGCTCTTCTATAAAAAGAGAATAAGATGACTCAAATCAAGAAGAGACAAAGAAAGTTTGTCAAAATGATTCAGAATCAGATGAAGAAGACTGGGAAGAGATTTGTGAACAAGCACAAAAAGCTATTGACAAAGAAGATAGGTTGTACTTGAAGAACAAGAAGCTGATGAAATCTTCCTCAACAACCAAGCAGTACACTAGGCGAAAGAAGTCGAGGGAAACTGGAATTCAGATTGATAGACCCCTCACCAGAGCTCGCTCTCTCCCTAGAGAATCTCCATGGACTGAAGGCCAAGATGCACCGTCTGGTTCTATACTACATCCTTCAACGTCCTGGAGACACACAGCAAAAGCGAATGTACGGTCCTCATTACGACAAGAACAGCGAAGATCGTCTGCTGAACAAGACAGTGTATCTACAAATCTCAAACAGATTATCTCTGAGCAACATAAGATGAAAAGAAAGGTCTCCACAATGTCTAAAATGCTTCAAGCGATTTTGAAGAAGTTGGATTGTACCAATCCCACTAGTTCTGATTCAGACTGACTTAACTTTCCTTCTAACCTTTCTCTGTGCAGGAGTTCCTTTTTAGGACTTACTCTTAGTTCTAGTTCTTACATTTCGGAACAATCTTTGAAATTTTTAACTCTCCTCCAATTTTTGGTAATTTTGGCTTTGTTTGTGACAAAAAGGGGGAGAGAGTTTAGAGAGAACTTTGACAATGATGAGTCTAGAACTTGAACATGATTGCACAAAGATTGAACAATGATGATGTGAATGTGTGAACATCGAGGTAAGTATAACTTCAACTTTGACTTTGGTGAAAGGTAAGTATCACAACTTTGGTTTTCATCTTGTGATTTGTTTACATGTTCCTACTAACTATTCGACTAATTATTTGGACATGTATTATTACTAACAAGTTGTTTGATTACTAACAAAGCAAAGTTATGACATTTGGAATTTTATTGCTTAGAAGATATGTCAATGTTTGATTGTGATCTTTTTACATATCTGCATTACTCAATGTCATCGTGAGCATAAACTCTATCTCTGTTAGGTTTTGAATGCTAAATATTCTTGAGGTATCTAACGATCTCTTTTTGTCAAGAATGATTTCTTTGTGCAGAGAGTACAGATGTCTAAGTCTAGAGTCTGTTTTAGGAGTTTATCTCATGTTTTTAAATTTTTTGGATCTCCATTGTAAATTTTTGTTGTATGGTGATAGCAACAAAAATATCTTTTTGAATTTTCTTTAGTGGATCTGTGTTTTGTCACGAAACCGCCAAAGGGGGAGATTGTTACGGAATTTGAGTTGGCGTAGTTTCGTTAAAGGTTCAAGTCTTGAAGATTGAAGGTGAAGAAAGTTGGATCATTTAACTCAATCTCAAGAAAGAAGAATTCAAAAGGATCAGGTATGTTTAACTAAAGATTATTGGTGATCCGAATACTTCTTGTAGTGTAGAAACACCTGGAAGAGTTTTTAACTGCATAAAAATCAAAAACTGGTGTTCGGACAGGTTCAGGATCCGGATCAGAGCCAGCAATCCGGATCCCGAAGGTTGTTGTTTCATACATTACTTCAATCCGGATCGCAGCATCTCACGATCCGGATCCCGAACGTTGAGTTCTCAGAATTGTATGAACGATCCGGATCAGGCATTCCGATCCGGATCCCGAACGATTGTTTTTCTGGAAACCGTCTTTCTTGCTACTGCAATCCGGATCGCCGTCCGTCAAAATTCCAAAAATGTTAGGTTTTTGATTATTATCTCCTTCCAAATGTTTCTAACCTATAAATAGACCCTATGACTCTTTTTCTAGGGTTAAGGAAAATAGCCGTCTTTTTCATATATCATTTCATGCGGCCCTAGATCCACATATAGAGAAGAAAGGAAATCATTAGAGAATACTCTATGTTTCTTCATCTATATTGATTAGTTTGATTCTAGGTTTTCATACTCACATCTTGAGTTGAATCAAACTAATGAATACTTAGATGGTATTTCCGATCTATCTTTGATCTGAGTATTCGGCGGATCATCACCACCCAAAAACAACGATTTCCCCAAAATCGGCGCGTGGATTCGCGTGTCCTTGTGGATTCAAGGTTCAACCGCTCTCGTGGATTCGGAGCGAGGCACGTTCGTGGATTCGAAGGGTGCTATTGGGTGCAGACCGTGGATTCGGTCAGACGTCGTGGATTCGACGTTGGACGCCGTGGATTCGGCGTTGGGCGCAGATCGTGGATTCGAGAAGCGTCGTGGAGCGAGCGGAGAAGATCCTCTAGGAGCGTATGGAAAAGGTTGAGTCGTAAGTGTGTACGGTAAATCACCTTGTACGTGTTTTAATTCTAGTGGATTTCTGCCGTGTTATCGGTCCCGTGGTTTTTTACTCCGGTGATGGAGTTTTCCACGTAAAAATCTTGCGTGTTATTTTTATTTCCGCATTGGGTTTTTATCGCAACGATTTTTGAGTGTTTATACGTTTACACCTATTCACCCCCCTCTAGGTGTTTCTTCCCCTATTTAGATCTATATTACATATAACCCAACACCACGCACGCGCCCCGAGGCGCCCGTCCGCCGATCCGTGCGCCGCGCCTCGTGAGCCCGCGAATGGGGTGACGACACGTGTCCTGTGCACCCGGTCCACGCAACCAATTAAGGTTCCGTGGACCGCGCCGCGTGCACCGACCAACCGCGGGATGCCACATGTCCCCCCGCCCCGGTCCATGCACCGCCGCGCAAACTCTGTAGACCGCGCCTCACGGGCCCGCCAATCAGGCGGCGCCACGTGTCATGCGCCGGGTCCGTGCACCCAGCCGCGGCACTCTGTGGACCGCGCGCTGCGGACCGGCCAATCATGGGCTGCCACGTGGCAGCCGGCGGTCCACGGCCCCTCCCATGCACCGAATTCCAGCGAAAACTTCCGGGAGTCCGTTTTTGGGCATCCGGACTCAGAATTTAACAAGCAAATAGCTGTTTTCAAGCGTTTTTCCGCGCTGAATCCATTTCCAAGCTCGGTTTGGCCAAAAACCTTTTCAAAATTTCGGCAAACACAGCCGAAGGCCAACACAGCTGAAGATAACTCACAGGGTCCATCTGTAGCATCCCCTTGATGCACAATGGGCCAGACGCACCGACAATAGGTGTTCTAAACAATGGATTCACCAGAAAAGCTGCATGGGAAACTGGGCCACCACAGCCAATATGCACACCTTGGCCACTCTAATTTCTCTTTATTCTTTAAGTTCTGGTGCTTTAGTTCAAGTTAACCCTCAGAAACTCTTATCCAACGGGCCCGAGCCCGGTAGTCCTGCTACCATCAGATAAGATTCCAAGGTTGCCGATAACACCCGCGAGTGTTACCCTGTCCTACGAAGTAAATGTGTTCTTCGGGCCACCAGTTATCGGAGAGGGGGCTGCCCTTTACGTCCGATCCAGGTGCGCCCGGGGAGAGGGAGAGCCCTTTACGTCCCACAGAACCACATTTCAACCTTCGAAGGACGTCCGTTTTATTATCTTTTCTTATCTTTCATTTCCTTTCCTTTGGGCACTCAGCCCTATTCTGCACTTTACGCATTTGTCTTTATCTTTACTTTTAAGCACTTGCTTTTCTTTTCTTTCTCACTCGAGCCTTCAGCTCACATTGCCACTGGCAATTACTATCACTCTTTCCTTTGTGCATTTAGCTTTTTGCTTTCATTTTAAGCCTTCCGAAAGTACCTCGTCCGACGGGTCACTGCCCAGGGAGTCCTGCTCCACTTGACGAGTCTCAAATTCGAACGCGCCATTTACATTCTCTGTATGCTCTTAGCCACTTTTAGCTTGCTTTTAACTTGAAGCCTTTCGAAAGTACCTCGTCCGACGGGTCACTGCCCAGGGAGTCCTGCTCTACTTGACGAGTCTCAAATTCGAAAGCGCCATTTACATTTTCTTTATCTTAAGCAATTTGCTTGTCTTGCTTATTAACCAAGTTTTAGCTCTATCTTGAGCGATTTGCTTGTCTTGCTTGTTAACCAAGTTTTTCATCCCTTACCCTAGGTCTTGCCTCACGGGTAACTAGAGGGTCTCCTGGACTCTTTAAACATTTCTCTTTCATTTTATTTAACTTCCAATTGAGGTTGAAGTTATTGTCCATTTGCCCAGACACCCTATGACTCTCTAGGGTTATATTCGTTTGATTCTTTAACTTTGGGATCCTGTCCCACTTTCCTGATTCCTCACTGAATCCTAGAGTTAACTCAACTCTATTTCCCGTTTCCCTTTTAACTTAGAGTTACACTGACTCTAATTCCCTGATCCACTTTTATCTTAGAGTTACACTGACTCTAATTTCTGTCTGTGAGTTTAACTCCTCTAGATCACCTTAGGTTCTCTTTACCTAAGTTCGATGTCATACTCATCCTAGAGTCCTTGACTCTATGTTGATCACTCTATCCAGTGTCCTTAGGTTATTACCTAAGACAATGCCACTCGTCCAACCCTAGGATAATCTCCTAAGTTTTGATGTCACTCAGTGAACCCTGAAACTAGGTTTTCTCCTAGTCTTACTACCAACATGTTCACTTTCCTTATGTCACATGATTCCTAGGGTTATACCCTAACATGATCACAATCATCAATGGCTAATTACTTTCATGCATGCAATTATTTTCATCTCATTTATAAAATAGTATCTACCTCTAAGCATGCATCTTTATCATATATCTTTGGCAACCAGCAGTTGCACTTTTCATCTGTGTCCTTTTACACATGCACATTTAATTCTCTATCACTGGCAACCAACAGTTGCACTTTCCATCTGTATCCATTTACACAGGCAATCATAATCATAATTACCTAACGCCTCTAACAGGCTACTATCATGCTTCGAATCGAAAAGCAAAGGAGCAAGGGGAGAGACCACCCAATTTCGGCAGAATTCCCCACCTTGTGGAGTTCGAAATCCCTTTCAAGCCTCCACATTTGATCGTTATTTTGCCAATTGCTCGTAGACACTTGCAATTGGCCTCCACGCGGCTCCACTTGGTACCTCGAGCTTGCACGCGAAACGGAGCATGCTTCTCTAAAGGTTGCACGCAAAACGATGCGCGACCTCTCATGCCCTGCACGCAAAACGGTACACACTATTAGTGACGGCACGCTAAACAGTGCGCGACAACGCGACCTGCACGCGAAACGGAGCACATACCTCAAATTGGCACGCAAAACGGTGCGCGCTCCACTATAAGGTTGTACGCGGAACGGTACACCTTCATCCAGTCCTGTACGCAAAACAAGATGCATCGTTAGAACCGGCACGCAAAACGGTGCGCGATAACACGAACTGCACGCGAAACGGTGCACGTACCTCGAAACTACACGCAAAACGGCGCACATCTGACTGTGGGGTTGCACGCAAAACGATGCACCTTCATCCGGTCCTGAATGCAACACGAGATACATTGTTAGAGTCTGCACGCAAAACTGTGCGCGATAACACGAACTGCACGCGAAACGGTGCACGTACCTCGAAACTGCACGCAAAACGGTGCACATTTGACTGTAGGATCGCACGCAAAACGGTGCATATTTTACCGACCCTGCACGCTCAACGGGGCATATTGTTAGAGTCTACTCAAAAAACTGTGCCCGCTAGTCCAACCTGCGCGCAAAACGGAGCACATACCTTGTATCGGCACGCAAAACGAGACGCGCCAAAAACGCCCGCAAAGCTCGAGCAGTAAGACGGCACAGAAGAGTTGAGTCCCTAACATGTGTGTGGCAAAGGGGTCAAACCAAAAATCCAAGAAGGAATCTCAAAGCTGTGCCAAAAATACCATAAAAATATGGCAAACGGCCTACCTCGACTGCATTGCGTAGTCCATCTGGCTTTTCGGAGCACTTTGCGCGCTCCACGTTGCCCACGATGCCTCGCCGCAACACCTCCCCAACCTCCTCCCTCACCCTCCCTCACTCTCGGTTGGAGGAGAAAACGAAAGAAGGAAAGAAGGTGGCTTGCGGGGAGGAAGAAGAAGAAGAAAAAGAGGGAGAGGGGAAAAGGTGGTCCACAGCCCACCGGTTTACGGTGCACCCGCCGGTCTACAAGACCCAGCCGGGTGCACCCGGTCCTGGCAGGGCTAAGGCGGGCCACGTGGCCGCGCCTCTGCGCGCCACGCGGCCGCGCAGTCCACGCGCCACACGGGCGCGTGACACCGCGCTGCCCACAGGCGCGGGACACGCGCCCGTGACACGGGTGTGTGCCCCAGCGCCCACGCGGGCGCCAACAGGGGTCCGCCACGTGGCGGCCCCCACGTGGCCCGCGCAGGAGGTGCGCCTGCGCACCTGACGCGCCTCTGCGCGTCCTGTCACTCGGCCGCGCCTCGACTGGCGCGCCGCGGCCTCCTCGGGGTCCGTGCCGTGCATGCCTCGATTTGCGTGCCGCACATGCCTCGATTTGCGTGCACGCCTACCGGGCTCCAAATTCAACAAATGAATAGTCCATTCTTAGCGATTTCGCGCGCTGAGTTCAAAAACGATGTCCGTTTTTCCAAATTCTCGTCCAACCATTTGCCGAATGCCCCCGGATAGCCCGCTGATCCGGTTTTCCGCACCGGGTCCAATTCTGAAGCCTGATTTGTCGAATTTCAACTCTAAAATTCCCCGGAGGTGCCCAAAGAGGAAACATTCATTCCAAACTTCGCCCGGGGCCACATTTGACATTCACGACACGCGAAATCACCTCTGAACACTCGACGGGTCCTCCAGTGACCCGCGCGATCTCTTTTAAGCCCGGTTTCCAACGCTTGTGCCCAAATATCACCACAATTCTTTCTCTTGGGCCCAACACGCGTCCAATGACGGCCAAGGCCACCGAAAGCTGCCGAACAACCAGCAAATCCTACGCTGGGAATTCTGGGACCCTTTTTGATTTGCCAAAAGTCCCACTGTCCTTGAATTCGCTGGCGGAGCCCGTTCTCTCAATCCGGGTGTCCGATCAACACGAAACTTTTACTGTGGCCTTAAAACTCAATTACGGAGCTCCCGTAATTTTCTCGGAGTCTTCCGAGACTGTGAATTTTCCACTTATAATCTGGGCCCACTTTCTCACATAAGATTCTAGATATCTTATTTTGATCCCGATTTGGGCCCAATTCATTTCCAGGTCATTCTTCACCTTAATAAACAATAGTATTTCATACTATTTTTATTTCCATCTATTTATATTCCAAATTCCGGTTCACTACATTGAGCTCATCACGGCAGCTCATATTACGATAACTAAGAAGGTCAATTCAATGAACAAGCTGGTGAAAAAGATGTTCTCTAAGATGGGCTGCACGAGCTCTGAAGACTCTGACTCAGATGCTTGATTTGTACTCAAACTTTTCTTTTTCTTGTGCAGATTTTTAATCTTTTCTTGTGCAGGTTTTAAGTTTTAGGTTGTTAGTTTTAGTTCTTACGTTTTCTTCAATTTTTGAACTTGTTAACTCTCCTTATTTTGCAATTTTGGCTAACTTTGTGACAAAAAGGGGGAGAGAATATTAGAACAGTTGAACAATGAAACTTCAATTGTCCAGTTGTGAACCATGAAGGTAAGTATAACTTCAACTTTTGGGTTTTCTTTTGTGATTGCATGCATGCCTCGACTAACTATTTGCTAACTATTTGGGCATGTAATATAACTAACAAGTTGATGTTCACTAACAAGTTTGTGACATTTGGATTTTGATTGCATAGAAGATATGTTGGTGTTTAACTATGATCAAATTACATATCTAAATATATAAATGTCATGGTAAGTATAGATGAGTATAAACTTCATTTCTGTGTGTGGTTTTTGAATGACATAAAATTCTTGAGGTATCTAACGATTTCTTTTGTCAAGAATGATTTCTTTTGCAGAGAGTACAGGTGTCTAAGTCTAGAGTCTATTTTAGGAGTTTAACACATGTATCTATTTTTATTTGGATCTCATTGTAAATTTTTGTTGTATGGTGATATCAACAAAAATATCTTTTTGAATTTTCTTGAGTGGATTTGTGTTTTTTCACGAAACCGCCAAAGGGGGAGATTGTTACGGAATTTGAGTTGGCGTATTTCGTGAATTCAGTTAAGTCTTGAAGATTGAAGATAAAGAAGGTTGGATCATATAACTCAATCTCATGAAAGAAGAATTCAAAAGGATCAGGTATGTTTAACTAATTATCTTTGGTGATCCGAATACTTCTTATAGTGTAGAAACACTTGGATGAATTTCTAATTGCATAAAAATAAAAAACTGGACATGGGACATGTTCAAGATCCGGATCAGACACTTCGATCCGGATCCCGAAGGGTGTTTGTTCATACGCAAATTCAATCCGGATCGTAGCCTTCTTTGATCCGGATCCCGAACACTGGTTTTACCATGATTTATGCCGGATCAGGCTTTTCAATCCGGATCCCGAACGTTGGTGTTTGGTGAAATTGTATGAACGATCCGGATCAGGCACTTCGATCCGAATCCCGAACCTTTGTTTTTCTGGAAACTGTCTGTCTCGCTACTGCAATCCGGATCGCCGAAGTCCGATCCGGATCACCATCCTGAAAAATTCCAGAAAAGGTTAGTTTTTGATTCTTATCCTCTTCCAATGGTTTCTAACCTATATATAGACCCTTTAATTCATCTTTTAGGGTAACCACGAAAAAGGGAAAAAGACGACCGAAATAGATAGATCCACAAATAGAGAAGAAAGGAAATACTAGATTTAATTCTATGTTTCTTCATCTATTTTATTAATTTGATTCTAGGTTTACCAAACTCAGATTTTGAGTAGAATCAAATTAATGAATACTTAGATGGTATTTCCGATCTATTTCTAATCTAAGTATTCGGCGGATCATCACCACCCAAAAACAATGATTTCCCCAAAATCGGCGCGTGGACTCGCGTGGCCTTGTGGATTCAAGGTGCTACCGCTCTCGTGGATTCGGAGCGAGGTACGTTCGTGGATTCGAAGCGTGCTACTGGGTGAAGATCGTGGATTCTGTCGGACGTCGTGGATTCGGCGTTGGACGCAGATCGTGGATTCGAGAAGCGTTGCGGAGCGAGCGGAGAAGATCAACTAGGAGCGTATGGAAAAAGGTTGAGTCGTCTGTGAGTACGGTATATCACCTTTGTACGTGTTATAATTCTAGTGGATTTCACCGTGTTATCGGTCCCGTGGTTTTTTACTCCGGTTTGGAGTTTTGCACGTAAAAATCTCTGCGTGTTATTTATTTTTCCGCATTGGGTTTTATATCGCAAAGATTTTTAAGTGTTTATTGTTTACACCTATTCACCCCCCTCTAGGTGTTTTTTCCCCTATTTAGATCCAATTATACATAACCCAACATATTTGACTAACTATTTGGGTATGTAATATTACTAACAAGCTGTTTGATAACTGACATATTTGAGAACTTGTTAGAATCTTGATATGATATTTGAACTGTGAGGACCCGGATCCCCGCGATTGGATTACTATTTGATAAACAACTTCCGGAGGCTTATGTTGAGTATTGGAGGTGTTTGTGCGCGTATCGAACCCAAGAAATGGACTCAGTGCGTAAAATAGATCACGAGTGCATTCGGATGCCCCGTCGAATTTTATAAGTGGTTTCGCGGGAAACGGACATTAGGTTTGGATTCAACGCGGAAAAACGATGGAAATCGACTACTTGGTTGTATTTTTTTGAGTTCGGACACCCGAAAATGAACACCCGAAAGATTTCTAGTGTTTTCGGGTGCACGGTGGACCGTTGGACTGATGGTGTGCCATGTGGCGGCTTCCGATTGGCACCGTACGCCACGTGGCAGAGCAGGAGGTGCGGCGCAGTGGGCCCGGCCCACGGGAGCGGGTGCGGGCAGGCGCACGAGCGAGCGTGGTGCGCAGGGGCGGCGTGCCACGTGGCGTCTTCCCATTGGCGCGATGTGGACAGGTGGCGGCAGACGGTTGGGTGGTTCAGCGTGCGCGGTCGACGGGCTGGCGCGGCAGGCGCCTCGGGCTGCATACAAGTCAGGTGGCAGGTGGTGCGGCGTGGGCGTGGCGACCGAGGCGTTGACGCGCGGTTCCCGCGCGTGGGCGCGCCACGCGTCAGCGCCCGCGGGGGGCCACGCGGCGCAACGCGGGAGGAGGGTTCGACTGTTGGCTGTTCAGTGGCGACGTGTCATGTGGAGGTTGATCCGGGCGCTGGATGGACGGCTGGATCAGCGACACTGTTGGCGCCCGAAACATTCAGGTGCCCGGAAGATGTACCCCAAACTGTGGATTTTCCTCTTGGATTTCAGCCTATAAATAGGCATTGGGTGCCATTTTCTGCGGGTTTTGGAGATTTTCTGGAGCCCCCATTTGGTAGAGGCTCTCCCCACTTTGTCCTCTACCCTTCCTTGGATCTTGGGTATTTTTGGAGGCCGCGGCATCGGCGTTTTCTGCGACGCGGCGCACTTCGACACTCCTTCGTTTTTGGCTTCTACCGTCGCGTTTCGGTCCGCGGGGTCCCCCGGACTACCCCGATGGAGTTTTAAGCCGATTTTCACGACAGCGCGTTCACGAGAGGTACGTCTTCAATTTTCGTGTTGATCACGTCACTCCATTTCGAGGTTTTGGTGGTGTTCCAGATGCACCTTTTGACCCTCTTGTACTGCTGCGAGGTACGGGACAGCGGTGGAGTATTGTTGGGATTTCTCGGCCTATGGGCATCGGATCGGGGCATGTGAGGACTCGATCGGCATCTACGCTTCATGAGTAACGCGACCATATTTTTATCAGAATTTTTGGAGGACTCTTCGAAGGTGATATTTAAGCTTCTTCATGGCTGATTTTCTGCAGAATTGCGCGTTGTGGATAGTTATGTTTACCACAATGACTTGTCTGTAACTTGGCGTACAAGTGTCGGAACGAGGTGTATAAATACTCGATTTGAATCTACTCGTCGCGAGGATCGCAACCGTGATTTTTCTGGATTTTTCAGAGAACTAAACGTAGGTGAAAAAACCCCTTCTTTGTGTTGGTTGGTAAAAACAGCAAACACTGTTTGGTGTGTGTGGGGTATTATTAGTGTGTTGTGGTTGTGATGTTGGTTGGAGCAGAGGCTTGTGCGACTAAGTACCGAGGGTGCAGTTTTGGCGGATTTTGATAGCGAGTGACTGCGCACTTCTCCAACTTCCGCTTTGCCTGTGGAAAGCGATTCAGGTGGGTTGCGTTGTCCCCAGAACCGGTGGACGGTTCTCTAATTCTATCTGATAGAATGCATGCATGTTTAGGGTACAATGTATGTGGTTGAGGGGTAAGCTTAGGAATGATAATTGTATAAGGAATTGTAAGTTAATTATTCATGTTATGACTTATGGGAAATTGCAAGATTTATATCCTTGATGATGATTAAGGAAAGCTTACCTAAGGGAATATTGCTCTTTTGATTATTAGCATGCCATGTTAGCACATAGCCTTTATGAGATATGATTACTCGATGGGGTAGGATGACATATCTATGTGCGGGTATCACTCTGATGATTTAGGATGGACCTGGATTGTGGACAGGTGTTGTTGGTTAGTGAGTTTGGCATGTGGTTATACCCTTGTGGAGCTAATATGTGATTACTCCCTTTTATCTTTCTTGAGGACAAATGTATGCTTGTATGGACATCTTGTCACGCCCCGGGGTCGAAACTGCGACCCGGGCTCGCCAACAGATCCGCCGCCTATGCAAGCCCTACAAAGGCGAAGTATCCAACCTACAAGAAAAGGGACTACAACTAAACAGATATCAGAGCTACAAAAAAAAATGTTGTAAAACTAAAATCCAACCACGGTACAACTGGAAATAAAGATACAATATCCATCTCCCAAATATGATCATACAAAATCCTCAAATACGATAACCCAGAACTAAAAAGGGAGGTAAACCTGAAATAATACATCAGTGTACAGGCTCTCAGTACAAGTCATAACCTCACTACAATAATCTCCCAAAAGCAGAAATAAAACTAATCTACTGACTGTACTACAAATCTCCGCTGTGGGTACCGCTACTCTCCAAAGACAGGTAGAGATCTAGCTCGCGACTCCCTCGCCTCGAACAGCAACAGCAAAAACAGCAACTCCCGCAAAGACGCCGCAAAACAAAGGAGAGAAAAGAAAAAGGAGGGGGGGGGAGAGAACCCACAAAGGGTGTGAGAACTACATCAACACGTAGTTCTCAGTGGGGACCGCCACCAAGCCCGACGGTCTGCCCACCAAGTCTACTAGAGGCATAAGATAACAAAGCAGTAAAAATCTGAATAGAAAAGGTGGAGATACTCTACAGCTACCATGCCTCTATCTAAATGCTCAAAGGGGAAAACCAAAGAAAGACATGTAACCACTCGCACACGCGGTGCACAATCGACCCAATCGAGTTGACTGCCACATTTGGCCCAGTCAAGCCTTCGCCTCCCTAGTGTATCAACGTAGGGTCCCCTAGTGTATCAACATAGGGTGTTCAATCGGACTAACTCACCCCTCGCTCAAAACTGCCTCAACAGGCCAAACATCGATCCACAGCGGCATCTCATAGGGTGCTCCCCCAATGGGGAAAACGGCGTGGTATAGAGTATCAAACAGTGGCACATGCAGGCTATAGTCAAAACCACGCTCTCTCTCCCTGAACGGATAAACTCAGGATCCTCAACATCTTGAACAAAGTCGGAGTACCCTCAACGATGCAGCTAATAAAGCTCTCACAAACCCTGAGGCACTAGCAACACAACTACTCGTGACGCAGAACGCATTGGCGGGAGATACTCCACAGCCGGGACCACCGTCGACCTAAACGGCTCCCAACAACACCGACCGGAAGATACTCTACGGCCTGGGATCACTGTCTACCCAAACGGCTCCCAACAACACTAGCACTGATCTAAGCTCAACTACCAGACTCCACTCAGCCCCCAGGCACAAGTGCAACATACGTCCCACAATAACCTGATCTCTCGGCCCACTACCCAGGCGAGGAAACACTAAGTCCAGAAAATAACCGAAGTGTGGGATGTCTAAGCATAAAAGAACCTAGCCCAAGTGAAGGTTCTCTACTAGTCTGGTTTTAACATGCATCATATGACAGGGTGCTAGGTCAAGTTCCAACAATAGCATGTAATTAAACATAGCATAAAATAGAACATCTCCCTCAACATGCTTTCTATCTCTTCTAGCATGGACTAAACATATCCATTAAACATCATGCGAGGTATCAAATCCACTAAAGCATGGACAATAAAACAAGTAAGCATCAAACCACACGATCTAGGCCAATTCCTCCTGCTTACATTTCAATCCTAGAAATTATACATATAGTCATGCTATCAATCACTGTAGAATACCGGGATTTCGTATAGCGCACCGACCTCGCAAGATGGCGTGGTGCGGAGAAAGCGCCTCGAGCATGTTCCATAGGTGTCTTCAGATGAGTTCGGGTTGAGTCGGATCGACGCGGAAGCCCCAGCTTGAATCGGAGTTTTCTGGGTTTGTGCGCCGTTAGAGGACTGGTTTTGTTGAGCCCCGACTCCGCAGTGGTGCGCAGAAATATTAGGAAATGTTTGGAACAGGTGTATTTTCAGATTTGTCACGCCCCGAGTTCAAAAACCAGTGTAAAATTTTTTTTTTTTTTTTAAATCAGAGTTGCAAAAACAGCCAGGGCAATGACAGACCGCCACATATATAGAAGAGTCCCAATTCCCTATGGAATTGAGCCTTTTCTATATATGCACGGCTAGCTTGCCAACAACATCAAAGTACTAACTACGTACTACAAACAACAACAACAAGTAAACTTTACAACTATCTTTACGAATATACAACTGAAATACAATTTCCTTTCTTTCAAACATCTATTACATAACTTTTCGGCTGTCCAGGGTCAACCTCTATATCGATACCTCGCCAATTCGTCCCGACATCCCAACACCCGCTCGACCTGAAAAACAATCACCCGAGGGTGTGAGACACACCGGAGTGTATCCCAGTGGGCACGACGAGCCGAGAAATAGCAGATCGTACCTACTGGTATACAATACTAGAGGATAGTAATAATCACATGTTAGGACAAGCAGATATGTATTTGAAGCTGTAAATAAAGCAAACATACAAAATCTTGGAGCAAGCATAGGTTGATAACTATAGCAAGAACCAGGTAATCATGAGATATGATAAAAGCAGGTTATGACAAAAACAGGCTAAACAGGCAACACATGCATCAATAACTGAAATAACAAGTTACCCAATCACAAGCCACCATATTGGTCTACAAGACCTCAGGCAAACTGCCCACCTGGCACCACCTGGTTGACATTCCCCCCTTGGGGGTCACGGGTTGCCACTGCTGACCACTTTACCGGTAAAGAACAATATCCACGGGGCGCGACCCCGGCAATGTTCGTGAAGTACAACGGTGCGGGCGATCATAATGCAAATGCTCAAGCTCTCGGTCCACTGACCGGGTAATCCCCACTGGGATGCAACAGTAACAGGATAACAACATCTCAACTCAGTGCAAGGCCAACAACAAATCTCAACTCAATGCAAGACAAATCTCAACTCAATGCAAGACAAATCTCAACTCATATGAAGAAGCAGCAATGATATAACATGGATCAGAAGTGCTGATAATCAGATATAGTAAATATCCAGGAATCAAATCATAGTACTAGGAAGCAACTAAACATCAATCATGCAGACTAACCAACCATACAAAACTAAACACATATTTTTGAGAAAACCATTTTGAAAACAGGTTTTAGGTCCAAACCTCGAAGAGCTTTGCCTTTGTCCTATCAAACAAGAACAGACTCAGGCGACCCTACGATGTTCAGTAAAAACATAAGTTGAATAAAACTATGTGTTTAGCAGTGTAGCATTTGATCAACAGGAAAGCAGGCTCGATCATAATGCAAATGCTCAAGCTCTCGGTCCACTGACCGGGTAATCGGCAACAAGCCGGGAAATCCCCACTGGGATGCAATATCAGAATCAACTGAATCTCAACTCATATGCAGGAATAATCAGCAACTATATATCATGGATCAGATATAATCAGGATAACAAGAATGCAATATCAGAAACCAACTGAGTCTCAACTTATATGCAAGAATAAGCAGCAACTATATATCATGGATCAGATATAATCAGGAAGTACTGATAATCAGGTATATAACCTAGCAAATGACCAATCGGGCATGGAAAATGTCCAGAAATAAGTCATAATATCTGGAAGCAACTCAGAATCAATCATGCAGAACTAAAAAAATCTTTTTAGGAAAACAATTTGAAAACATATTTTGTGTGCAAACCTCGAAGAGCTATGCCTTCGTCCTATCAAACAAGAACAGACTCCGGCGACTCTGCGATGCTTGGAGACAAAACATGGGTTGACTAAAAACATGTTTATAGCAAAACCAGAACTGATCAAAAGGAAGACAGGCTCAATTATCAACTAGGCTACAAGGACAGGGGTCCAACCAATACTATACCCCAGAGGGCCGAAATGATAAAGCCCGGACCGAAGATAAACCCACCTGACATTTTGCAGGCGACAACTGTATCCACTGTATGCTCAGAACCAGAGTCACCAAGTAAACCTGAATCAAAATAATGATCAGGGATCAACTTTGTCCCACTAACCCTAACATAAACCCAGATCTTCTCCAGATCAACTTAAAACCTCTAATTATTTAAATAATAGTGTCATTTAAGCACTGTTTTCGCTCGTTCTCTCAACTGGAAACTCATTTTAATGAACCGTCACTTCCAGCGGGTGACATTTAACTTGCTCAACACCGTGCTCACCAATTTGCGGCAGCACGGGACCCGAGGAAAACTTCGGGCCATAAAATACCTTACTAACATAGCCTTATTGAATTTTTGTTTCTCCGGATCATCGAAACCTAAATCTAACGCGAGCATCGCGTCTAGTGACCCCAAATTAGTCAAGAACTCACTGTCGCAGCTTTGCAAACAGCCTAGAACAGACCCTGGACCAAAACACTCAATCTAGAGCTTGACAACACCACACCTTTAGTTTTAAGGTGCCAATTAAAATTCTGCTTTTACTACATGTTTAAAATACTTCATAAACCACTGGGCTTGCCCTATTTGCAACCCAGGTTCACTGGATCTCTCAGATCCAACACCTTGCTCTCAATCAACTCACACAATGCTCCAAACATCAGTCCACACAGATCCAACTTGATCTGGAGTGAGCATCAAGCTCAGGGGACATTTGGAAGCAACTTTCATGTTTACTTTGAAGCCTAACTCCATTTAAAAACTCTTTGTGGCATTTTATCAAACACCCTGTGTGCACCAATCCACACAATACACACAAGCCACTCCCAGCCTTGGTTCTCTGCAATTACTGGACCAAATATTATAAAACTTGGAGGGAAATGCTTCTAAAGACTGCAGGAACTTTTCTCATTATCTTGGCCAACCTCCCATAGCCTCGGTTGCCGGAAAATTCGAGGTTGAAGATGACTTTAAACCTCGAATTTTGTGACCATTTAACTGGGGGCTCTAGGACCAAACCACTCGCCCAATTGGATGCTAAAACACACAACAAACTCACCTGGACCCTTGCCCGGCGACAGGGCACGGCGGCGGAGCGGCTGGGGCAAGCTCGGTTTGAGCTTCTTCTTCAACAATGGCAACTTTTCACTCATTGGGTTTCGGGTGCAAAGAACAGCACCAATAGCTTCCTAGCAAGCTTTTAGGAAGTTCTGGCATTGTCCCCGCCGTCGGAGGTCGCCGGATTGCCGGCCGCCATTAATGGCCTCAAGCTCGGGCCATCCATGGCCGGCCCTCATTCGGGCTGCATGGATGCCATGCAAAGACATGGATGGACTCCCCCTCGGTCCCAAGAAGAGTTCTGGGCAGGTGGCCGGCGGCAGGAAGCGTCGCCGGCGCCGGAGCAACTAGCTCGGCCAAGGTGCAACTTTTTAGAAAACTAGGGTTTTGATTTTCTTCGTGAATACTCAACCATATTTGCTCAAACTTTGCAGAAATATTCTATATGTCCTACAGTCCATACCTATCATTTTATTTTTCATTTTGGTCCATTATCTGAAGAGATCGGCCGCGGCGGAGCTAAATTAGGTTTCCGGCGAGATATTGTTCCCGCCGGCCAACCAGTGTGCATGGGGAGCTCGGGCTTGGCAGGGGAAATTCTTAGGTCCTAACTAAGCTACTGCTATGGGTCTAGGGTGCAAACAACCATTGGTTTGAAGGAACTCACCTTGCCGGAGTTGATGAAGATGGGAGGAAGCCGGTTCCCTTCTCCCTTCTTCGCGCGGCCACGGCAATCACCCCGGTTGCTCTACAGCCACAGAGTAACACCACAGGATCTCCAGATCCAAGTTTGGTTGAAGTTGGTTCCATGCCCCTTTTCCTTCTCTCTCTCTCTCGGGTTGCCTCTTTGTGTGGTGGCTCCTTGGCTTACCCCCGCACTCAGGGCTTAGGCTGGGAGATACAGAGGGAAGTTGATGCTTCGGACTCCCCCCCTGACCCCTCGTGCACTCACCCATGGAGACCAAGAGACACTTAGGAGTTAATGCTAGCTTTGCAACTTTGCAACTTAATCCTTGTACAAGTTAACCTAGACTCCAAAGTCCTTCCTGAATGTGTAAAATACACCCAGAACCTTAGTGTTTAAGTCCCCTAATTTTTGGTACATAAAATATAAGCATTTTTGCGAAAATACCCCATTTTTGTGCTTTTCACGCATTTCGAGAAAATCCGCTTGACGAATTACGAAACAGACTTCGCCATGACGTCCGGCTCGTCGAGACCTGTCAAGTAGCGTATTTGTTTGTTTAGTTTGGCGCTCTAGTAAAATCTCGGGCCATTTAACTTGACAAATTATAGTCTGATGCACGCACTTCGATACACCCGGATCGCCAAACGCGAAATCCGTCAGTGCCATTGCACTAAGAACGTTGAAATTAGCTAGGTTCGACTACTCATACCCCTATGTCAGGGTTCCAGACAGTGAAACGGCCGATGATGATCGAAGGGCCATTTAAAATAGGGGTTACTATTCACAACTTAAGTTGTGGGACACGTTTCTTCTTCGCTATTTTGCGGAAGATCCGACCGTTGGATCGCCGACATGTGAATATGAACTTTTCATGTTTCGTCGAAACGATCGCAATGGTGCTCTCGGATTTTCAAGATCAGGCCCCGATCAAAAGTCGATATTTCTGGGCCACTATTGATCCACTGTGTCCCCAAATTTTGCCAAAATGACTAATTTTATAAATTCTAAAGTAAATTTAAAGTCTTTAAGTTCTAGATTATTACAAGATTACAGCGGAGTTCGGGAGGTTCTGGATTGATACGGAGGCCCCGAAGGTAAAAAGTGAGTTGGAGTTGGCAGTTATGGGAGCCGGTTTTTGGATTGAGCCTCGACTCCACAGTTGTATGCAGAAAAAATTGGAAAAGCTTTGGAACATGTGTATTTTCAGTTTACAGTGGAGTTCGGGAGGTTTCGAACTGGTGCGGAGGCCCCGAAGGCGAAAAGTGAGTTGGAGTTGCCTTTAATTGGATTATTAAATTAATTAATTAAAGTAGTTAAATTAGCCTGAGAGAAGAAGAAATGGAATTTAAAAGAAGATGATAGAGTGGGTGTATGGAATGGATTTAGTGTTGGTGTTGGAGGGTGGTTTGGGTTGCTTGTTCACTTTACACCATACACCATGCACCACCCACTAATTAATTAGCATGCCATGTCATCATCTCCTTCCCTGATTCCCAACAGAGGAAAATAACAAGAACAGAGGAAATGGAAATGGAGGAAGAAGGAGAAGGAGAAGAGGAATTGAGTGGTTTTTGAAAAATGGAAATGAGCGAGGTGGTGGTGTGCTAGCATTGTGGACCTTCGGTTGGTTGCCGAGCGGAGCAAGCGCGCGCCGAGCCTCATGAGGGTGATTTGTAGTTTTTCTAGTGAGAGAGAGAGAAATCTTGGTTTTGATTTTGTTGGAGTTGAATTGGGTTTTGAAAGAGGATTTTGTTTGTCTTGAAGGCGCGGATCTTTTGCTAATAGCCGCGTGGAGCCGAGCGGAGCGTGCGCGAAGAATTTGTTGAAGTGTAGTTGTGCTGTTTTTCTAGAGTGAGAGAGAGAAAGCTTGGTTTGAGCATGGTGTTGGTGTTGGAGGTTTGTGTGGGTGTGTGTGGGTTGGTTGCGATCCTTGAGTGGAGGTGAACCGGCAAGGGGAAGCCGCGCGGCGTGTGCATGGGCGCCGCGCGGCAGCGCATGGGCGCCGCGCGGCACCGCTTGGGCACCGCGCTTGTAGCCGCTTGTGCAGGCTTTGTGGATTAGCTTGGTGTTCCGGAACCAATTAAGTGGTTTCGGAACCAAGACTTGGGTACCGGTACCACTTGGAGGGTACCGGTACCCCCCCTCTTGCAGTTTTCTTTTTGGGAAAATTTTAAAGAGGGCATTTTGGTAATTTCTTTGTCCCAACCACCCTGTTGACTGTCGACCCTCTTTCTTCTCTATATAAGGGCTTTCCTTCCTCTTCTCTTCTTCAGCATGGATCAGAGAAAGAAAAGAAAAGAGAAGAAGAGGAAAAGAAAGAGAAGGTATGTAAGAATACAAGGAAAAAGAAAGAAAGAAAGCAAGCATGGGTGCTGCGTGGATGGTTTTGCTGCTTGGAGCTGAGCGGGGCCGCGCGCGCGTCGGCCGTGTGTGAGGTAGGTGACTGTCGTTTTCCTTTATGGATTTTAAGTTCTCTTTAAAGAATTTTTTGTGGATAATTGAGCTGTTTTTGTTGGTTTCTTCCTCTCTCTCTTTTGCACTCATCTTGAGGGGTTGTATGTGCATTTTTGCTTTTGCGCGGAGCCGAGGGCATGCGCGCATGTTGTGAGCGGACGGCGAGGGAGCCGGAGCGCACCGAATTTTTATTAGAGGACACGTGGGATCCGTTCGAGTGTCCGGGGTTTTTTACGAGGATTGCTAGAGCGCGTGCGCACACGGCGCAATTTTGGGTGTTTTCCGGCAGTTTCTAACAGTGAGCGGCGCGACACTTCACCGACTTCAGCATTTGCCTGCGGAATGTTTTTGAGGTGGGTTGGAATTTCTCTGAAATGTATGGAATGCCCTCTACAGCTTCTGTAAGCATGTCGATCATGTTTAGTTTATCTGTTTTATACTCTATAAATCTGATAGTTGCCTAGAAAATTGTAGAAATACTTTCCTGAGCCCCTGATATTTTTAACATGATCTAGAGGTGTCTTGACACTAGACTGCATGATTATTTTGCATTAGATTGACATCTGAACCGTTTTAAAAATCGTCGGACATGTTTAATGAAAACCGGGCTTTGAAAAATGTTTCTAAAACTGTGAGATCACCTAGAGGGGTTGAGTTGGTTCAGATTGCATGTATGCTCGTGCCAGAGGGCCGAGCGGATTTTTAGTGCATTGTGTGTTGAGTTTCTAGTGTCTTGAGAGTTGCATTTCCTGGTTGGGATTGTTGGGTTCATTCTAGATCATGGGTCGTATTTCTGATTTAGTCGTGGAGGTTTCCCGACTTCGCCATGGGTTGTGCATTATCAGTTTGAGTTGTAGAGAGTTCTCCGACAGATTATGTGAGGATTTGGGTATTTCCCGATTGAGACGTGGTTTCTTTCCCGACTGAGTTGAGCTGTTGAGCATTTGAGTTTCCGATCTGTTTGATCGTGGATCATAGCCTGCATGTGCCGCTTATGGGACAGTTGAGACTGATGAGATACTTGAGTTCGGTGGGGTCGTTCCCCTCGAGCTACGCCCCGGGTGCGTGTTGTTGATGCGCCTAGTTGATATACTAGTGGTCGCTTGATACCCCTGACCGAGTTACCATGGGGTCACTTTGCGTGAGATTGTGATAGTCAGTTTAGGACGCCCCACGTAAATCCCGTCCTCTTGTGGATGCGTGGTAGTGGGCAGGTGCGTTCCTAGATGACTTACCCCTAGCCGAGTTACTAGGGGTATTGTTTGGCGCAGGCTTGACTGGACCCTATGAAGCAGTCATGGAGATTGGGTGTTATGAGAGAGTGATTGCATAGCATGTTCTTAGATGAGTTTTTCCTTGAGCATGATACTTGAGGCATGTTAGCAGTAGCGAGTGTATGCATATTTCATCTCTAGTAGAGTTTCCTGAGCATGATGATTGAGACATGGTAGCCATAGTTTCCTTTCAGCTTTTATCTATCTATCTATCTGCATACCTATCTGTTGTGCCTCCAGTAGACTTAGTGGGCATACCGTGGATATTGGTGACGGTACCCACTGAGATCTACCTTCTGCAGTAGATCTCACACCCGCTGCGGTGACAGGTTCCTGAGGTAGCTGTTCCGGCTTGGTTCGCGCGGAGACAGCAGATCTAGGTGAGGACGTGGCCGTCAGTTCCTTACCAGCATTGAGAGTCTGAGATAGATGTACCCGGTATTTTGTTTTATGTTTCCACTTTTGTACTTGACATTCTGAGAGATCTGTGAGAATTGTACTTGTATTAGCAAAGTTGAGGGATTTGTATTGAGGATTATTTTATTTATTCAGATGTTTAGTTGTTTTCTTTAGCTTTTGGGTTTTAGTTCTATTTCAGCTCTGATACATTTATAGCTATAGATCTGACTTGCAGGGTAGACGCTTCGTCTGTACGGCAGTTTTCGTACAGATAGCGGATCTGTTGGCGAGCCCGGGTCGCAGTTTCGACCCCGGGGCGTGACAGATTAGGGTGGTATCAGAGTATAGGAATCCCGAACTTCACTGTAAACTGAAAACACACATGTTCCAAGCCTTTCCCAAATTTTGCAAACCACAGTGGAGTTGCGGCTCTAGCAAACCAGTCCTCTAACGGCGCACAAAGCCCGGAAAACTCCGATTCAAGCTGGGGCTTCCGCGTTGATCCGAACCAACCCGAAATCATCTGCAAACAAAAATGGAACACATCCGAGGTGATTTTTCCGCACCACGCCATCTTGCAAGGTCGGTATACTCCACCAAGTCCCGGTACTCTACACTCTCCCCTCCTTAAAAAGGTTTCGTCCTCGAAACCAAAAATAAATCCATAACTCAGGAGGGTGTCTCAAACAGATGGGGATAGGAGATCCCCAACTCATCCTCAGGCTCTCAGGTGGTCATTCTCACTCATCAGGATAGCTCTACTGAATCATCATCCAGGATATAACCCGATTAAACAAATTCCTTTGCCTCACAAGCAGGAATTGCATTGGCCACTCCAATGTCTCAAATCCTCGCCTAACCAAGGCATACTGACCATAATGTCCATGCCGGGATAATACTATAGGATATCAATCCAACAGCTCCAATAACTCTGTCCACCGGCGGTGCCTCAATCAAAGTCCTCTTGAGTAGCCATGTACATCAGGCTCAAGGATCTTTGGATAATTCCATAACCTCTCTATCACAGGCAATATCCGTATCAATGCCGGTATCTTCCTCAGCTTTGCCTCTTCCAAGTTACACTGGCCTTACATAGTCCAAGTGCTTCTGACCTCTGTCACTAACATAGGTCTAGGCCCAACCCAAACGGTATCACTCTTCGTTGGGTCCTCTGACACTCTTGCAGCTGTCATCACATGGCCTAACCACAAAATTTTCCGAAGTCCAAATGCAACTCTCACCACTTGGCATGCAACTTCTCTCTCTTAGAAGTTGCAGCACTATCCTCAAGCTCTACGTCACCTTGGAACCCAATCCAAATATAGTCAAATCCAACGGCCCAGTAAAAAATCAAACTCAGCAACTGGTACCACAACTCGGTGTAGAGCTCGAACTCACGCCGGCACAACAACCCGATCCAAGTACCGCTGGAACACCAGATTCCTCAAATCCAATAAGGCCGCAGGGCCTTAGTCAATCCGCTTGACCTTGCTGCAAGCTCAAAATGCCCTTATTAGTTCCTGAACACCATCAGGGCACAGCCCTCGGCTGTAAGGTTTCATAGTGCTACCAATCTCAGAAAAGGCATCCGCCGAAATTCAATCCAAACCTGTCTGTGCTCAAACCGTTATAGAACCCTCACCGTTGTGCACTCACAACGTGGCAACACAGCCGTGTACCAACGGTAAGGCAACAACTCAAGTATCAATCCCTCAGATCCTCACTGTCGTATCCCCACGACGTGGTACTGGGTCACACAGACCACCCAATCCATCAAATCCCGCAACTGTGCTATCGGCTCTCTCTATGTCTCACGGGTAACACTCCAAGAGATGCTGCCGAAGTCGGCGCGGTTTCCAAACCACGTCGATCACTATTTCGATCTCAATCTCACCAAACGGCGGCTTCGAAATCAAATCTGGTAAACTCTCACTCGAGATCACTCGGCAATAAAAGATAATCCTTAGTCCCGGTGCCGCCGTAGGCACCTCCTCAATAGTCGCTAACAAGCGATACAACCACGACTCAACCTCTGTCGTGCTCTAGCATCCTCTCTAAACACACTCCTCCTGGCCAGGTCCACGGAGAGTCATTGTCCTTTTCTCGACAATCCATGATAGCATAACGTTAGGATGTCCAATCCCTATCCAACCCCATAACATCATCTTGGAGCTGATGTAGGACTAACACTCTAGGATGAAATCCAAGGTCCTACTGCACTGGGCGGGACTGGCAACACTCATCCATGTGCTATACGTGATCTGGAGCCTGATCCTCACATGCATAAGCCAACAATCCCATCTTCGGTCTACACGATGCTATCCATGCTCTACTAAAAGACACCCAAGCGGCGTCGGCATCAACATGCTCCAACTCTAATGACCATAAGCAACCACACCTGGTAAGACGCGATCTACTATCCTGGCGTCCTCAACTGGCTGCACAATTTCAACCTCTAGATGCTGGTGGTCATCACAATATCTGTCTCGGCGTCACGGCTTAATCAGCCTACCGGTAGGTCGGATGAACCTCAACACCGTGTAGGAGTAGTGGGGTGCCGTCGCAAGCGGCAAATCCAAGAGCACCACTCTAGGACACTCTGCCTGAAGATGTCCTGACTGTCCACATGAAAAGCATCGCCCTTTCCCTGAAGTCACTCTAGGGCGATGAATGCGGCCCACCGCAAAAGACCCAGTCATCCTAACACTGCTGCTGGTGCCTCAACTGTCGAGAACCTCCTGGTCTCTATCTCCTCTGAGGCTCATGATCCTGTGACTGGAATCATGGCAACCTCGATCCACTCGACTATCCCAAATCCGACGATGCTGGACGCCTCTCTCTGGAGCTGGTCCCTCGCTCTTCATCCTCTCGGACATGATCACAAATCCTCGGCCAATCCATCGAGCATGCACAAGGTGATAGATATCTCGAAGCAGTCCCCTACCAAACAAATCAACTTTCTGGGCCTCATCCTGGGCGACATGGGGCATTTTGCTCAACAATCATAGAAACTCGCTACAAATCCTCAACCACTCTCCTAGTGGTCCAACGGGACAAACTGGACGTCACCAACACTCGGCGTCCCTATCCAAAGGTGCGCAACCATGTGCACCTGATGCTTCTCCAGGATGAACAAAACCTCAAACAACCTTCCCCAAACAGCAATCCAGTTCTCGGCCTTCCAAGGCTCCAACTTTGCCCCGAAATCTACAGGGGACGGAACTGGCGGATGAACAACAACCGGTCAGCAACTCTCGCTGCTCCAGCACTACTAACTGGGTCGAAGTCGACAATGCCGCGGCTGGAGGTACTACTGGCGATACCTCAGTCGATGCTCTCTACTCAAACATGCGCATCTCGCGCTCCATGACCTCAACCTGGCACCGCGTCGCCTCAACAACTGAGCTACATAGGCCCGCAACTCTCAGACCTCTCTCTGCTATGTCCATTCAGCCTCCCGCTGATCGAGCTCCTTATCCAAGGTCAAACACGCCCTCGCCGCTACACGGCGTCTCAGAGGCAACAAGGACAACTGCCAGAAACCAACTAACAAAACCACAAACACTCTCGACCCAATCAAGCGAAAGTCTAATACATGTTAACCTTTCTAAAGCAATATGTTGTCTGCAGCCAACATAATCACTTTAGAGAATAAACATGTCAAATCACTCGCCCCAATCCCTCGGGGGAGGTACAAACTCAATCAGGACTCTCGCTAAAGTCACGTCTCTCACGACAGTCATCCTACTGTCCAACCAAAAGCCTAGGGTCACTAAGTCCTCAACGACCTATATTCCTAGGCTCTGATACCACCCTAATCTGTCACGCCCCGGGGTCGAAACTGCGACCCGGGCTCGCCAACAGATCCACCATCTGTACGGAAACTGCCGCATAGACGAAGTGTCTACCCTGCAAGTCAGATCTATAGCTAAAAATATGTATCAGAGCTGAAACTAAAAACCAAATGCTATAGAAATCCACTGAACTTCTGATATAAATAAATGAATAATAATCCTCAATACAACTCTCAGACGCTGTCAAATAAAATACAACACCTCACCAAACTCTCAGACTGTCCAGTACAAAAGTGGAAACATAAAATACAGGGTACATCTACCACTGACTCACAATGCAGGTAAGGAACTAATCGGCCACGTCCTCACCTCGATCAGCTGTCTCCGCCCGAAGCTATCCGGAACAGCTACCTCAGGAACCTGCCACCGCAGCGGTGTGAGATCTACTGCAGAAGGTAGATCTCAGTGGGTACCGTCACCAATATCGACGGTATGCCCACTAAGTCTATTGGAGGCACAAAAGATAGGTATGCAGATAGATATAAATAATGAAAGCAGGAAATGAGCTACAACTAATATGTCTCAACATAATGCTCATGAAAATCTCTACTATGAACCTGCTATGCATACTCCCTCACTACTAAATGCCTCAAGTATCATGCTCAAAGGAATACGCATCTAAGAGCAAGCTATGCACCAATCACACACAAGGTGCTCTCAAAACCCAAATCTCAATGACTGCCAAAAACTGGCTCAGTCAAGCCCGCGCCTGTCGTCTAGGAACGCACCTGCCAACTCCGCGTGGGGCGTCCTACCGACTACTATGGACGCACCTGCCCACTCCCCGTGGGGCGTCCTACGCACCTATCCACTGCGTGTGGGGCGTACTACGCACCTGCCCACTCTCTGTGGGGCGTACTACGCACTTACCCACTCCGCGTGGGGCGTACTACTGACTACTATGGAAGCACCTGCCCACTCCACGTGGGGCGTCCCGCCGACTACTACGAACGCACTTGCCCACTGCGTGTGGGGCGTACTACGCACCTACCCACTCCACGTGGGGCGTACTACGCACCTGCCCACTCCGCGTGGGGCGTCCTAGTCGGTCCATCTCAATCATCCTCACGCATCCGGAGTGTACTCGAGGGGAGCGACCCCATCGAGCTCTAGTATCTAGTCAGTCTCAACTATCTCATAAATGGCACATGCAGGCTATGATCCTCGATCAAACAGATCGGAGACTCAATACCAGATATCACATCACAGTCGGGAACCCTCCACGACTGGATCAAGGAATGCCCAACCCTCTCATAGCTATATCGGAGAACCCTCAACGACCCAATCTGATAATGCACATCCATGGCTAAGTCGGGAACCCTCCACGACTCAATCCGCCAGAGCCCAAACCTCTCAAAACCACATCGGAGAGCCATCTCCACTACTAAATTAGAAATACCAATGCATGATCTAGAACAATCCCACCAGGGATCTCAACTCACCTGACACTAGAAGCTCGTCACACAGAGCTCTAAAAAATCCACTCGGCCCCCTAGCATGAGGATACATGCATGCTGAACCTACTCAAACCCCCTGTAAGCTCACAAAAATTCCAAACTATTTTTAAAGTCTCAATTTAATTAAAACCGGTCCGCCGATTTTTAAAACGGTTCAGATGCCAATCTAATGCCAGCTAATCATGCAGTCTAGTGTCAAATCATCCCTAGATCATGCTAAAAATATCTGGGGCCCATAATTGTCTTTCTATAATTTTCTAGCAAACTATCAGATTTACCAGCTATATAAATAATGAGCTAATCATGATCAACATGCATACAATAGCTTTAGAAGGCATTCCATATATTTCGGAGAAATTCCAACCCACCTGAAACGCTTTCCGCAGGCAATCGCTGAAGTCGGTGACGCGCCGCATCTCTCACTGTCAGAATCTGCCGGAACTCCCAAAAATCACGCCGCACGCGCTTGCGCTGCCGCGGTCCTCGGGAAAATCCCTCGGAAGCTCGATCAATCCTCTCGAGTCTTCTAATAAAAATCCGGCGCGCTCCGGCTCCTCGCTGTCAACTCACAGCACGCGCGCGCACACCCTCGGCTCCACGCAACGCAAGGTCCGCATGATCACAACACAATGCCAAGATGGAAGGAATAATCCAATAAGCTCAAAGCTCCATCCAAAAACCATCATCAAATCCATCTATGAAAACCAAATCCAAAAAATACAAAATCTGCCAACTCACCTCGTAGGTGCGGCCGACGCGAGCGCGACTTCGCTCGACTCCAAGCCTCCAGAACACTAAGCTGCACCATCAACTCCCTCTCAACCTCTCTCACTCTCTTTATCTTCTTCTCTTCTCTTTTCCTTACTTTCCTTTTTTTTTTTTCTTTCTTTCTATCGTAGAGAAGAAGGCAGGTTGGGGGGCTCTTTAAAGAGGGTGGTGTGCTTGGGGAGGGAAAAGACTAAAAAGCCCATGCTTAAAATCCATCAAAAAAATATCCTGCACTATGGGGTACCGGTACACTCCATGTGGTACCGGTACCCAAAGGCCCGTTCCGGAATCCCCATTTGGGTTCCGGAACACCAAGCCAACCGCACCAAATCCGCCCCAAGCGCGCAAGCGCGGCGCCCATGCGCGGCGCCCGCTCCCCCACGCGGCCCACCGCGCGCGCACGTGCCCAAGCTGCACCCATCCGTGCACTCTACAGCTGCAGCACCTCCAAACAAAAAAAAATGGGCAGCAGCTACACACACACCCACATCAACAACAACCTCCACCAAAACCCATAACTAACCCACACACACACACACAAACCTCCAACACCAACACCAAGCTCAATTTCAAGCTTTCTCTCTCTCTCTCACTAAAAACTGCAATGCACCATCCAAGTGATTCGACGCACGCTTGCTCTGCTCGGCACTACGCGGCTACTAGCGATAGATTCGCGCCGTCAAGATGATCAAAACCCTCTTTTACTTCCCCTTAATTCTTCTTCTTCTTCTTCTTCTTTTTCTCATTCCTCTGTTAGTGAAAATTTCCTCTGTTTCACATTTGGAGAAGGTGATGACATGGCACCTTAATTAATTAGTGTTGGTGCATGGTGCATGGTGTAAAGACCCACATTCCATTTCCAACACCAACACCAAGTCATTCCATACACCAAAACACACTCTCTTTTAAATTCCTTTTCTTTCTTTACACTTTCTTTCACTAATTTCCTTCACAGGCCACTAATTAATTAATTAATTAATCAATTAAATAATCCAATTAAGCCCACTCTAACTCACTTTTTGCCCTCGGGGCCTCCGCATCAGTCCAGAACATCCCGAACTCCGCTGTAATCTGAAAATACACCTGTCCAGAGTTTTCCCCACTCAAAAAGCTCAATCGTAGAATCAAAGTGCTCAATCCAAAAACCGGCTCCCATATCCGCCGACTCCAACTCACTTTTCGCCTCCGGGGTCTCCGCACCAGTCCGAAACCTCCCGAACTTCACTGTAAACTGAAAATACACGTGTTCCAAGCCTTTCCCAATTTTTGCAAACCACAGTGGAGTCGCGGCTCTAGCAAACCAGTCCTCTAACAGCGCACAAAGCCCGAAAAACTCCGATTCAAGCTGGGGCTTCCGCATCGATCCGAACCAACCCGAAATCATCTGCAAACAAAAATGGAACACGTCCGAGGCGATTTCTCCGCACCACGCCATCTTGCGAGGTCGGTACACTCCACCAAGTCCCGGTACTCTACAGGTGTATAGGGTGCTGAGAATTCATGTTTTATGCCGTTGGAAGTGCAAAAATCAATGAATTTAGAATTGATGAATTCTCCACCTCTATCACTTCGAACACGAACGATCTTTTCATTTATCTCAATCATAATACGATGACAAACCTCATGAAAAGAGTCGAATGTATCCGCTTTCTCTTTTAAAAATGTTACCCATGAATATCTGGAGAAATCATCAACCAAAAGAAAAATATACCATTTACCTCCCAAGGATGGTTGACGAGTCGGCCCCATTAAGTCCATATGCAGTAATTGTAAGGGCCGATTGGTACCAATGTGGTTCAAGTTCTTGTGTGCAGCCCTTGATTGTTTTCCCTTTAGACAACCTCCACACACAATATTTTCTTTAAAAGAAAGTTTAGGAACCCCCTTAACCACGTCTTTATTTGAAATCCTCGCTAGTTCTTTAAAATTTATGTGACATAGTCTTTTATGCCAAAGAGTTTCATTATCTAAACAAACTAGGTTACACTTTTCAGAAATCTTATTTGGAACTACATAGCAATTATTTTCAGATCTAACCCCTTTCAAAAAGAATACATGGTCCTTATCAGTTACAATACATTCTGCAGAAGAAAAATTAACTGAAAAACCATTGTCACAAAGTTGACTGATACTAATGAGGTTAGTCTTAAGGCCTTCAACAAATAAAATATTGTTCAAAACCGGGCCTTCTGGAGTAGCAATTGTTCCTTTTTCAACAATTTTAGAAGAACGACCGTCTCCGAAAACTACAAGTCCTCCGGAGATTTTCCCTAAAGTTTGAAAACTGTTTTTCTCACCGGTCATATAACGGGAACATCCACTATCCAGATACCAAGACGAATTGTCATAAGTATGCAAAGAAGCATGAATGACAAGACAAGGGAAGATTTCACCTTTGCGCACCCAAACCTTTTTTGGACTGCGTCGGCAATGAATGTGAAGTTATTCTCCTTGGTGAAAGCGTCTTGTTTGATTGATTGCTTTTCTTTGATGACGTCGTCTTGTTAGATAAACTACCAAGGCTCTTTTCTTTTGAAAGGTTCTCCTTTGATTTCCGGGGAATCACCTTTTTGGTAGTTGTTGCAAGAGGTGCTTGATATGATCTTTTCGCTCCAATCTTGCAATTTCTTCGTATGTGCCCTGCAAAACCACAACGAAAACATACCTTTGAACTTGTCAAACCCGAAGTAGGTGAGGTAGGGTTGTTGTCGTTGATTGCAGTAAATTTCATCGTCGTCGGAGGAGATACCGACTAGGGCACAAAAATTGTCTTACTCGAACTGGGACTGTCTCCAGTTCGATTGTATCCAAGGCCGAAACGGTTTGTTTGACCAAGACCAAGCATCTTATCCAACTTGCTCCTTCCCGAAGAAAATCGCTTCAAATCATCCTTGAGTTGGAAAATGGTCTTCGTCATTTCCATTTTTTCTTGTCGAGCCTCGGAGTAGAGCTTCAAGAAGTAACTTGCTTTATCCACCAGTTTTACGTGTTCCTTCTCGAAATGCTCATTTTTCTCTTGAAGGGAAACATTTACTTTGATCAAGTTTTCCCTTTCCACTTCAAGAGCGTTTGAGAGAGAAGTTGCCCTTTTTGCTTCTTCTTCGAGATCCTGCAATCTCCCTCTCAAACCCTTGTTTTGCTTTGCCAGTTTCTTTGAATCCTTTAAAAGTTTATGGTAGGCAAAAACAAAGTCTTCACCATCGGAATTACTCGATTCGTTGTCCGTTGCATTCTTTTCAACTTGGGAGGAGTTGGACAAGGAATCGAATGTACTTGCCATAAAGAACACGAAAGGTGAAGTTGTGGATGCGTGGAATGCCGTTGTGTTGTTTTCTTCATCACTGGAAGATGACTCATTTGACATTGAGGTGTCATCCCAAGTGACGGCTTGCATCGCTTTCTTCTTCGACGGATTCTTATTGGGACACTCCGTTGAGATATGGCCGTATCCTCGGCACTTGAAGCATTGGATTTGTCCCTCCGAGCTTTTCTTATCCTTTGAAAAACTCTCTTGCTTTCTTGACTTGTAGCTTGAAGATTTATTCGAGTTTACGAAGGATGAAGTTTTACTTGAATTACCCCTTGAAAGTTTCGGCGAAATTTTCTTGTCAAGAGAGCAAGCTGCTTCTCGAAATCCTCCATAGATAGGTTCTCGTCATCGTCTGAGGAGGATGAATCCGCGTCTTCTTCTTTTGTTGTTTTCAACGCAAAACCTGAAGACTTAGAAGAGGATGCCTTTCCAGAAGAATAGTTAGTAGGAAATGTCATTTCATATGTTTGAAGTGCACCAACTAATTCTTCTACACGGATTTTGTCCGGGTGTTTAATAGTTTCAATGGCCGTAACCTTGGAACGAAATTTTTCAGGAAGAGTCCTTAAAATCTTTCTTACAACTTTAAATTCTGAAATTTTCTCTCCCAAGTTAGCACATGTATTCACGATGTCTTGCAATCACGTATAGTAATCAGTGAAAGATTCATTTTCTGCCATAAAAATAGAGTCAAACTTGCTCATAAGCATTTGCAGCTTTTGAATGTTCACAAGGTTTGTTCCCTCATGTGTAACTTGTAGAACATCCCATATTTCTTTCACAGTCTCACATGCCGAGACGCGAGAGAATTCAGTTTACGACAATGTAGAACACCGGGATTTGGATGACGCACCGACCTTGCAGGAAGGTGTGGTGCGGAGGAGTTTGCCTTGGATGTGTCCCATTTGTGTTTGCAGAGGAGTTCGGGTTGATTTGGATCCCCGCGGAAGCCTCTGCTTGTTTCGGGCTTTGTACGCGTTGGGTGACTGGTACGGGAAGCTCCGACACCGCTATGGGTTGCAGAAAATTTGGGAAACACTTGGAGCAGGTGTATTTTCAGTTTACAGCGAGGTTCGGGAGGTTCCGGACTGACGCGGAAGACCCGGAGGCAAAAAGTGAGTCGGAACTGGCAATTTTGGAGCCGGTATTTGATTTGAGCACCCCGACTCAACGGATGAGCTTTTTGAGGAGAAAAAGCTGTGGACACGCGTACTTTTGATTTACAGCGAGGTTCGGGAGGTTCCGGACTGACGCGGAAGACCCGGAGGCAAAAAGTGAGTCGGAACTGGCAATTTTGGAGCCGGTATTTGATTTGAGCACCCCGACTCAACGGTTGAGCTTTTTGAAGAGAAAAAGCTGTGAGCGCGTGTACTTTGGGATTACAGCGGAGCTCGGGAGGTTCCGGGCAGCGGCGGAGGGCCCGAGGGCAAAAAGTGAGTTGGAGTTGGGTTTTTGGAATTAAGTTAATTAAATTAATTAATTTAATTAAAGCTTCTGCTTTATTAAACCCCCTCCCCTCCACCTCTGTAGCAAAGGAAAAAAAAAGAAAGAAAGAAAGAAAAGGAAAAGAGAAAATTGAGAGGAAAGGGGAGAAGAAGAAGAAGAAGAGGGCTTTGGAGGAAGCTTTTCTTGGGCGTTTCTTCTCCGAGCGTGGCGTGGAGCCGTGCGGGGCCCGGCGTGCCGCGAGGAGGTTGGCTTATTTCGTATCTTTTCTTTTCCCTTTCTTTTTCCTGCTGCTGGGGTGCCATGGACTTGTTGTCCGTGGCGCGGAGGTGCCTCGCGAGCCGCGCGCGCTGTTTTTGGGCAGCGCGCGGCTAAGGGGAGCGGCCGCTGCGCGGGCGCGCATGGGCGCCGCGCGCGGCAGGCGCCCTGCTGCCGTGGCAGTGCAGCGGGGCACCGGGCCCGCTGGCAGCGGGCGCGCTGGTTGCGCGCCCTGGCTGGCACGCGCGGGCGGCCCCTGCGCTGGGCGACCCTGCAGGCCGCGCGCGTGGCGCGCGGCACTGCAGAGGTGCCGCGCGGGCGGCCCCTGCGCTGGGCGACCCTGCAGGCCGCGCGCGTGGCGCGCGGCACTGCAGAGGTGCCGCGCGAGCGGCCCCTGCGCTGGGCGACCCTGCAGGCCGCGCGCGTGGCGCGCGGCACTGCAGAGGTGCCGCGCGGGCGGCCCCTGTGCCGCGGGCCCCGCGCTGCATGGCAGGGTGCCGCGCGGGCGGCCCCTGTGCCGCGGGCCCCGCGCGGCATGGCAGGGCGCCGCGCGGGCGGCCCCTGTGCCGCGGGCCCCGCGCGGCAGTGCAGGGCGCCGCGCGGGCGGCCCCTGTGCCGCGGGCCCCGCGCGGCATGGCAGGGCGCCGCGCGGGCGGCCCCTGTGCCGCGGGCCCCGCGCGGCAGTACAGGGCGCCGCGCGGGCGGCCCCTGTGCCGCGGGCCCCGCGCGGCATGGCAGGGCGCCGCGCGGGCGGCCCCTGTGCCGCGGGCCCCGCGCGGCAGTGCAGGGCGCCGCGCGGGCGGCCCCTGTGCCGCGGGCCCCGCGCGGCATGGCAGGGCGCCGCGCGGGCGGCCCCTGTGCCGCGGGCCCCGCGCGGCAGTACAGGGCGCCGCGCGGGCGGCCCCTGTGCCGCGGGCCCCGCGCGGCATGGCAGGGCGCCGCGCGGGCGGCCCCTGTGCCGCGGGCCCCGCGCGGCAGTGCAGGGCGCCGCGCGGGCGGCCCCTGTGCCGCGGGCCCCGCGCGGCATGGCAGGGCGCCGCGCGGGCGGCCCCTGTGCCGCGGGCCCCGCGCGGCATGGCAGGGCGCCGCGCGGGCGGCCCCTGTGCCGCGGGCGGGCCTTTGGGCCCCCGCGGCCCTGCAGGGCGCCGCGCGGGCGGCCCCTGTGCCGCGGGCGGGCCTTTTGGCCCCCGCGGCCCTGCAGGCCGCGCGCTAGGCGCGCGGCGCTGCTGCAGGCCGCGTGGGTGGCCCTTGGGCCCCGCGGCCCTGCAGGCCGCGCGCTAGGCGCGCGGCGCTGCTGCAGGCCGCACGGGCGGACTTGGGGCCGCGCGGCGCTGCTGGCCACGCGGCTGACCTTTGCCGCGTGGGGTTGGTTTCTTTGGGCAGTACGGCCATGGGCCGCACTGTGCCGCGTTGTTTGCGGCTCGGCGGTACGCCGCGGCGGATGCGCCGCGGCGGATGCGCGATGGGATTCCGCGCGACGCCCGACGCTCTTCGCCGCCGGAGGGTTTTCCTTCGCCTTTGTTTGCGCGGTTTTCGGCCGCGGGTTTGCTGATCCCGGTTCCTCTTCTTGTCTCGCAGTTGTGGCATAGTGTTAGCTTCTCCCGTGGCCGGCGGCGCGTGTTTTGCCGCGTGGAGCTGCGGGATCGCATCGGGACCTCCGTTTGGCGCACGGTTTTCGCGGTGGATCGCAGGTGGGTTGGTTTCTCCCAATGAACTACGGAATGCCCTTTATGCTTCCGAATGCAAAGGTATCGTATCCTTATTATCAGGTATTTGCGGAACAGTCGTGCAAGTCGAGGGTTGTCGTTTCCGACTTGGACACGAGTGTTAGTCGCATCGTTAGAGTATACGAGTTGTACTGGCAGAGTTACCAGATGGGTATAAATCACTGGCTGAGTTACCAGATGAGTAGATACCACTGGCGGAGTTACCAGATGGGTATAAATCACTGGCTGAGTTACCAGATGAGTAGATACCACTGGCAGAGATACCAGATGGGTATAAATCACTGGCTGAGTTACCAGATGAGTAGATACCACTGGCGGAGTTACCAGATGGGTATAAATCACTGGCTGAGTTACCAGATGAGTAGATACCACTGGCGGAGTTACCAGATGGGTATAAATCACTGGCTGAGTTACCAGATGAGTAGATACCACTGGCGGAGTTACCAGATGGGTATAAATCACTGGCTGAGTTACCAGATGAGTAGATACCACTGGCGGAGTTACCAGATGGGTATAAATCACTGGCTGAGTTACCAGATGAGTAGATACCACTGGCGGAGTTACCAGATGGGTATAAATCACTGGCTGAGTTACCAGATGAGTAGATACCACTGGCAGAGATACCAGATGGGTATAAATCACTGGCTGAGTTACCAGATGTGCAGATATCACTGGCTGAGTTACCAGATAGACAGTTATGCCCTGGCCGAGTCACCAGGTGGTTACTAGAAGGGATTGAGGTGGCCTTCTAGTGTCTTGTAGAGTTCTAGCAGTCCCCGTGCGGGGGCGGAAACTATGGGCGCCTAAACCTACAGCATGTTCTTGTTTGATAAGGGCTGTAGGGGGCGCAGACGTTCGAAGTTTCCAGGCCTCCCGTGAGAGAGACTGAGAACTTACTTCCAGCATTGCATTGAGACATGTAGCGATAGATTCATTTCCAGTTATCTATCTATCTATCTATCTATCTATCTATCTGTGTTTTTGTCTCCAGCAGACTGAGTGGGTGTACCGTGGGTTTTAGCTTTGGTGCCCACTGAGATCTGACTGTTGCAGTAGATCTCACACCCGCTGTGATGACAGGTGTTCCTGAGGCGACCGTTCCAGGTTTGGCTCATTCGGAGCTTTCTGACCGAGGTTTGCGCGTGGCTGGCTAGCTCCTACCCGAGTCGGTGGTGTCGGTGTTGTGTCTCTTGTACTTTTAGTTTCCACTTTTGTACTTATGTTGTGGGTGCTAGTGGACTGGTGTACTTGGACTTTTCACCGCTTAGTGTTTCAGCTTCCTTTCAGCTCTGATACTTGTTAGCTATAGATCTCTTTTGCAGGATAGACGCTTCGTCTGTACGGCAGTTTCCGTACAGACGGCGGATCTGTTGGCGAGCCCGGGTCGCAGTTCGACCCCGGGGCGTGACAGATTAGGTGGTATCAGAGCCTAGGAATATAGGTCGTTGGGGACTTAGAGACCTAGGCTTTTAGTTGGACAGTGGGAAGACTGTCGTGTGAGACGTGACCTTAGCGAGAGTCTTGTCTGAGGGTGTACCTCCCCCTGAGGATTGGGGTGAGTGACCTCGCATGTTATTTCTCTAAAGGTGATTGTGTTGGCTGCAGACAGCATAATGCTTTAGAAAGGTTAACATGTTTAGACTTTCGTTTGTTTTGGGTCGAGGAAGTCTTAGTCCTAATGTTTGTTTGTTGCAGTGGTTTTTGGATGCTTCCGAGACGCCGTGCAGCGGCGAGGGCGTGTTTGACCTGGGATGAGGGGCTTGTTTAGCGGGAAGCTAAATGGATGGAGCGAGAGAGGCTTGAGAGATCCAGGCCCAAGCAGTCCTGGTATTTGAGGCGTTATGGCGCCAGGAGGAGAGAGCATGGAGCGTGTGATGCACATGCTTGGACCGAGAGCATCTCCCGGAGTATCGTCAGTAGTACCTCCGGCCGCGACTTTGTCGATTTCTGTTCCTGATCGCACCATTGATGGTGCGGAAGCAGCGAGAGGTTGCTGTTAGGTTGTGTACCGCATCCAGTTCCATCCCTTGTAGATTTCGGGACCGAGTTGGAGCCGTGAGAGGCCGAGAACTGGAACGCTGTTATGGAAGATTTGTTCGAGGATTTGTTCATCCAGGATAAGCATCAGGGCGCTTGGTTATGCACTTTTGCATTCGGACACCAAGAGAGCTGGTGGCGTCGGATTCGTCTTGTTGGACATCGGGAGCGCAGTTGATGTTCTGGGGTGAGTTTCTGTGACGGTTGAGCGATGTACCCCTGGACGCCAGGATGAGGCTTAGAGGTTGGTTATGTTCGAGTGGGAGCTGCATCGAGATGCCTACCTCTTCGTGCATTTTCGGCGAGTGCCGACCTTGGATGCAGTGAGCGTGCATGCTCGATGGTTTGACTGTGGATCAGTGACCCCGTCCGAGGGAGACGGTGAGCGGGGGATCAGCTTCGGAGTGAGAGCTCCGGCATCGCCGATTTTGCGGATAGTCGCGTGTTTCGAGGTTGCCATGATTCCACCCACAGGATCATGGGTCTCAGGAGAGACTGAGACCAGGAGGCTCTCGACAGCGCTCGCTCTCAGCAGCAGTGCCAGGATGTGAGTTTCCCTTCTGCGTGGGCCGCATTCTTCGTCAGGGTTGTGGATCGCGTCTCACCTGGTGTGGCCGTCGGGTTAGAGCATGCTTTATGCCAACGCCGTGTGTGCGTTTCGGTAAAGCGGGGGGTACCTTCGTGTGGGCCCAGTGTCAGGACTGATGGTTTTGCACGTTTGGATCAATTTTCAGATCACGTGAAGCACGTGGATGAGTGCTGCCTGTCCTGCCAGTGCAACTAGGACCTTGGATTGATCATCGAGATGTTAGTCCTACATCAGTGCTGAGGTGTTGATACGAGGTTGGATAGGAATCGGTCGTCCCAATTTATGCTATCATGGATTGTCGAGAGAGAAGACATTGACCCTCGTGGACCTGGTCAGGAGGAGGGTATTTTTTTATAGCATGTGATGAGATATATGATGCCCTGGCTGAGTTACCAGGAGGTTACTTGCCCCTGGCCGAGTTACCAGGAGGTTGATGCCCCGGGCCGCGAGTTACCAGGTGCTTACTAGATTGGGACTGAGATCGAGACAGTGATTGACGTGGTTTGGGAACCGCGCCAACTTCGACAGCACCTCGGGGAGTATCAACCGTGAGACAGAGAGGGCTGTGAGCGCAGTTGTGAGATTTGGCGGATCGAGAGGTCTGTGAGACCTAGTACCTCGTCGTGGGGATACGACAGTGAGGTTCCAGGCAGTTGTTACACAGTGGTGATGTCACGTTGTGGGTACACAACCGTGTGAGTTCTTGTAAGGTTCGAACTTGATTAGTCTCACCTTGTGCTTGGGCAGATGCCTTCGAGTGGTTGATATCTTTATGGAACCTTACAGCCAAGGGCTGTGCCTGGATACTGATCCGGAACCCAGTAGGGCAGTTGAGCGGTTTGCGTGGTCAAGTAGATTGACTAATGCCCTACTGATTGAGAGCTGTGTTTTTTACTGTTTCACTGGACGGGTTGGTGGTGATACCGTCGTGGGTTTTTGCTATCTCCGAGGCGACTTGGAGCTTGAGGGGCTCTTGAGGATGGTGCTACAACTTCTATGGAGGAAGAATGTTGGTGCCTAGCTTTGAGAGTTGCACTTGGGCATCGAAAATTTTGTGGTTAGGCCTTGTGATTCAGCCGCATGAGTGTCGGAGGACCCAACGAGGTGAGATACCGTTTGGGTTGGGCCTGGACCCATGTTAAAGTCAGAGATCAGAAGCTCTTGGACTATGCAAGGCCAGTGTAACTTGCGAGAGGCAAGCTGAGGAAGATACCAGCCTTGATCCGGATATTGCCGTGATAGTGAGGTCATGGAATTATTCTTGAATCCTCAAACCTTAAGTGCTTGGACACTCAGGACAGTCGGGTCGAGGTAACGCCGGTGGATAGATTTTGCAAGGATGTATGATTGCTTTATCCCAGCGAGGACATTTTGTTCAGTATGCCCTGTTTAGGCGAGCTGTGTAACCCTGGGAATTGAGTGCCAGACTCGAGAGAAGGTTCTCGAGGTTGAAAGTTTTCCCCTGTCAAGGGAGGTGATTTATGTTTTGTGGAACAGGAGTTTTGGTGGCCATGAAGCATCGGTGGGGTTTTGCCTTAAGGAGGCTTAGACTTCGGTTTTATGAGATCTCGAATCGAGGGAAACTACCAGCCTGAGAGTTATTTATAGAAATGAGTTTTGCGAGGAGAGGATCCTCGAGCAGTGATCAGGCTGGATGAGGCCTATTTGAACCCCCGCAAGTTTTGTTTTGCTTTCCCTTCCTTGGTGATGGACGAGGACTGCGTTATCTCATCGACCGATGCGATTCTTGTTGGTGAAACCAGAAGAATTTTACAGTCGAATCATACCTTTTGGGGAAGGTTCAGTGTTGTCCGCATGAAGAATGTGAGTGACCACTTGAGAGCCTTGGACCAATTTGTGGATCTCCTATCCCCTTTTGTTTTTGATTTGCCCTCCTATGTATGGATTAGTTGAGTTTCGAGGACGAAACCCTTTTAAGGGGGGGAGAATGTAGAACACAGGGATTTGGATGACGCACGACCTTGCAGGAAGGTGTGGTGCGGAAGGAGTTTGCCTTGGATGTGTCCCATTGTGTTTGCAGAGGAGTTCGGGTTGATTTGGATCCCCGCGGAAGCCTCTGCTTGTTTCGGGCTTTGTACGCGTTGGGTGAACTGGTACGGGAAGCTCCGACACCGCTATGGGTTGCAGAAAATTTTTGGAAACAACTTGGAGCAGGTGTATTTCAGTTACAGCGAGGTTCGGGAGGTTCCGGACTGACGCGGAAGACCCGGATGCCAAAAAAGTGAGTCGGAACTGGCAATTTTGGAGCCAGGTATTTGATTTTGAGCACCCCGACTCAACGGATGAGCTTTTTGAGGAGAAAAAGCTGGGACACGCGTACTTTTGATTTACAGCGAGGTTCGGAGGTTCCGGACTGACGCGGAAGACCCGGAGGCAAAAAGTGAGTCGGAACTGGCAATTTTGGAGCCGGTATTTGATTTGAGCACCCCGACTCAACGGTTGAGCTTTTTGAAGAGAAAAGCTGTGAGCGCGTGTACTTTGGGATTACAGCGGAGCTCGGGAGGTTCCGGGCAGCGGCGGAGGGCCCGAGGGCAAAAAGTGAGTTGGAGTTGGGTTTTTGGAATTAAGTTAATTAAATTAATTAATTTAATTAAAGCTTCTGCTTTATTAAACCCCCTCCCCTCCACTCTGTAGCAAAGGAAAAAAGAAAGAAAGAAGAAAGAAAGGAAAAGAGAAAATTGAGAGGAAAGGGGAGAAGAAGAAGAAGAAGAGGGCTTTGGAGGAAGCTTTTCTTGGGCGTTTCTTCTCCGAGCGTGGCGTGGAGCCGTGCGGGGCCCGGCGTGCCGCGAGGAGGTTGGCTTATTTTGTATCTTTTCTTTTCCCTTTCTTTTTCCTGCTGCTGGGGTGCCATGGACTTGTTGTCCGTGCGCGTGGCGGAGGTGCCTCGCGAGCCGCGCGCGCTGTTTTTGGGCAGCGCGCGGCTAAGGGGAGCGGCCGCTGCGCGGGGCGCGCATGGGCGCCGCGCGCGGCAGGCGCCCTGCTGCCGTGGCAGTGCAGCGGGGCACCGGGCCGCTGGCAGCGGGCGCGCTGGTTGCGCGCCCTGGCTGGCACGCGCGGGCGGCCCCTGCGCTGGGCGACCCTGCAGCCGCGCGCGTGGCGCGCGCGCACTGCAGAGGTGCCGCGCGGGCGGCCCCTGCGCTGGGCGACCCTGCAGGCCGCGCGCGTGGCGCGCGGCACTGCAGAGGTGCCGCGCGGGCGGCCCCTGTGCCGCGGGCCCCGCGCGGCATGGCAGGGCGCCGCGCGGGCGGCCCCTGTGCCGCGGGCCCCGCGCGGCATGGCAGGGCGCCGCGCGGGCGGCCCCTGTGCCGCGGGCCCCGCGCGGCATGGCAGGGCGCCGCGCGGGCGGCCCCTGTGCCGCGGGCCCCGCGCGGCAGTGGCAGGGCGCCGCGCGGCGGCCCCTGTGCCGCGGGCCCCGCGCGGCATGGCAGGGCGCCGCGCGGGCGGCCCCTGTGCCGCGGGCCCCGCGCGGCATGCAGGGCGCCGCGCGGGCGGCCCCTGTGCCGCGGCCCCGCGCGGCAGCAGGGCGCGCGCGGGCGGCCCCTGTGCCGCGGGCCCCGCGCGGCATGGCAGGGCGCCGCGCGGGCGGCCCTGTGCCGCGGCGGGCCTTTGGGCCCCCGCGGCCCTGCAGGCGCCGCGCGCGGGGGGCGCCCCTGTGCCGCGGGCGGGCCTTTTGGCCCCCGCGGCCCTGCAGGCCGCGCGCTAGGCGCGCGGCGCTGCTGCAGGCCGCGTGGGTGGCCCTTGGGCCCCGCGGCCCTGCAGGCCGCGCGCTAGGCGCGCGGCGCTGCTGCAGGCCGCACGGGCGGACTTGGGGCCGCGCGGCGCTGCTGGCCACGCGGCTGACCTTTGCCGCGTGGGGTTGGTTTCTTTGGGCAGTACGGCCATGGGCCGCACTGTGCCGCGTTGTTTGCGGCTCGGCGGTACGCCGCGGCGGATGCGCCGCGGCGGATGCGCGATGGGATTCCGCGCGACGCCCGACGCTCTTCGCCGCCGGAGGGTTTTCCTTCGCCTTTGTTTGCGCGGTTTTCGGCCGCGGGTTTGCTGATCCCGTTCCTCTTCTTGTCTCGCAGTTGTGGCATAGTGTTAGCTTCTCCCGTGGCCGGCGGCGCGTGTTTTGCCGCGTGGAGCTGCGGGATCGCATCGGGACCTCCGTTTGGCGCACGGTTTTCGCGGTGGATCGCAGGTGGGTTGGTTTCTCCCAATGAACTACGGAATGCCCTTTATGCTTCCGAATGCAAAGGTATCGTATCCTTATTATCAGGTATTTGCGGAACAGTCGTGCAAGTCGAGGGTTGTCGTTTCCGACTTGGACACGAGTGTTAGTCGCATCGTTAGAGTATACGAGTTGTACTGGCAGAGTTACCGATGGGTATAAATCACTGGCTGAGTTACCAAAGATGAGTAGATACCACTGGCGGAGTTACCAGATGTAATATCACTGGCTGAGTTACCAGATGAGTAGATACCACTGCAGAGTTACCAGATGGGTATAAATCACTGGCTGAGTTACCAGATGAGTAGATACCACTGGCGGAGTTACCAGATGGGTATAAATCACTGGCTGAGTTACCAGATGAGTAGATACCACTGGCGGAGTTACCAGATGGGTATAAATCACTGGCTGAGTTACCAGATGAGTAGATACCACTGGCGGAGTTACCAGATGGGTATAAATCACTGGCTGAGTTACCAGATGAGTAGATACCACTGGCGGAGTTCCCAGATGGGTATAAATCACTGGCTGAGTTACCAGATGAGTAATACCACTGGCGGAGTTACCAGATGGGTAAAATCACTGGCTGAGTTACCAATGAGTAATACCACTGGCATAGATACCAGATGGGTATAACTCACTGGCTGAGTTTTACCAATGTGCAGATATCCTGTCTGAGTTACCAGATAGCGTTATGCCCTGCCGAGTCACCAGGTGGTTACTAGAAGGGATGAGGTGGCCTGCTAGTGTCCTTGTAGTTCCTAGCAGTCCCCGTGCGGGGGCGGAAACTTGGCGCCTAAAACCTACAGCATGT
>CM055061.1:21290522-21392223 GCA_029204045.2 Tillandsia leiboldiana
CGGCCCGCGGGTTTTGCTGATCCCGGTTCCTCTTCTTGTCTCGCAGTGTGGCATAGTGTTGGTATCTTCCTCCCGTGGCCGGCGGCGCGTGTTTTGCCGACGTGAGCTGCGGACTCGCATCGGGACCTCCGTTGGCGCAACGGTTTTCCCCCCGCGGTTATCGCCAGGGTTTGTGGGGTGTTTTTTTTTCTCCCAATGAACCCGGAATGCCCCTTTGATAGTGCTGTCCGAATGCAAAGGTATCGTATCCTTATTATCAGGTATTTGCGGAACAGTCGGGCAAGTCGAGGGTTGTCGTTTCCGACTTGGACACGAGTGTTAGTCGCATCGTTAGAGTATACGAGTTGTACTGGCAGAGTTACCAGATGGGTATAAATCACTGGCTGAGTTACCAGATGAGTAGATACCACTGGCGGAGTTACCAGATGGGTATAAATCACTGGCTGAGTTACCAGATGAGTAGATACCACTGGCAGGATACCAGATGGGTATAAATCACCTGGCTGAGTTACCAGATGAGTAGATACCACTGGCGGAGTTACCAGATGGGTATAAATCACTGGCTGAGTTACCAGATGAGTAGATACCACTGGCGGAGTTACCAGATGGGTATAAATCACTGGCTGAGTTACCAGATGAGTAGATACCACTGGCGGAGTTACCAGATGGGTATAAATCACTGGCTGAGTTACCAGATGAGTAGATACCACTGGCGGAGTTACCAGATGGGTATAAATCACTGGCTGAGTTACCAGATGAGTAGATACCACTGGCGGAGTTACCAGATGGGTATAAATCACTGGCTGAGTTACCAGATGAGTAGATACCACTGGCAGAGATACCAGATGGGTATAAATCACTGGCTGAGTTACCAGATGTGCAGATATCACTGGCTGAGTTACCAGATAGACAGTTATGCCCTGGCCGAGTCACCAGGTGGTTACTAGAAGGGATTGAGGTGGCCTTCTAGTGTCTTGTAGAGTTCTAGCAGTCCCCGTGCGGGGGCGGAAACTATGGGCGCCTAAACCTACAGCATGTTCTTGTTTGATAAGGGCTGTAGGGGGCGCAGACGTTCGAAGTTTCCAGGCCTCCCGTGAGAGAGACTGAGAACTTACTTCCAGCATTGCATTGAGACATGTAGCGATAGATTCATTTCCAGTTATCTATCTATCTATCTATCTATCTATCTATCTGTGTTTTTGTCTCCAGCAGACTGAGTGGGTGTACCGTGGGTTTTAGCTTTGGTGCCCACTGAGATCTGACTGTTGCAGTAGATCTCACACCCGCTGTGATGACAGGTGTTCCTGAGGCGACCGTTCCAGGTTTGGCTCATTCGGAGCTTTCTGACCGAGGTTTGCGCGTGGCTGGCTAGCTCCTACCCGAGTCGGTGGTGTCGGTGTTGTGTCTCTTGTACTTTTAGTTTCCACTTTTGTACTTATGTTGTGGGTGCTAGTGGACTGGTGTACTTGGACTTTTCACCGCTTAGTGTTTCAGCTTCCTTTCAGCTCTGATACTTGTTAGCTATAGATCTCTTTTGCAGGATAGACGCTTCGTCTGTACGGCAGTTTCCGTACAGACGGCGGATCTGTTGGCGAGCCCGGGTCGCAGTTCGACCCCGGGGCGTGACAGATTAGGTGGTATCAGAGCCTAGGAATATAGGTCGTTGGGGACTTAGAGACCCTAGGCTTTTAGTTGGACAGTGGGAAGACTGTCGTGTGAGACGTGACCTTAGCGAGAGTCTTGTCTGAGGGTGTACCTCCCCCTGAGGATTGGGGTGAGTGACCTCGCATGTTATTTCTCTAAAGGTGATTGTGTTGGCTGCAGACAGCATAATGCTTTAGAAAGGTTAACATGTTTAGACTTTCGTTTGTTTGGGTCGAGGAAGTCTTAGTCCTAATGTTTGTTTGTTGCAGTGGTTTTTGGATGCTTCCGAGACGCCGTGCAGCGGCGAGGGCGTGTTTGACCTGGGATGAGGGGCTTGTTTAGCGGGAAGCTAAATGGATGGAGCCGAGAGAGGCTTGAGAGATCCAGGCCCAAGCAGTCCTGGTATTTGAGGCGTTATGGCGCCAGGAGGAGAGAGCATGGAGCGTGTGATGCACATGCTTGGACCGAGAGCATCTCCCGGAGTATCGTCAGTAGTACCTCCGGCCGCGACTTTGTCGATTTCTGTTCCTGATCGCACCATTGATGGTGCGGAAGCAGCGAGAGGTTGCTGTTAGGTTGTGTACCGCATCCAGTTCCATCCCTTGTAGATTTCGGGACCGAGTTGGAGCCGTGAGAGGCCGAGAACTGGAACGCTGTTATGGAAGATTTGTTCGAGGATTTGTTCATCCAGGATAAGCATCAGGGCGCTTGGTTATGCACTTTTGCATTCGGACACCAAGAGAGCTGGTGGCGTCGGATTCGTCTTGTTGGACCATCGGGAGCGCAGTTGATGTTCTGGGGTGAGTTTCTGTGACGGTTGAGCGATGTACCCCTGGACGCCAGGATGAGGCTTAGAGGTTGGTTATGTTCGAGTGGGAGCTGCATCGAGATGCCTACCTCTTCGTGCATTTTCGGCGAGTGCCGACCTTGGATGCAGTGAGCGTGCATGCTCGATGGTTTGACTGTGGATCAGTGACCCCGTCCGAGGGAGACGGTGAGCGGGGGATCAGCTTCGGAGTGAGAGCTCCGGCATCGCCGATTTTGCGATAGTCGCGTGTTTCGAGGTTGCCATGATTCCACCCACAGGATCATGGGTCTCAGGAGAGACTGAGACCAGGAGGCTCTCGACAGCGCTCGCTTCAGCAGCAGTGCCAGGATGTGAGTTTCCCTTCTGCGTGGGCCGCATTCTTCGTCAGGGTTGTGGATCGCGTCTCACCTGGTGTGGCCGTCGGGTTAGAGCATGCTTTATGCCAACGCCGTGTGTGCGTTTCGGTAAAGCGGGGGTACCTTCGTGTGGGCCAGTGTCAGGACTGATGGTTTTGCACGTTTGGATCAATTTTCAGATCACGTGAAGCACGTGGATGAGTGCTGCCTGTCCTGCCAGTGCAACTAGGACCTTGGATTGATCATCGAGATGTTAGTCCTACATCAGTGCTGAGGTGTTGATACGAGGTTGGATAGGAATCGGTCGTCCCAATTTATGCTATCATGGATTGTCGAGAGAGAAGACATTGACCCTCCGTGGACCTGGTCAGGAGGAGGGTATTTTTTTATAGCATGTGATGAGATATATGATGCCCTGGCTGAGTTACCAGGAGGTTACTTGCCCCTGGCCGAGTTACCAGGAGGTTGATGCCCCTGGCCGAGTTACCAGGTGCTTACTAGATTGGGACTGAGATCGAGACAGTGATTGACGTGGTTTGGGAACCGCGCCAACTTCGACAGCACCTCGGGGAGTATCAACCGTGAGACAGAGAGGGCTGTGAGCGCAGTTGTGAGATTTGGCGGATCGAGAGGTCTGTGAGACCTAGTACCTCGTCGTGGGGATACGACAGTGAGGTTCCAGGCAGTTGTTACACAGTGGTGATGTCACGTTGTGGGTACACAACCGTGTGAGTTCTTGTAAGGTTCGAACTTGATTAGTCTCACCTTGTGCTTGGGCAGATGCCTTCGAGTGGTTGATATCTTTATGGAACCTTACAGCCAAGGGCTGTGCCTGGATACTGATCCGGAACCAGTAGGGCAGTTTGAGCGGTTTGCGTGGTCAAGTAGATTGACTAATGCCCTACTGATTGAGAGCTGTGTTTTTCCTGTTTCACTGGACGGGTTGGTGGTGATACCGTCGTGGGTTTTTGCTTATCTCCGAGGCGACTTGGAGCTTGAGGGGCTCTTGAGGATGGTGCTACAACTTCTATGGAGGAAGAAGTTGGTTGCCTAGCTTTGAGAGTTGCACTTGGGCATCGAAAATTTTGTGGTTAGGCCTTGTGATTCAGCCGCATGAGTGTCGGAGGACCCAACGAGGTGAGATACCGTTTGGGTTGGGCCTGGACCCATGTTAAAGTCAGAGATCAGAAGCTCTTGGACTATGCAAGGCCAGTGTAACTTGCGAGAGGCAAAGCTGAGGAAGATACCAGCATTGATCCGGATATTGCCGTGATAGTGAGGTCATGGAATTATTCTTGAATCCTCAAACCTTAAGTGCTTGGACACTCAGGAAGTCGGGTCGAGGTAACGCCGGTGGATAGATTTTGCAAGGATGTATGATTGCTTTATCCCAGCGAGGACATTTTGTTCAGTATGCCCTGTTTAGGCGAGCTGTGTAACCCTGGGAATTGAGTGCCAGAATCGAGAGAAGGTTCTCGAGGTTGAAAGTTTTCCCCTGTCAAGGGAGGTGATTTATGTTTTGTGGAACAGGAGTTTTGGTGGCCATGAAGCATCGGTGGGGTTTTGCCTTAAGGAGGCTTAGACTTCGGTTTTATGAGATCTCGAATCGAGGGAAACTACCAGCCTGAGAGTTATTTATAGAAATGAGTTTTGCGAGGAGAGGATCCTCGAGCAGTGATCAGGCTGGATGAGGCCTATTTGAACCCCGCAAGTTTTGTTTTGCTTTCCCTTCCTTGGTGATGGACGAGGACTGCGTTATCCTCATCGACCGATGCGATTCTTGTTGGTGAAACCAGAAGAATTTTACAGTCGAATCATACCTTTGGGGAAGGTTCAGTGTTGTCAGCATGAAGAATGTGAGTGACCACTTGAGAGCCTTGGACAATTTGTGGATCTCCTATCCCCTTTTGTTTTTGATTTGCCCTCCTATGTATGGATTTAGTTGAGTTTCGAGGACGAAACCCTTTTAAGGGGGGGAGAATGTAGAACACCGGGATTTGGATGACGCACCGACCTTGCAGGAAGGTGTGGTGCGGAGGAGTTTGCCTTGGATGTGTCCCATTTGTGTTTGCAGAGGAGTTCGGGTTGATTTGGATCCCCGCGGAAGCCTCTGCTTGTTTCGGGCTTTGTACGCGTTGGGTGACTGGTACGGGAAGCTCCGACACCGCTATGGGTTGCAGAAAATTTGGGAAACACTTGGAGCAGGTGTATTTTCAGTTTACAGCGAGGTTCGGGAGGTTCCGGACTGACGCGGAAGACCCGGAGGCAAAAAGTGAGTCGGAACTGGCAATTTTGGAGCCGGTATTTGATTTGAGCACCCCGACTCAACGGATGAGCTTTTTGAGGAGAAAAAGCTGTGGACACGCGTACTTTTGATTTACAGCGAGGTTCGGGAGGTTCCGGACTGACGCGGAAGACCCGGAGGCAAAAAGTGAGTCGGAACTGGCAATTTTGGAGCCGGTATTTGATTTGAGCACCCCGACTCAACGGTTGAGCTTTTTGAAGAGAAAAAGCTGTGAGCGCGTGTACTTTGGGATTACAGCGGAGCTCGGGAGGTTCCGGGCAGCGGCGGAGGGCCCGAGGGCAAAAAGTGAGTTGGAGTTGGGTTTTTGGAATTAAGTTAATTAAATTAATTAATTTAATTAAAGCTTCTGCTTTATTAAACCCCCTCCCCTCCACCTCTGTAGCAAAGGAAAAAAAAAGAAAGAAAGAAAGAAAAGGAAAAGAGAAAATTGAGAGGAAAGGGGAGAAGAAGAAGAAGAAGAGGGCTTTGGAGGAAGCTTTTCTTGGGCGTTTCTTCTCCGAGCGTGGCGTGGAGCCGTGCGGGGCCCGGCGTGCCGCGAGGAGGTTGGCTTATTTCGTATCTTTTCTTTTCCCTTTCTTTTTCCTGCTGCTGGGGTGCCATGGGCTTGTTGTCCGTGGCGCGGAGGTGCCTCGCGAGCCGCGCGCGCTGTTTTTGGGCAGCGCGCGGCTAAGGGGAGCGGCCGCTGCGCGGGCGCGCATGGGCGCCGCGCGCGGCAGGCGCCCGGCTGCCGTGGCAGTGCAGCGGGGCACCGGGCCGCTGGCAGCGGGCGCGCTGGTTGCGCGCCCTGGCTGGCACGCGCGGGCGGCCCCTGCGCTGGGCGACCCTGCAGGCCGCGCGCGTGGCGCGCGGCACTGCAGAGGTGCCGCGCGGGCGGCCCCTGCGCTGGGCGACCCTGCAGGCCGCGCGCGTGGCGCGCGGCACTGCAGAGGTGCCGCGCGGGCGGCCCCTGTGCCGCGGGGCCCGCGCGGCATGGCAGGGCGCCGCGCGGGCGGCCCCTGTGCCGCCGGCCCCGCGCGGCATGGCAGGGCGCCGCGCGGGCGGCCCCTGTGCCGCGGGCCCCGCGCGGCAGTGCAGGGCGCCGCGCGGGCGGCCCCTATGCCGCGGGCCCCGCGCGGCATGGCAGGGCGCCGCGCGGGCGGCCCCTGTGCCGCGGGCCCCGCGCGGCATGGCAGGGCGCCGCGCGGGCGGCCCCTGTGCCGCGGGCCCCGCGCGGCAGTGCACGGCGCCGCGCGGGCGGCCCCTGTGCCGCGGGCCCCGCGCGGCATGGCAGGGCGCCGCGCGGGCGGCCCCTGTGCCGCGGGCCCCGTGCGGCATGGCAGGGCGCCGCGCGGGCGGCCCCTGTGCCGCGGGCGGGCCTTTGGGCCCCCGCGGCCCTGCAGGGCGCCGCGCGGGCGGCCCCTGTGCCGCGGGCGGGCCTTTTGGCCCCCGCGGCCCTGCAGGCCGCGCGCTAGGCGCGCGGCGCTGCTGCAGGCCGCGTGGGTGGCCCTTGCGCCCCGCGGCCCTGCAGGCCGCGCGCTAGGCGCGCGGCGCTGCTGCAGGCCGCACGGGCGGACTTGGGGCCGCGCGGCGCTGCTGGCCACGCGGCTGACCTTTGCCGCGTGGGGTTGGTTTCTTTGGGCAGTACGGCCATGGGCCGCACTGTGCCGCGTTGTTTGCGGCTCGGCGGTACGCCGCGGCGGATGCGCCGCGGCGGATGCGCGATGGGATTCCGCGCGACGCCCGACGCTCTTCGCCGCCGGAGGGTTTTCCTTCGCCTTTGTTTGCGCGGTTTTCGGCCGCGGGTTTGCTGATCCCGGTTCCTCTTCTTGTCTCGCAGTTGTGGCATAGTGTTAGCTTCTCCCGTGGCCGGCGGCGCGTGTTTTGCCGCGTGGAGCTGCGGGATCACATCGGGACCTCCGTTTGGCGCACGGTTTTCGCGGTGGATCGCAGGTGGGTTGGTTTCTCCCAATGAACTACGAAATGCCCTTTATGCTTCCGAATGCAAAGGTATCGTATCCTTATTATCAGGTATTTGCGGAACAGTCGTGCAAGTCGAGGGTTGTCGTTTCCGACTTGGACACGAGTGTTAGTCGCATCGTTAGAGTATACGAGTTGTACTGGCAGAGTTACCAGATGGGTATAAATCACTGGCTGAGTTACCAGATGAGTAGATACCACTGGCGGAGTTACCAGATGGGTATAAATCACTGGCTGAGTTACCAGATGAGTAGATACCACTGGCAGAGATACCAGATGGGTATAAATCACTGGCTGAGTTACCAGATGAGTAGATACCACTGGCGGAGTTACCAGATGGGTATAAATCACTGGCTGAGTTACCAGATGAGTTGATACCACTGGCGGAGTTACCAGATGGGTATAAATCACTGGCTGAGTTACCAGATGAGTAGATACCACTGGCAGAGTTACCAGATGGGTATAAATCACTGGCTGAGTTACCAGATGAGTAGATACCACTGGCGGAGTTACCAGATGGGTATAAATCACTGGCTGAGTTACCAGATGAGTAGATACCACTGGCGGAGTTACCAGATGGGTATAAATCACTGGCTGAGTTACCAGATGAGTAGATACCACTGGCAGAGATACCAGATGGGTATAAATCACTGGCTGAGTTACCAGATGTGCAGATATCACTGGCTGAGTTACCAGATAGACAGTTATGCCCTGGCCGAGTCACCAGGTGGTTACTAGAAGGGATTGAGGTGGCCTTCTAGTGTCTTGTAGAGTTCTAGCAGTCCCCGTGCGGGGGCGGAAACTATGGGCGCCTAAACCTACAGCATGTTCTTGTTTGATAAGGGCTGTAGGGGGCGCAGACGTTCGAAGTTTCCAGGCCTCCCGTGAGAGAGACTGAGAACTTACTTCCAGCATTGCATTGAGACATGTAGCGATAGATTCATTTCCAGTTATCTATCTATCTATCTATCTATCTATCTATCTGTGTTTTTGTCTCCAGCAGACTGAGTGGGTGTACCGTGGGTTTTAGCTTTGGTGCCCACTGAGATCTGACTGTTGCAGTAGATCTCACACCCGCTGTGATGACAGGTGTTCCTGAGGCGACCGTTCCAGGTTTGGCTCATTCGGAGCTTTCTGACCGAGGTTTGCGCGTGGCTGGCTAGCTCCTACCCGAGTCGGTGGTGTCGGTGTTGTGTCTCTTGTACTTTTAGTTTCCACTTTTGTACTTATGTTGTGGGTGCTAGTGGACTGGTGTACTTGGACTTTTCACCGCTTAGTGTTTCAGCTTCCTTTCAGCTCTGATACTTGTTAGCTATAGATCTCTTTTGCAGGATAGACGCTTCGTCTGTACGGCAGTTTCCGTACAGACGGCGGATCTGTTGGCGAGCCCGGGTCGCAGTTCGACCCCGGGGCGTGACAGACAAAGCATTAAATAAGGTGTTAATTCCTTTGCCATTGTAAGAAGATGAGTCAATCTCTTCCTTGGTCCATTTCGACCTAGGTTTGATGGTGTGAACATCAACAATAATTTCAGTTGGATTTGACCATCCTAACTCGATTGATTGCCATACCCGTTCGTCGATGGAAATTAAAAATGCTTTCATCCGTACTTTCCAGTAGGCATAGTTTGTTCCATCGAAGAACAGGGGTCTGTTGATATTTCCACCTTCAACCATTGTTTACAACCCTATTCCCGCTCCGATACCACTTATTGGGTTATGTATAATATGGATCTAAATAGGAGAAAAAACACCTAGAGGGGGGTGAATAGGTGTAAACAATAAACACTCAAAAATCTTTGCGTAATAAAACCCAATGCGGAAATGAAAAATAACACGCAGAGATTTTACGTGGAAAACTCCATCACAGGAGTAAAAAACCACGGGACTGATAACACGGTGAAATCAACTAAGATTAAACACGTACAAAGGTGATATAACGTACTCACACACGACTCAACCTTTTTCCATACGCTCCGAGTTGATCTTCTCTGCTCGCTCTGCAACGCGCCTCGAATCCACGATTTGCGTCCAACGCCGAATCCACGGCATCCAACGTCGAATCCACGACGTCTGACCGAATCCACAGTCTCCACCAAGTAGTACGTCTCGATCACACGAACGTACCTCGCTCCGAATCCACGAGAGCAGTAGCACCTTGAATCCACAAGGCCACGCGAATCCACGCGCCGATTTTGGGGAAAATCGTTGTTTTGTTGGTGGTGATGATCCGCCGAATAATTAGATCAAAGATAGGTCGTAAATACCATCTAAGTATTTATTAATTTGATTCTACTCAAAATCTGAGTTTGAAAACCTAGAATCAAATTAATATAGATGAAAAAACATAGAATTAAATCTAGTTATTTCCTTTCTTCTCTATAGGTGGATTTTTCTCTTTTTCGACCGTATTTTGGATTACCCTAAAAGATGAATCGTAGGGTCTATTTATAGGTTAGAAACCATTGGAAGAGGATAAGAATAAAAAACAAACCTTATCTGGAAGTTTTCAGGTCGACGGTCCCGACTGAAATAATGCGATCCGGACTGTCGTCATTAAACAAAATTTATCCAGAAAACCATGTTCGGGGTCCGGACTGAAGTTACCGCGGTCCGGACTGTTCATGCAATTTTTGCAAAATCCACGTTCGGGGTCCGGACTGAAGCAGATGTGTTCCGGACTGGATTTGCGCATGAACTACCCTATGTTCGTGGTCCGGACTGTAGTACCCTGATCCGGATCCTGACCATATAACATGTGATTGTTCAAGATATTTTCAAGCAGACTGAGCGACGACCACTTGCATTGAGCGGATGAATCTGTGCCGCCCGGTTGGAGGGCGCCACAGCAGCGGATCGGGTTGTCGCAGGTGTGATTTCATCCCAGCAGTCGGAGTTAGAGTAGGTTCCATTCCTGCATGGACTAGAGGTAGAGTCGTTATCACATGCACTTGAGATACAGGTTTTTGTTGTTATTGTGCATGTGGAGGAGGCTTTTGGATCATGTCCAGCGCAGCTGAGACCGCGGGTTATCGGCAGGCTTATTGGTAATTGTGGCAGTTCGGTGTTTTGACCTAGTGCATGGGACTGGTTGGCACAGTGCCACAGGATGTTTGGCAGCGGAGAGAGAAGGCTATGACCTTCTGCGAGGCAGACAAGCGAGGCTTGTTTGTTGAGACAGTTAGAGCACACAGGTTGCAGCGACAGTGTGAGAGGTGCCTACGGCGGCACCGGGACTCAAGGATATTCCTGTTGCCCATGAGATCCCTGGTGTGAGTCCACTCGAGCCGATGTTCATGCCGCCAGATAGGGAGATTGAGATTGCCATTGACGTGGTTCTGGAAACTGCGCCAACCTCAATATCACTTCATGGATATTATCTGTGGAGCTGGGAGAGTTGATGGCACAGGTGCAGGGATCTGATGGATCGAGGGTCTGTTTGACCTAGTGCCACACCGTTGGTACACGGTGGTGATGCCACGTCGTTGATACACGACGGTGAGAGTTCCTTTGTGGTTTGATCATAGGCAAGCCCGGATATTATTTAGGACCTTTTGATGGAGTTATACTCCGACAGTTGTTTGTTTGTGATGCGGGTACCTGTTTGGAATCATGCAACTGAGTATTTCGTCAAGATGGTGTTCAGGACACGGTAGGGGCATTATGAGTGTCGTGAGGCCAGATGGAATGACTAATGCCCCGCCGCCTTTAAGATTTGAGGAATTGTGTGTTCCAGCTGTACTTGGACGGATTGGTAAATATGTTCTGCATAGGTATTGGATGGACTCCTAGAGTGACTTGGAACTTGTGGAGCATTTGTGGATGGTACCGCAATGTCTGTGTGAAGGAAGCTGTGAGCCGAATTGTTGAGGTGCAACTTTTAGCTTTGGGAACATACCTGCTTGGGACACATTATTCTAGCCGTTGGAGTGGCGGTGGAAATCCGGCCATGATGGATGCTATTTGAGATTGGCCGAGACTGACATCTATTGTTGAGACGAGAAGCTTCTAGGACTGGGCAGTGCCAGCAGAGCTGGATGAATGGATGATTAGACTGATACCAGTGCCGATTTTAGCATCGCCAGTGATGGGAGATGGATTTGCGAGATACAGTGATGCCTCGCATGGTGGCTATGGAGTTATAGTTGGATTATTGATGAGCATCCAGTATCACCCCGACAGGGCCACTGTGGTGGCGGATACCTGGAGAAGGAGAGCTTTGGGGTTGAGTTTGATGATTCCACACCTGGCGCTGTGAAGGACCATTATGGTGTTCAGGGCTCGAGGTTGTGTCCCTTGGGGTTCCTGTGAGGTCCCGGAATCCCCCGCGTAGAGTTTGCTGGTTGTTGGGCAGCTTTTGGTGGCCGTTGGGAGTGTTTGTGCGCATGTCGGGCCCGAGAAATGGATTTGTGGTGCAATTCGGGTTTTAGTTTGCATCACTGGAGGCCTGCGTGATGTGTCGGTGGTGTTTGTGCGCAATTTGGACACAAGTGTTGGACCTTGGGCTTAAAAGGAGATCCCGTGGAAAATTGGAGCACCCGTCGAGTGTTTGGAAGTGGTTTCGCGCGACGCAGATGTCAAATTTGGACTCCGGGCGAAGTTTGGATAAAAGATTACCCCTCCGGTTGCCTTCGGGAATTTTTAGAGTTGCAATTTGGCAAATCGGACTTCAGAATTGGGCCCGGCGCGGAAATCGGATCAAGTTGGCTATCCGGGGGCACTCCGCAATTTTCGGTTCAGAATTTGGAAAAATGGACATCGTTTTTGGATTCAGCGCGCGAAATCGCTAGGAATGGACTATTTACTTGTTTGGTTTGGAGCCCGGTTGAGTTGCGCGTTTTTCGAGGCATCGTGGCACGTTTTTTGAGGTGTGGCGCGGATCCCGAGGTGGCGCGCGGCTCGAGGCGGCGTACGGATGCGGGAATGCGCGCGTCTGGCGCGCATTGGGAACTCGCACCTGCGCGGGTCAGCGCAGGGGCCGCCACGTGGCGGCCCCCCGTTGGCGCCCGCGTGAGCGCGGGGGCACGCGCGCCAGTGTAACGGGCGCGTGTCCCGCGCCTGGGGGGCGCGCGGTGTAACGCGCCCGTGTGGCGGGCGCGTTACCGCACGCCGCGTGGCACCGTGGGCGCGCGCGTGGACCGGGCGCGCGCACGCATGCGCCGTGGACCGGCGGTTGTGGCCTCCCATTGGCCGGCGCCGTGGACCGGGCCCGTGGACCGGGACCGTGGACCACCTCTTTCTCTTTTCTTTTTCTTCTTCTTCTTTCTCCCCCGAGCGCCATTTCTTCTCCTCTTTCTTTTCTTCCTTCTTCACCCGAGCGAGAGAGGGAGTGAGGAGGAGATTTTTGGGGGTTGTGGCGGTGCGCCGTGGACCTCGCGGAGCGCGCGAGGTGTTCCAAACGGGTCGGTTGGGCGGTGCGACGCGTCGAGGTTGGTCCCGCACTTTGTTTTTTTGGTGTTTTTAGCACAGTTTTGGAGCGTTCTTTTGAACAGTGTTTTAACCCTCTTGCTCTTATCTGTGTTAGGGACTGTGTTTTACTGCACCGTTTTGCGTGCGGTCCCCGACGGCATGCACCGTTTTGCGTGCGAACTCCGTTTTGCGCGCGGGTCTCGGCACAGTGCTCCGTTTTGCGTGCAGACTCCGTTTTGCGTGCGGGTTTCGGCACCGCGCTCCGTTTTGCGTGCAGTCCCCGACGGCGTGCACCGTTTTGCGTGCAGACTCCGTTTTGCGCGCGGGTTTTGGCACCGTGCTCCGTTTTGCGTGCAGACTCCGTTTTGCGCGCGGGTTTCGGCACAGTGCACCGTTTTGCATGCGGACTCCGGCAGCGGGCATCGTTTTGCGTGCGGATCGTGTGGAGGCCAATTGCAAGTGTCTACGAGCAATTGGTGGCAAATCGAGGTGGGTGGCCTTGCTTTCAGGATCTATGGACTGTGCTCTAATTCTATTGATATAGAATCATGCATGATAGTGGTTGGACTTGGTAGCATGCTAGAATTTGAATGTTATTATTCCTTGTTTTATCTGTTGATCGTTTGATCTCTTCTACTTCCTACCGCCTGTTAAATATCTGTTATCTTGGAACCTGACCTAGCACCCCTGTCATATGTTGCATGTGTAACCAGACCAGTAGAAAACCCTCACTTGGGCTAGGGTTATTTATGTTTAGACATCCACACTTTATGTTTCATTCCTGGACTTAGTGTTATCCTCGCCCGGGTAGTGGGCCGAGCGGTCGGGACTTCTTTTTAGTGTGGGATGCGTTTGCACTCGTGCTTGGGAGCAGAGTGGAGTCTGGTAGATGTAGTGTACCGCTTGTTTGTACCGGGAACCGTTTTGGGTAAACGGTGGTCCCGGGAGGTCTTGTTTTCCCCTGTTGGGGTTGTCGCCACTGTGTTAGTGGGTGTAGTTTACTAGTGTTAGCCAAACCTAGAACCCAGAACCCTTTTCGACATACACATGATTTTAGTCTACCAATGTTTTCTTCCAAGCATCGAAGGGCCGCTAGAGTCTGTTCTTGTTTGATTGGACAAAGGCATCAGCCCTTCGGGGCTTGGGTAAAACACTTATTTTTCTAACTGTTTTTCTAAAGAGAACTAAAATCATTAAATATGGATTTCTTCTAGATCAAATGATTTTCAATAACAAATGTCACCTTTTTCTTGTAAATCTCCCCACTCGAAAGGATTCGAGTGATCCGGGTTCTAGGGGACGTTCCGTTGTTGGGACGAAAGCCACGGGGGCCGAGCCTGGAACCTGTTCTTGTTTGATAGGGTTGTAGGTGTAGGTCTCCCGGGACTTTCGGGCCCTGTTGGTGTTTTCTGCGTGTCGTACCGAGGTTATTGTGTTCCCGAACTATAAGGGATCGGGAACTTCGATAGGCGGAGCCTAGAGTCTGTTCTTGTTTGATAGGGTTCTTAGCACCGGTCTATCGGGTTTCCGAACCCTTATGGTGTCGGTCTTTCCTGTGAGTTTAGTGTTCTGTTGTGGGAGCCGTCTGGTGGATGGTGGCCCCAGCTGTGTGATTTTCCAGCCTGTGGTTGAGAGTTGGTGTTGTTGGTCGATCTTGTTGATCGTGGTTTGGACTATAGCCTGCATGAGCCATATTTGAGCTCGATAGAGATACGCGGATACTTTCCTCGGTGGGGTCGCTCCCCTCGAGAGCCACTCCGGAGTTGGGCCTGTTACTTGCTATCGCGACTTGTCGACGCCGTCCCTCTGACTGTGCCAGTTAGTGGCAGTCACGGACACCCTACGGTAGACCCGTCCTGTTGAGGATGTGCGGCAGTAGGTGGGCGCAGGTTTGACTGGACCCTTTGAGGCAGTCAGTATAGATTTGGTGAGTTACTGTGTGTGTTAGTAGATGCATCATGTTCCATCTGTTCCTTTTCTTGAGCATCTAGATAGAGGCATAGTAGCTGTAGAGTTACTTTTCCAGCCACTTCATTTCAGTATTATTGTTACTTTATGCCTCTAGTAGACTTAGTGGGCAGACCGTCGGGCTTGTTGGCGGCACCCACTGAGAACTACTTGGGACGTAGTTCTCACACCCGTCGTGGTGTATTTTCCCACAGGGACTTCTACTCCTGTTCCTGCTGCTCCTGTTGCTGCTTCTTCTGATCGAGGTAAGGGAGCCGCGAGATAGTTCCCTACCAGTCATCGTCCAGAGAGTAGATGTACCCCCGGTCTTGTTTGAGAGTTTATGTTGAGCGACCTTGTAGTGAGGTATAGAGTTGTATTTTATTTTACTGCTTGAGAGACTTATGTACTTTTGGTGAGGACCTTGTGTTGTATATACCTTTTATTTCTAGCAGTTTTACTTTCAGCTCTGATATCTGTATAGTATAGATGCTCTTTTGCAGGTTAGTCGCTTCGTCTATACGGGGCTTCCCGTATGGGCGGCGGATCTGTTGGCGAGCCCGGGTCGCAGTTTCGACCCCGGGGCGTGACAGTTCCTTTTGATGGTAGACAGCGGTGGAGCGGTCCACGCGGATGGTCAGGATTTGAGAGTGACCGAGTGAGGACCCCGGCTTGTTAAGGCTTCTTCCCTTCTTGGATGATCGCGTGGGGGTGCTTCGGGTTGCCTTGGTTGAGTTGAAACAGGATGTGGTTTGGTGTGTGTTGCACTAGTGGTTATTTCCTTTTCCCCCAGCCTTTTGTTGGAGTTCTTGATGGTTTTTCCACGTCTCAGCTCAGGAGTGTTAGGCTTGTGGATTCCTTGCCCGTGATGACTCGTTTCCTTTGAGATCTATGAGTATTTGTAGTACGAGGGATGCCCGTTGCGAATTCTGGCTCGTGAGATGAGAGAGTTACGCAATTGGGCCATGCCGTACTGGTTGTTGTTGTTGCTGAGGAGTAATCCCGGGGAGTGACAGGTGACTTGGGAGCTGGAGACGGCGGTGTTGAGTACCTACCCTTGGTTTTCTGAGACTCGGATCTCTGTAGGGCTTCTACAGTGTGTGACCAGCAGCTTCTGGAGGCCTATGTGGCGTGTCGGCGGTGTTTCTGTACCAATTTGGACACAAGTGATGGACTTCAGGTGTTAAATGGATCACGTGGGTAACCGGAGGACCCCGTCGATTGTTTAGAAGTGGTTTCGCGTGAATCGGGCATCAGAATTGGACTCAGTGCGAAATTTGGGTTAAGAACACTTATCTGGATGCCTTTGACAAATTTTGGAATTGGAATTTGGCAAAATGGACAGCGGATTTGGATTTAGCGCGCGAAAACGGTGAAAATGGACTATTTACTTGTATTTTTCGGAGTCCAGATGCAAAAACACATTTTTCGAGGCTTGGGTGATTGTTCATGTCGGCCGGGCATCGCCGGGGGCGGCGGGCAGTGGCGGAGCGCGACGGCGCGGGCGCGTGCAGGCGGCGGAGCAGGCGCGGACAGGCGCGCGGTGCAGCGGGCAGGCGCGCGCGGTGCAGCGGGAAGAGGAGGACACGCGGCGGCTTGCGGTTGGTTGGACTTTGTACGCCGGGTGCACACAGCGCAGCGGAGCAGGTGATCGGGGTAGGTGGCCGTACGGCGAGGCAGGTGACCGTACTGCGTGGCGGGCGTTGACGAGCGGGCGCGCCACGCGTCTGCACGGGAGCGGGCCACGTGGCGCGACCGCAGCGGCTGGCGCCGCTGTGCGCTGTGCGGTGTGCCACGTGGCGCTCAGGGATTGTCCAGATTTGGTGTTTGCTGTTCTGGGACACGTGGCGCTCCAGGGACGTTTCGGGCTCGGATGGTTCGGGGTGCATTTTCGGGTTTCTGTAGCAACCCGGTTATTTCGGGCGCCCGGAAATGGGGACACATAGGGAATTATTTGAATTGTTGGGCCTGGACTATATAAAGCCTTCTTTGCAGCCCGTTTTGAGCCCTTTCCCGAGCCCATCTTCAGCTGAGGCTTGAAGAGAAAATGTTCTTCATCCTGTGCTCTATCTACTGAAGGATTTATAGATTTTTTGGAGGCCTCGATATCCGTGCTTTCTGCGACGCGGAGCACTGCGACGTTTCTTGGATTTTGGCTTCCATCGTCATTTTTCGGTCCGCGAGGCACCCTGGATCACCCCGATGGAATTTTGAGCCGATTTTCATGACAGCGCATTCACAAGAGGTAAGGCTTAGTTTTCCGTTTTGATCACTTCGAGAGGAACGCACCCATATTTTTATTGGATTTTTTTGAGGTCGTTTCGAGGGTAAGAATTAAACTTCTTTGCTGCTGTTTTTCCAATAGGATTGTGTTCTTGAGGAAGTGGCTTCCAATGTTGTTCTAATTGTTTCTTGGCCTACAGGTGTCGGAATGAGGTGTATAAATACTCGTTTTGGGGCTACTCGTCGCGAGGATCGCAACCGTAATTTTTCTGTGATTTTTAGAGGAATGTATGCAGGTGAAAATCCCCCTCCTCTTTGCTGGTTTGTAAAAACAGCATGTGCTATTTTGGGGAATGTTGTGGTGTTGGTTGTTGATTGTTGGTGATGTTGTGATTGGGACAGAGGCTTGTGATAGCATGTGAATACCGAGGGTGCAGTTTTGGGAGATTTTGGGATAGCATGTGACTGCGTACTTGACCGACTTCGGCTTTGCCTGCGAAAAGCGGTTTAGGTGGGTTGCTTCATCCCCAGAACCGGTGGACGGTTCTCTAATTCTATATGATAAAATGCATGCATGATTAAATGTACAATTAATAGCATTGAGATGTAAGCATGGAAAGTGGCCTAGATCTTGTGGATTAATGCTCACCTAATTATTGTATATGTTATTTAATCGTTGACCTATTCATGTGGGTTTGTCATTTTGGTAGTAGCGGGTTTTTAGCATGCCATGTTAGCACATAGTATTTTACGAGGATTGATCATTCGAGGGGACAGGATATTATATCTATGTGCGGGTTTTACTCTGAGGGGTTATTATGGATTACAGATCAGGGATTTTGGGCAGGTGTAGTGTAGAGTACCGGGTCTTTGGATAGCGCGCCGACCACTGAGATGGCTTGGAGCAGAGAGTTGCCTTGGGCATGTTGCATCTGAGTTTACACTTGATGCCGGGTTGATTCGGATCAACGCGGAAGCTCCAGCTCGATTCGGGGTTTTTCCGGGCTTTGTAGGCCGATTGAGGATGAGATTGGAAATTTCCGACTTCACCGTGGAGTGCCGGAAATTCAGGAACACTTGGAACAGGTGTACTTTCAGATTACAGCGAGGTACGGGAGGTTCCGGACTGACGCGGAGGATCCGGAGGCAAAAAGTGAGTCGGAACTGGCAATTTTGGAGCCGGTAATTGATTTGAGCACCCCGACTCAACGGATGAGCTTTTTGAAGAGAAAAAGCTGTGGACACGTGTACTTTCGATTTACAGCGAGGTTCGGGAGGTTCCGGACTGACGCGGAGGATCCGGAGGCAAAAAGTGAGTCGGAACTGGCAATTTTGGAGCCGGTAATTGATTTGAGCACCCCGACTCAACGGATGAGCTTTTTGAAGAGAAAAAGCTGTGGACACGTGTACTTTCGATTTACAGCGGAGTTCGGGAGGTTCCGGGCAGCGGCGGAGAGCCCGAAGGCAAAAAGTGAGTTGGAGTTGGATTTTTGGAATTAGTTAATTAATTTAATTAACTTAATTAAAGCTTTTGCTTTATAAAAGGCTCCAACCTCTCCCTCTGCAGCAGAGAAAGAAAGAAAGGAAGAAAGAAAGAAAGGAAAAGAAAAGAGAGGAAAAGGAGGAAGAAGAAGAGGAAGAAGAGGGTTTTGGAGGTGATCTTGGATTTTTGGACTCGCCGTTGGAGGCCGCGTGGAGCTCGTGGGCGTGCGGCGAGCGTCGTCGAGGTAAGCAATTTCAGATTTTTGAGGTTTTCTCGGGTTTTAGAGAGCTTTTGGATTTTTGTTGGATTTTTAAAGTGCAAATTGGATTTTGGGATTTTCTGGGATTTATTGGGATTTTTATTTTTTATTTTCTTTTTATTTTTCCGTCGCTGGCGGCCGCGCGCGCGCGCAACGGCGCACGCGCGGCGCCAGGGTGCTGCTGTTGGCAGCACCCTGCGGCGACGTGCCGCTGGGGGCGGCGCCGCGTGCAGCAAAGTGCTGCACGCGGCGCTGCCGGGCCGCGCGCGGCAGGGCCTGCCTGGCCGCGCGCAGCGCCGCAGGGCGCTGCGCGCAGTGCCGCTGGGCACCGCGCGCAGCGCCGCTGGGCGCTGCGCGCAGCGCCGCAGGCCGCTGCGCGGCGCGTTCCGGCACCGCGCAGCAGGTCACTGTGCGGCGCTGCGTGGTTTGGCGCCGTGCGGCGGGCCTCCCTCGTCGCGCGGCTGGGTTTTCGCCGCTCGGCGTGCTCCCGGACGGCGGGCGACTCCTCGGTTTGCGTGCCGGCGCCGTGTTTTTGCCGTCGGAGCCCGTTGGTCGCCGTCGGCCGCTGTTTTCGCCGTCGGCCGCGATGTTCGCCGTCGGCTGCTGCTTTTTCGCCGTCAAGCAGATTTTGAGCAGTTTTCGCGAGCGATTTACGCAGATTTCGCGCAGGTTTTCGCGCAGTTTCGCGCAGGTTTTCGCGCAGGTTTTTCGTGTTTTTCGCAAGCAGTTTGCGAGCGATTTTCGCAGTTTTCGCGCATGGTTTCAGCGCAGTTTTCGCAAGGTTTTCTCGAGCTGTTTTCGCAAGCTGTTTTGAGCAGTTTTCGGGCGCTGGTTATCGCCGACGGAGCTGTTTTTCGCCGTCGGGCGCTGATTTTCGCTGACGGAGGCTGTTTTCGCCGACGGAGGCTATTTTTCACCGTCGGATGCTCGGTTTTGACCGTTTTGATTGATTTCGCGACTTCTTCGCTTCTGGCAGCTTGCGGTGCGGTTTTTGGCTTTCGCCGGGGGCGGTTGTGGGTCTTTCCATCGCGTGGACCCGCGGGCTTGTTTCGGGACATCCGCGGAGCGCGCGGTCGTGTGGTTGGACGCAGCGTGCTCCGTTTTACGTGCGGACCTCGTGGAGGCAAGGTAATCCCGCTGAGCCCAATTGCAAGTGTCGACAAGCAATTGGTGGCGCGCAAAGGTGGGTTGGTTTTTCTCTCCAAGTCTACGGACTTCCTTCTAATTCTATTGTGATAGGATTGCATGCTAGTTTAAGTGTTTTCTTGGAACTTAACTAGCACCCCCGTCATATGTGCATGTGTTTGACCAGACCAATAGAGAACCTTAATCTGGGCTAGGTTCTTTTATGTTTTAGACATCCCACAGAGTGCATATCCTTCTGGACATAGTGTTCCTCGCCCGGGTAGTGGGCTGAGTGGTCAGAGTGTTGTGGGACGGGTGTTGCACTCGGGCCGGGGGGCCGAGTGGGGTATGGTGGCTGGGTTAGGCCAGTGTTTGTGTGTGGGGAACCGTTTCAGATAAACGGTGGTCCCGGGGTTTTACTTTCCGCTGTTTTTCTCGTCACCACCGTGTTGTGATCGTGGTGCACTTGTGTTAGCAGGACCTTGAACCCAGAACCTTTTTGGACGAACACATGATTTTAGTCAGCCAATGTTTCTTCCAAGCCTCGCAAGGTCGCCTGAGTCTGTTCTTGTTTGATAGGACGAGGGCATTAGCTCTTCGAGGCTTGGGCATAAAACTTGATTTCAAGGGGTTTTCCTAAAAAGACTAAAAATCATTAAAAAGATGGATTTCTCTCAGATTGAATGGTTTTCTGAAATAAATGACATGGTTTCTTATAAACTTATCCACCCGAGCGGATTCGAGTGATCTGGGTTCCAAGGGCTGTTCTCTTTCTTGGGGACGTAGGTGTTAGTCTCCTAGGGTTTCGGACCCTTCGTAGATCTGGCTGTGGAGCATCTCCGGCCGTGAGTTTGTGTGTTGAGTTGAGTGGGGTGTTCTTGTGGGAGCCGTGGGGAGAGACGGTGGTCCCAGCTGTGTGGTACTTTCGTTGAGCGGGTCAGTGTTGTGAGATTGAGTCGTGGAGGGTTCTCCGACCGAGTTGTGCTTTGAGCATCGAGATATCGATCTGTTTGATCGTGGACTATAGCCTGCAGGAGCCACTTGTGATACAGTTGTGATACTTGAGTTCGGTGGGGTTGCACCCCTCGAGCTACGCCCCGGGTGCGTTGATGATTCCGAGCCTGATGAGGCTGCGATGATGATACCGAGCCTGACGAGGCTGCGATGATGTGCCTAGTTCATATACTAGAGGTCGCTTGATACCCCTGGCCGAGCTACCATGGGGTCACTGTGTGAGATATCGAGTTTGTCCGATTGGACACCCTGGTTGATACACCAGGGGGCGTAGGCTTGACTTGACTGGACCCTGTGGGGCAGTCGATGAGATATGGGTTACACTGAGAGAGTGTTGGCATAGCATGTGTCATAGTAGAGTGTCTTGGGCATAGTACTTGTGACATATTGTCAGCAGTGAGTGGCTACATACCATCATCCATAGTCTCTTCCTTTTGAGCATAGTAGATAGAGGCATGATAGCTGTAGATTCTTTTCCAGCTTATTTACATTATCACAGTCTTTTCTGTTATCTTATGCCTCTGGTAGACTTAGTGGGCAGACCGTGGTTCTTGGAGACGGTACCCACTGAGAACTACTGTAGGATGTAGTTCTCACACCCTCTGTCGGTGACAGATTGCTGAGGCTTTCTTCCGTTCCTGCCGAGCTGACTGGACGGACCGAGGACAGGGGGTCGCGTGGTAGTTCCCTACCAGCATTGTTACTTTAGAGTGAGGTAGATGTACCATCCCGGATTGTGGGAGTTGGTTATATTTCCTGTTTAGCTATCTCCCATTTGGATTCGTAGATGTTGTATAGGCGGACTTCTATTTGTATCATCTGTTTTTGGGGAGATAGGCTATGTGTTGTTGCAACTTTGTAGTCGTGAAATTTTATAGTACAGCTTTTTATCCGCTCTGATATCTGTGTAGCTGTAGTTCTGTCTTTGCAGGTTAGATGCTTCGTCTGTACGGCAGTTTCCGTACAGATGGCGGATCTGTCAGCGAGCCCGGGTCGCAGTTTCGACCCCGGGGCGTGACATGTAGTGTCACGCCCCGGGGTCGAAACTGCGACCCGGGCTCGCCAACAGATCCGCCATCTGTATGGAAACTGCCGCACAGACGAAGCGTCTACCCTGCAAGTCAGATCTATAGCTAAAAACGTGTATCAGTGCTGAAACTAAAACCAAAAGCTATAGAATAAAACTGAACATCTGGAATAGTAAAATCTCCACTAGTACACAAATCCTCAAGGTACAAAGTCTCATAGGAATAAACCAAATACTATCCTCACAAGTCTCTCAGAATGTCCAGTACAAAAGTGGAAACATAAAATACACCGGGTACATCTACCTCAGACTCTCAATGCTGGAAAGGAACTAATCGGCCGCGTCCTCACCTCTATCTGCTGTCTCCGCGCGAACCAAGCTGGAACAACTGCCTCAACCTGTCACCGCAGCGGGTGTGAGATCTACTGCAGAAGGCAGATCTCGGTGGGTACCGTCCCAATATCCACGGTATGCCCACTAAGTCTACTGGAGGCAAAACAGATAGTGTAGAGTCCTGGTGTTCCCTTGCCCTCGTATACTTCTTTTTTATGACGAGATTGTTAGGAAAACTTTTCACTGTGTTTTCTGCAATGGACTGGCCTGGACCGCGAGTATTTTTCTGCGATTGAGCTCGAAAAACGGAAGACGGCAAAGCGAACGGATTCGGATTCCGATCTACGGATCTCCCGGAATGGGGGTAAAAGTGTTTGCCTTTGAGTGGTGCATCGAAATCCGTGCTAAGTGGCCGGCATGTTTTTCGAGGTGATCGGACGGGATCCTTCTATGATCGGACTTTTCATCTTTTTATGTCATTGGGTTATTTTATTTAATTTGTTTTACCTCGACCTTCCGGTTTTTCGTTTGGGTCCTAATTGAACCCTTTCAGTGGTAACGGGGGGGAGTTGAAGTTCGAGAATTTTTGGGCTGATCATCGGGGGTTGCGGACATTTTTAGGTGGTAGAAATCGCAAAATGGTGAACAGTGGCGCTATCGGATTTGAATTTCGACCCCGGGATCTCTCAGAAATAATTTTTGAAGTTTTTCTATCAGCTTGGGTGCATCGGAATGTGTGCCGGCGATCGGCACGTTTTCCGAGGTGATCTGGACCCCCCGTTCAAAATTTTTAATGGCTAGATGTGATGACTGGGGTTTAATTTTATTTAGTCTCCGTATCTTATATTCCCGATCGGGGGTGCGGGGAAAAACCCCAAACCCCTTTTCCCTCTTTTCAAGAAACTGCGTAGGAAGCGAGACGGAGAGATGGGGAGAGGCCTTTCTGCGAGATTGATCGGGCGTGGAGGAGACGATCCTCTTTCTTCCTCTTCCTCCGGCGGAAGCAAGGTGAGCGGTTCGAGTTTTTCTGTTTTTGTTCCTTTTTGCAATTTCTGGGGGGTCGAGGGTTTGGGTGTCGGTTGCTCGGGTGTCGCATGCGATGCGAGTTGTTAAACGGGAGGCCGCCGCCGCCGTTGTCAAACGGGAGGCCGCCACCGCCGTTATCGTGTTCGCGGGGTCGCCGCCGCAGCCGCCGTGGTCGCGGGGTCGCAAACGGAGCCGAAATGGGAAGCGAGGAGGATCACTGTTCACCCCCGTACGGCTTCAGGCCACGCGGTCCACCAGTCCAGGCGTGCACCCGGCGCACTGCCACACAGCCAAGAGAGGAGGACCCGGCGCACGGGCGCGTGCGCCAGCCCAGCCCAGGCCGCGCGGTGCACGCGCCAGGCGTGCACCCGGCGCACGCCCCCGCAGCCCGATGGTGCGGACCCGGCTCACGGGCGCATGCGCCAGCCCAACCCAGGCCGCGCGGTGCACGCGCCAGGCGTGCACCCGGCGCTGCCGCTGCGACCGGGAGCTCGTGAGCCCGGTGCGCGCCCTGCCGTGCACCGGCCCGGCCCATTCCTCTTGGTGCACGCGCCCGGGGTGAGCCCGGTCTGCGCCACCACCTCCTCTGCGCTGTGAACCCGGTCCACGCTTGGACCCGTGCACCAGTTTTCTGCCTAGGTGTCCAGAAGCTCCGTTTTTGGCCCGTTTCGCCCCTTTTTTGACTGTCTTTGACCGCGACGACGTTTTTAACAGTATTTTTCACTGTAGCTGTTTCGGGCACAGGGTGGGAGTGTTTTAGCTGGAGGTTCCGCGCATCTTCTTCTTCGTGTTTCAGGTGGGTACACTCTTAGAATCCCTTTATGCGCACTATCGTCATTTTCATGTTTATCGTGTTGTGGGTTTTCGTTCGAGACTTAGTGTGGGACTTTTCGAAAGTTGTTGATGATCTCCAATTGTTCGTTTAACTGTACTAATGTTGATAGTGTTTATGGTTTTTATTATTGGTTTGGTTTTGTGTATTTGGTTACGATGCTCGAGGCTGCAGCACGCGCACTCGCGGTTTGGCCGCCGCAAAGGGTGTGCTTTTCCGGAAAAGTGGTCGATGACCCGTGTATACCCACGAGGTGACTTAGTGGGGTCCCCCGTAGGTGGGGGGTTTGAGGCGCCAAGGTGTGAGCGGTGCGACCCCTCAAGGTAGGTGCTCGGCGTGGTTTACCGAGGTTGGTGCTCGGTTTGGTTTTCTTCCCGAGGTTGGTGCTCGGTTCGGTTTTCTTTTCCCGAGGTTGGTGCTCGGATCGGTTTTCGTTCCCGAGGTTGGTGCTCGGTTTGGTTTTCTTTCTTAAGGTTAGTGCTCGGTTTGGTTTTCTTTCCCGAGGTTGGTGCTCGGTTTGGTTTTTTGTCATGAGGATAGTGCTCGGTCTGGGTTGCCAGGGCAGGTGCCCGGTTCAGATTTTGCAAGGGGAGGGGACACCATCGATCGCACAATGCGGGGGGGCGGTTACTCTGGTTTTCTTACGGTTTGCTTTAGTTACAGTCTTCCTGCATTTCATCTTTTATACCTTGTGTCGCTGACTTCCCACTCCGTGACAGGTTTCTTCGGGGGTGAGAGTTAGGGCGACGGTGAGGCCGTGGCAGGAGTACTTTTGGTCCTTCGAGGCCATGGACTGTATTTACTTTTTATTTTGCTCAGTTCATTACCTGTTAGTAGCTTACTATGTGGATTGCGATACCCTTGTGGGGTCGATGTGGATGCTGGAATGTCGTTTATTTATCCTTGTGGGTGGTTGTTTTGCTTTTCCCGATTGGCCGCTTTCAAACTACAAAAGAAAAGAAAAAGAAAATATTTCGAAAACTATTTTAAAAAAAAATGCGGGTGTCGTGTGGGCACCATTTCAAAACCCTGGGGATTTATGGATTGCGAAAACCGTTTTGAAAATCTGGGTGTCGTGTGGGCGCAATTTCAAAACCCTGTGGATTTATGGATTTCGAAAACTTTTTTGAAAAACCTGGGTGCCGTGTGGGCACCGTTTTTAAACTTGTGGATTTATCCTTTCAAAAATTAGTCGGCCTCTTTAATACTTATGGAAAAATGGTTGTATGTATCCGACGAGTGAACTAGTGTGGTTAAAGTGATGATTGTATGGTTGTTGTAGTCTGGGCACGCACTGGGGGAGGTTGGTTACAAAAAAAAATATATACGCAAATTTCAAATCTTTGTAGTGGTCGTCTTCCGCTTAACGAAACCCCCGGGGCGTGACAGATTAAGATGGTATCAGAGAAAAACGGCTTTAACCACAGTAGTCGCTGTCCAACATCCACAGGAGCACATTACCGCTGGCTACTAAATAATGAAATGATCAGGGTATAATTGCGTAGAGATGCGAGAGTGCGGGACTGTTGAGTTTTGTTTTCTGGTTTAGCTCAGGTGTTGGGCTAGTGTAGTCGGGTTGTTTTGGAGGTTGGGGTCGAGGCCGGCTGCCACCGGGGCCTTGATGGTTGCTATGAGTCAATGGATTAGGCAACCAGCATAGGACACGGTGGGTCTGCTGACGGTGTTTATGCACTGGGTGCGGCTGTTGGCACGGCAGATCGTTGCGCCGGCTTTTGTTTTTTTCGAACCCCTTCCTCTGCCGACCTTCGGGTCGTCGTCTGTAATAGTGACGGGTGGTAGTGCAACCTACCGGTGTTCGTTAGGGTGTCGGCCGTTTGTCGGTCGTGGGTAACTGGATAGCCGTTTGTCTAAACTTGTACCTCCTAGGTCTTCTGGTGTTAGGTTATATCAGATAATCGGCCGATTCTTTTGCACCATGGGCAAGGTATGGGTGGGAATGATGATTCTTCCCCTATGGTTGTTACCCATAGTTCGGCTTTTTGCCGTAGACACTGCGATGGTTGTAGGAATTGTCGTGATGGGGTCTCGGGGTGCTCCCTTGGGTCAGAAAGGGAGACCACCGGGGCTAGTAAATCTTATGCGTTTGGGCTCGTTTTCGGTTAGAGAGGGTCAGTTAGGTTGTCCTACTAGTGGGTTGGCGCGTGATCCCTTGTGTGCATTTAGTGAACCTATGCAACTTTTGACAAGGTTCTGCTCGCTGTTTTCGTTGCTTGTCTTCTTCCGACCCTTTAGGTTTTAGACGGATAGTCTACAGTACCTGGAGGTCCTTGTTGAGCGGACCTAGAGCTTAGATTTTCTTCTAGTGGGGAGTGTCACCGTTGGTCTGGAGGTTTACCGCTCGTTTCGATGCCCGGTACTTGGAGGGGCAACGGGTTGGGACCGAGTGTTAGTGGTTATTTAGAGTGTCGCACCCCGTCGGTGCCAGGACGGAAGTAGGACCTTACCTTGTGGGCTTCGTCACCAGCTTCCCATGACTAAGGCATAGCCTTGAGGCTTAGTTTGGGAGCGTTTTGGATTGTTGATCTTTTGGGGCAGGTGTGAGTCAAGGGGGAATCTGGCGACTACTCGGAGTTTTGGCACTGGTCACTTTCGGCTAGGAGGCCCTGTACGCAGCTCTTTCGGTGGGGTAGACCTTGTGGTAGGTCTTAGAGCTGAAACCTAACGTTAGCTTTAACCGTCGCCTCGGTAGGACGGACAGTCGGAACGAGTGGTCCGGGATGGTGGTTTCGTTCCGAGCTTGTGGCCCATGTTGGTGACGGGCGGAAGTGGCCCGTGTTGATGACGGAGGGGAGCGGTCCGTGTGGTGGCAGGTGAGTTCATGGTTTTCAAGGGGGAAAATTTCGGGTAGTAGTAACCCAGCCTGTTTTGTTGGCACCTCCTGGAGCCTTGTGAGGGAGTTAGTGGGGTTTGTTTCCTTATCGTCGGGTTAGTTGTTTTGGACTTTTAAAGGCTCATCGGTACGGGTTGGGCGGTATGACTGGGGTACCTCGACGCGTCGCGAGACTTTGTTGCTGACTTCTCAGCGCCGGCTGAGGTGAGTTGCGGACCGGTGGCGTCGTGAAGGGAAATTCCGAGCCAGGAAGCGGGATTACGACGAGGTGCTGGGAATGGAGTGGTTCACGAGGTACCAGGCGGATGTGTAGTACTTAGTTTTAGTGAGCCTAGCGACTTGACCCTCTGCATCACTCACTGTCACCCCCGTGGTAGGGGTTCCTTCCGACGTCCTTCTGACTGAACTGCCGGGAATACCCCCGAGCGAGAGGTCATCCTCTCTTTCAAGCTTCTACCAGGCACGACTAAGAGTTTTCTGGATAAAGGGTTCATCAGACCGTGGGTGTCGCCTCGGGGCGCACCCGTACTCTTCGTGCGAAAGAAGAATGGAAGCCTATGTCTACGCATCAACTATAGGGAGATAAACAAGGTTCCAGTGCAGAACATGTCCAGGATTGACGACCTCTTCAATCGGCTGCGAGGAGCACTTACGGATATTTCACCGGAATCTCAGGGACCAGAAGCTGTTTACTAAGCTTAAGAACGTGAGTTCTAACTTCGCGAAGTGGACTTTTTGGGGCACACTGTGTCAGCAACGGAAATCACAGAGAATGTGAGCGGAACTACCCGACATACGATCCGGAACCGGCAGAAGTCGTCTTCGTTTTAAAGCCTTGGAGACCCCACCTTTTGGAGTCCAGCGTATTGTGCTTTCAGATCGCCAGAGTCTTAAGTTTTGTTCACAGAGATGGATTTGATTTTGCGGTAGAGGCATTGGTTTGTGTTGCTGAAGGACTCGGCTTGTCCACTCAGTATCACCCCGGGGGGAAAAGTAAGTGTAGTAGCGGATGTTTTGAGCAAGAAAGGTCAAATCGAGGGGGAAACGGATGAGCGCAAGTACTCAGCAGGACCGGTACTGTCGCGCGACTTTTGTCCATGATGGTCAAGCCAACCCTATTAGAGAAATCCTGGAAGGCCAGAAGACAGGCGCACAGATACAACTTGTTCGAGACCGGACCACGCGAGCGACCTTTCGGCGAGTGCGAACGGCGCAATACGTGTTCGAGGGCGAAATTGCTTACCCGAGCTGCCAGAGTTGAAGGAGGAAATACTGTTAGAGGCACACCGCGCTCCCTATGCGGCGCATCCGGGTGACACGAAGATGTTCAAGGATGCGATGCGGTTTGAGTCACAGTGGATCGATTGGCGAAGTCGGTTCTGTTCCCACCCATCCATACGACGTGGGCTAGAGACACTCGGCTTGTGTCGAACCGCTGGCAAAGGCTATGGCAAGCTTTAGAGACTAAACCACACTTCAGCACGGCGTTTCACCCCCAGACCGACGGACAGTCCGAGCAAGTGAACCGGGTTCTTGAAGATGTGCTCCGAGCCTGCGTACGTGATTTGGGTGATGGATGGTCACTTCTTTTGAGCTTAGAGAGGACTTGAGCTTCGACGGAACACCGGTGCGGATCTTAGCACGAGAGGACAGAAAGGATTGCGCAACCGGACTATCCCCTATGTGAAGGTGCTGTGGAGCAACCAGGAAGAATGTGAAGCGACTTGGGAACTGGAGTCAAAGATGAGGGAGTGCTACCCAGAGTTATTCGTTGCGGACCAGGATTAAGTTTCGAGGACGAAACTTTTTTTAAGTGGTGAGTGATGTAGAGTCCTGGTGTTCCCTTGCCCTCGTATACTTTTTTTTTATGACGGGATTGTTAGGAAAACTTTTCACTGTGTTTTCTGCAATGGACTGGCCTGGACCGCGAGTATTTTTCTGCGATTGAGCTCGAAAAACGGAAGACGGCAAAGCGAACGGATTCGGATTCCGATCTACGGATCTCCCGGAATGGGGGTAAAAGCATTTGCCTTTGAGTGGTGCTGTCACGCCCCGGGGGGTTTCATTAAGCGGAAGACGACCATTGAAAAGTTTTGAATTTATGTATTTTTTTTTTTTTGAAACCAAACTCCCCCGGTACGTGCCCAGACCCGCCGCATATACAAATTCACTCTGCGAATGGGCAGAGTCTCCTTTGTATATGCACGGCGTCCCGACTACAACAACCATACAATCATCACTTTAACCACACTAGTTAATCAGTCGGATACATACAACCATTTTTCCATAAGTATTAAAGAGGCCGACTAATTTTTGAAAGGATAAATCCACAAGTTTTAAAAACGGTACCCATACGGCACCCAGGTTTTTCAAAAAGGTTTTCGAAATCCATAAATCCACAGGGTTTTGAAATGGTGCCCACACGACACCCAGATTTTCAAAACGATTTTCGCAATCCATAAATCCCCAGGGTTTTGAAATGGTGCCCACAGGACACCCGCATTTTAAAAACAGTTTTCGAAATATTTCTTTTTTCTTTTCTTTTGTAGTTTGAAAGCGGCCAATCGGGAAAAGCAAAACAACCACCCACAAGGATAAATAAACGACATTCCAGCATCCACATCGACCCCACAAGGGTATCGCAATCCACATAGTAAGCTACTAACAGGTAATGAACTGAGAAACATAAAAAGTAAATACAGTCCATGGCCTCGAATGACCAAAAGTACTCCTGCCACGGCCTCACCGTCGCCCTAACTCTCACCCCCGAAGGAACCTGTCACAGAGTGGGAAGTCAGAGACACAAGGTTTAAAAGATGAAAAGCAGGAAGACTGTAACTAAAGCAAACCGTAAGAAAACCAGAGTAACCGCCCTCCGCATCGTGCGATCGACGGTGTCCCCTCCCCCTGCAAAACCTGAACCGGGCACCTGCCCCAGCAACCCAGACCGAGCACTAACCTCAAGACAGAAAACCAAACCGAGCACCAACCTCAAGATAGAAAACCAAACCGAGCACTAACCTCAAGAAGGAAAACCAAACCGAGCACCAACCTCGGGAAAGAAAGCCGAACCGAGCACCAACCTCGGGAAAAGAAAACCGAACCGAGCACCAACCTCGGGAAAAGAAAACCGAACCGAGCACCAACCTCGGGAAAAGAAAACCGAACCGAGCACCAACCTCGGAAAGAAAACCAAACCGAGCACCAACCTCGGTAAACCACGCCGAGCACCTACCTCGACAGGTCGCACCGCTCACACCTTGGCGCCTCAAACCCCCCACCTACGGGGGCCCCCACTACGTCACCTCGTGGGTATACACGGGTCATCGACCACTTTTCCGGAAAAGCACACCCTTTGCGGTGGCCAAACCGCGGGTGCGCGTGCTGCAGCCTCGAGCATCGTAACCAAATACACGAAACCAAACCAATAATAAAAACCATAAACACTATCAACATTAGTACAGTTAAACGAACAATTGCAGATTATCAACAGCTTTCGAAAAGTCCCACACTAAATCTCGAACGAAAAACCACAACATGATAAACATGAAAATAACGATAGTGCGCATAAAGGGATTCTAAGAGTGTACCCACCTCAAACGAGAAGAAGAAGATGCACGAAAACTCCAGCTAAAACACTCCCACCCTGTGACCGAAACAGCTACAGTGAAAATTACTGTTAAAAACATCGTCGCGGTCAAAAACACTCAAAAACGGGGCGAAACGGGCCAAAAACGGAGCTTCTGGACACTTTTTTTGAAGGCTGGTGCACGGGTCCAGGCGTGGACCGGGTCCACGACACAGAGGAGGAGGCGGCGCAGACCGGGCTCACCCCGGGAGCGTACACCAGGAGGATTGGGCCGAGCTGGTGTACGCGCAGGCGCGCACCGGGCTCACCCTCCCAGACCGCGGCGGCGCGCACCGGGTGCACGCTGGAGGCGTACATCGCGGTAGGCGGGCCGGGCTGGCACACGCGCCCGTGCCCCTTGTAGAGTACCGGCTCTGCGGATGGCGCGCCGACCACACAGATGGCTTGGAGCAGAGAGTTGCCTTGGGCATGTTGCATTTGAGTTTACAGTTGATGCCGGGTTGATTCGTATCAACGCAGAAGCTCCAGCTCGATTCGGGGTTTTTCCGGGCTTTGTATGCCGATTGACGATGAGATTTGGAAATTACCGACTTCACAGTGGAGTGCCGGAAATTTAGGAACACTTGGAACAGGTGTACTTTTAGATTACAGCGAGGTTCGGGAGGTTCCGGACTGACGCGGAGGATCCGGAGGCAAAAAGTGAGTCGGAACTGGCAATTTTGGAGCCGGTATTTGATTTGAGCACCCCGACTCAACGGATGAGCTTTTTGAAGAGAAAAAGCTGTGAGCGCGTGTACTTCCGATTTACAGCGGAGTTCGGGAGGTTCCGGACAGCGGCGGAAAGCCCGAAGGCAAAAAGTGAGTTGGAGTTGGATTTTTGGATTAAGTTTATTAAATAATTAATTGGTTTTTCTTTATAAAAGGGCCCCTGTAGCAGAGAAAGGAAAAAGAGAAAGAAAGGGAAAAAGAGAAGGAAAGAAAGAAAGAAGGAGAGGAAAAGGAAGAAGAAGATGGAGAAGAAGAAAGGAAAGAGGGTTTTAAGGTGATTTTGGTCTTGGACTCCCCGTGGGTGGCCGAGTGAAGCTCGTGGGCGTGCGACGTGCGACGACGAGGTAGGCAATAATTTAGTTTTTTGGGGTTTTCTCGGCTTTTGGAGCTTTTGGGGTTTTTTCCCTTTTTCTTCTTTTATTTTTGTTTTCAATTTCCTGCACGCGGGGGATCGCAGCCGTGGGAGCCGCGCGCGCGCGCAATGGCGCACGCGCGGCCGGCGCGGCTGCTGCGCGGCCGCGCAGCAGCCGCAAGGGTGCTGCAGGGCTGGCAGCACCCTGCGGGCCACCTGCGTGCGCGGGCAGCACCAGGGCGCGGCTGGCAGCGCGCAAGCGCGTGCGGCGGGCGAGCGCGCCCTGCGGACCGCGCGCAAGGCGCGCGCGGTGCCGCAGGGCCGCGCGCAGGGTGCGCACCGCGCGGGCCCAAGCGGGTCGCACGTGGTGCCGCGGGCCCTGCGCGGGCCAGGCGCAGCGCCGTGGGCGCTGCGCGTGCCGCGCGCGCAAGGCGCGCGCGGTGCCGCAGGGCCGCGCGCAGGGAGCGGACCGCGCAGGCCCGAGCGGGTTGCGCACAGTGCCGCGGGCCCGAGCGGGTCGCGCGCGGTGCCGCGGGCCCTGCGCGGGCCGCGCGCAGCACCGTGGGCGCTGCGCGGGCCGCGCGCAGCACCGTGGGCGCTGCGCGGGCCGTGCGCGCCCTGCGGACCGCGCGCAAGGCGCGCGCGGTGCCGCAGGGCAGCGCGCAAGGCGCGCACCGCGCGGGCCAGAGCGGGTCACGCGCGGTGCCGCGGGCCCTGCGCGGGCTGCACGCAGCGCCATGGGCGCTGCGCGGGCCGCGCGCGCCCCGCGGACCGCGCGCAAGGGGCGCACGGTGCCGCAGGGCCGCGCGCAGGTCGCGCACCGCGCGGGGCCGAGCGGGCCGTACGCGGTGCCGTGGGCCCTGTGCGGGCAGCGCGCAGCGCCGCGCGCCCTGTGCAGGCAGCGCGAAGCGCCGCGGGCCGGGCGGGCGCGCGTGGCGCTGCGAGGCGACGCGCGGCAGGTCTGCGGGAGCCGTGCGGCTGGCTGCGTCGCTCGGTCGTTGCCGGCAGTGGCTTGTCGAGCAGTTTCGCTTATTGTTTTCGTCAGCAGATTTCGCGAGCGGTTTTCGCTGTTTTTCGTGAGCAGTTTGCGAGCGTTTTCGCGCAGGTTTTCGCTGTTTTTTCGCAAGCAGTTTGCGAGCGGTTTCGCGCAGATTTTCGCTATTTTTCGCGAGCAGTTTGCGAGCGGTTTCGCGCAGGTTTTCGCGCAGGTTTTTGCTGTTTTTCGCGAGCAGTTTTGCGAGCGGTTTTGCGTAGGTTTTTTCGCCGACGGAGCTGTTTTTCGCCGTCGGGCACAGTTTTTCGCCGACGGAGGCCATTTTTCGCCGCCGGATGCTCGGTTTTCGACCGTTTGACTGATTTTGTGATTTCTTCTTTCCTGGCGGTTGCAGTGCTGTTTTTAGCTTTCGTCGAGGCTAGTTGTGTGTTTCTTCGCGGTGTGGACCCGCGGGCTTGTTTCGGGGCATCCGCTAAGCGCGCGATCGTGTGGTAGGACGCTGCGTGCCCCGCTTTGCGTGCGGACCTCGTGGAGGCAAGGTAATCCCGCTGAGCCCAATTGCAAGTGTCGACAAGCAATTGGTGGCAAGCTGAGGTGGGTTGGTTTTTCTCTCCAAGTCTACGGACTTCCTTCTGATTCTATTGTGATAGGATTGCATGCTAGTTTCAGTGTTTTCTTGGAACTTAACTAGCACCCCCATCATATGTGCATGTGTTTGACCAGACCAATAGAGAACCTTAATCTGGGCTAGGTTCTTTTATGTTTTAGACATCCCACACAGTGCATATCCTTCTGGACATAGAGTTCCTCGCCCGAGTAGTGGGCTGGGTGGTCAGAGTGTTGTGGGACGGGTGTTGCACTCGGGCCGGGGGACCGAGTGGGGTCTGGTGGCTGAGTTAGGCCAGTGTTAGTGTGTGGGGAACTGTTTCAGATAAACGGTGGTCCCGGGGTTGTACTTTCCGCTGTTCTTCTCGTCACCACCATGTTGTGATCGTGGTGCACTTGTGTTAGCAGGACCTTGAACCCAGAACGTTTTTGGACGAACACATGATTTTAGTCAGCAAATGTTTTCTTCCAAGCCCCACAGGGACGCCTGAGTCTATTCTTGTTTGATAGGACGTGGGCAGTGGCTCTTCGGGGTTTGGACATAAACCTTGTTTTCAATTGTTTTCCAAAAGACTAAAAATCAGTAAAAAGATGGATTTCTCTCAGATCGAATGGTTTTCTGAAATAAATGACATGGTTTCTTATAAACTTATCCACCCGAGCGGATTCGAGTGATCTGGGTTCTAAGGGCTGTTTCTTTCTTGGGGACGTAGGCATTAGTCTCCCGGGGTTTTCTGACCCTTCGCGGATCTGGCTGTGGAGCATCTCCGGCCGTGAGTTTGGGTGTTGAGACAGTTCCCACTTTAACCGAGAGGGGCCGAATCCCTGAACGGTAAAGGATCGAGAACTTCGATAGGCTGAGCCTAGAGTCTGTTCTTGTTTGATTGGGGTTCTAGGCAACGTTCCATCGGGATTTTCGGATCCTTGCCGCGTCAGTCGGTTCTTCTCGCCTATGAGTGGGGTGTTGTTGTGGGAGCCGTTGGTAGAGACGGTGGTCCCAGCTGGGTAGTACTTTCGTTGAGTGTGTCAGTGTTGTGAGATTGATTCGTGGAGGGTTCTCCGACCGAGTTGTGCTTTGAGCATCGAGATACCGATCTGTTTGATCGTGGACTATAGCCTGCAGGAGCCACTTGTGAGACAATGATTCAGTTGTGATACTTGAGTTTGGTGGGGTCGCTCCCCTCGAGCTACGTCCCGGGTGCGTTGATGATTCCGAGCGTGATGAGGCTGCGATGATGATACCGAGCCTGACGAGGCTGCGATGATGCGCCTAGTTCATATACTAGAGGTCGCTTGATACCCCTGGCCGAGCTACCATGGGGTCACTTTGTGAGAGATTGAGATAGTCCGATTGGACACCCTGGTTGATACACTAGGGGGGGCGCAGGCTTGACTTGACTGGGCCCTATGAGGCAGTCGTTGGGATTGGGTGACACTGTGAGAGTGATGGCATAGCATGTGTCATAGTAGAGTTTTCTTGATCATGGTACTTGTGACATATTGTCAGCAGTGAGTGGCTGCATACCATCATCCATATTCTCTTCCTATTGAGCATAGTAGATAGAGGCATGATAGCCGTAGATTCTTTTCTAGCTTATTTTTCAGTATCACAGTCTTTTCTGTTATCTTATGCCTCTAGTAGACTTAGTGGGCAGACCGTGGTTCTTGGAGACGGTACCCACTGAGAACTACTGTAGGATGTAGTTCTCACACCCTCTGTCGGTGACAGATTGCTGAGGCTTTCTTCCGTTCCTGCCGAGCTTGACTGGACGGGCCGAGGACAGGGAGTAGCGTGATAGTTCCCTACCAGCATTGTTATTTTAGAGTGAGGTAGATGTACCATCCCAGACTGTGGGAGCTTGATTATGTATGGTTATATTTCCTGTTTAGCTATCTCCCATTTGGATTTGTAGATGTTGTGTAGGTGGACTTCTATTTGTATCATCTTGTTTTGGGAGATAGGCTATGTGTTGTTGCAGCTTTGTAGTAGTGAAATTTTATATTACAGCTTTCTTATCCGCTCTGATATCTGTGTAGCTGTAGTTCTGTCCTTGCAGGTTAGACGCTTCGTCTGTACGGCAGTTTCCGTACAGATGGCGGATCTGTTAGCGAGCCCGGGTCGTAGTTTCGACCCCGGGGCGTGACAGATTAGCGTGGTATCAGAGCCTAGGATGTAGGTCATTGAGGACTTAGAAACCCTAGGCTTGTGGTTGGACATTAGGATGACTACGTGAGAGTCGTGACCTTAGCGAGAGTCCTGATTGAGTTATTACCTCTCCCAAGGGTTGGGACGAGTGATTTTACTTGTTATTCTCTCAAAGGTGATTATGTTGGCTGCAGACAACATAATACCTCAGGAAGGATAACAGCTTTTAGACTTTCGCTGGATTGGGTTGTATGGTTGTTGTGTCCTGATGTTCGCTTTTGTTTCAGTTACCTGCGATGCCGCCGAGACGTCGTGCAGCGACGAGAGGGCGTCCGACCTCAGCTGAGGAGCCCGAGCGGCAGGAGGCCGAGCAAGCCAGGCAGAGTGAGGTACAGGATCTGCGGGCTCAGGTGGCCCAGATGTCGGAGGCGTTGCGACGCCAGGAGGTGGCGGCCAAGCGCCAGGAGGAAAACATGGAGCGTATGATGAGATTGCTGGAGCAGAGGGCACCTCCTGTGGCACCACCATCAGTACTTCCGGTTATGACATCCTCGACCTCGTCACAGATTCCTCCGTTGACAAAGACAGAGCAGAGGGAGCTCATGGATCGACTATCCTTTATCAGCAAGTTTCACCCCCCGCGGTTCTCAGGTCAGAGTTCGGAGCCGTGGGAGGTTGAGAACTGGATTGCGGCCATGGAGAAATTGTTTGAGAACCTCTTCATCAAGGAAGAACATCAGGTACATTTGGGGGCGCACTTCTTGGAGAAGGACGCCGAGACTTGGTGGCGTCGAGTTCGTCCAGTGGGACCACCGGGAGTACAGTTATTGACGTGGGCGGAGTTTCGTGCTTTGCTACTCAGGGCCTATTTTCCTGATAGTGCAAAGCAGAAGCTAGAAGGGGATCTTCGACGATTGCAGCAGGGTGATCGACCACTTCATGAGTACATTCGGGAGTTCCAGAAATTGTTGAGCAGTGTGCCACATGTCGCCCCAGATGAGGCTCAGAAGGTAGATTTGTTTGAGAGAGGACTGCACCAGGATATCTATTATCTTGTTCACTCGCACCGATCACCGACTTTGGATGCGGCCATTGAGCATGCTCAGTGGGTTTCCCGAGGCACAGCGGTTATGTCAGAGAGGGACAGAGCGCCAGGATCCAGCTCCGGGGTGAGGCATCCGGTATCGCCTGATTTTGGACAGTCTAGTGGATCGGGACCCCCGGGGCCGCCACCATCCCAGTCTGAGGGTCGTGGATTTCAGAGGAGACGGAGATCAGGAGGTCCCCCTCAGCCGAGGCACCAGCAGCAGTATCAGGATGTGTGTGTCATTTGCGGTGGGCCGCATGCAGTGCAGCAGTGTGACCATAGGCTGGGGCGATGCTTTTCGTGTGGACAGTCGGGACATTTTCAGGCAGCATGCCCTCATGTAGTACTTACGGTAATGCCGCTTGTGACGGCACCCCCGCTACCTCTTTCGGAGGAAGGAGCTCCTCCGACTTACCGCCAGCCAGATGAGGCCATGACGTCGAGGCAGTCAGGACGACGACCACCCACATCGAGAGGATGAGTTTGGGTTGCCCTATTGGTGGGCGCCAGGTTAGCGGATCGCATGGTACTTGGTACGACTTCCTTTCCTAGTGGTTGAGATCAGAGTTTTGCGCCCTACATGGTTCGAGTTGGTGGATTGTAGTTGCTTGGGTGCAGCCACAGCAGGGACAGCTTCAACATCTCTCTCTCCTTGTTTTCTCGTCTTGACGCCGAAACTAGCGAACGGGGCGAAAATTTCAAAGGGCTACTCCAGAAATGGAGACGATGCCGGAACCTGTTCTTGTTTGATTGGGGTGAAGGCATCGATCTGTTGGAATTTTCGGACTTGTTGCAATTTTGGCTGCTTTCCAATTTGAGAGTTGAGGTTGATGATGTTCCTGATGTAGGGCCTTCTTTGTGGTAGGAGGTGTGTTTTGGTTTCGAGGACGAAACCTTTTGAAGGAGGGGAGAGTGTAGAGTACCGGGTCTGCGGATGGCGCGCCGACCACACAGATGGCTTGGAGCAGAGAGTTGCCTTGGGCATGTTGCATTTGAGTTTACAGTTGATGCCGGGTTGATTCGGATCAACGCAGAAGCTCCAGCTCGATTCGGGGTTTTTCCGGGCTTTGTATGCCGATTGAGGATGAGATTTGGAAATTACCGACTTCACAGTGGAGTGCCGGAAATTCAGGAACACTTGGAACAGGTGTACTTTCAGATTACAGCGAGGTTCGGGAGGTTCCGGACTGACGCGGAGGATCCGGAGGCAAAAAGTGAGTCGGAACTGGCAATTTTGGAGCCGGTATTTGATTTGAGCACCCCGACTCAACGGATGACCTTTTTGAGGAGAAAAAGCTGTGGACACGTGTACTTTCGATTTACAGCGGAGTTCGGGAGGTTCCGGACTGACGCGGATGATCCGGAGGCAAAAAGTGAGTCAGAACTGGCAATTTTGGAGCCGGTATTTGATTTGAGCACCCCGACTCAACGGATGAGCTTTTTGAAGAGAAAAAGCTGTGAGCGCGTGTACTTCCGATTTACAGCGAGTTCGGGAGGTTCCGGACAGCGGCGGAAAGCCCGAAGGCAAAAAGTGAGTTGGAGTTGGATTTTTGGATTAAGTTTATTAAATAATTAATTGGTTTTTCTTTATAAAAGGGCCCCTGTAGCAGAGAAAGGAAAAAGAGAAAGAAAGGGAAAAAGAGAAAGAAAGAAAGAAAGAAGGAGAGGAAAAGGAAGAAGAAGATGGAGAAGAAGAAAGGAAAAGAGGGTTTTGAGGTGATTTTGGTCTTGGACTCCCCGCCAAGTGAAGCTCGTGGGTGTGCGACGTGCGACGACGAGGTAGGCAAAAATTCAGTTTTTTGGGGTTTTCTCGGCTTTTGGAGCTTTTGGGGTTTTTTCCCTTTTTCTTCTTTTATTTTTGTTTTCAATTTCCTGCACGCGGGGGATCGCAGCCGCGGCAGCCGCGCGCGCGCGCAATGGCGCACGCCCGGCCGCGCAGCAGCCGCAAGGGTGCTGCAGGGCTGGCAGCACCCTGCGGGCCACCTGCGTGCGCGGGCAGTACTAGGGCGCTGCGCCCTGGTGCAGCGCCGCGTGGGCGCTGCTGGTCGAGCGCCCTGCGGACCGCGCGCAAGGCGCGCGCGGTGCCGCAGGGCCGCGCGGGCCCGAGCGGGTCGCGCGCGGTGCCGCGGGCCCTGCGCGGGCCGCGCGCGCCCTGCGGACCGCGCGCAAGGCGCGCGCGGTGCCGCAGGGCCGCGCGCAGGGCGCGCACCGCGCGGGCCCGAGCGGGTCGCGCGCGGTGCCGCGGGCCCTGCGCGGGCCGCGCGCAGCGCCGTGGGCGCTGCACGAGCCGCGCGCGCACCGCGGACCGCGCGCAAGGCGCGCGCGGTGCCGTAGGGCCGCGCGCAGGTCGAGCACCGCGCGGGGCCGAGCGGGCCGTGCGCGGTGCCGCGGGCCCTGTGCTGGCAGCGCGCAGTGCCGCGGGCCGGGCGGGCGCGCGTGGCGCTGCGAGGCGACGCGCGGCAGGTCTGCCGGAGCCGTGCGGCTGGCTGCGCCGCTCGGTCGTTGCCGGCAGTGGCTTGTCGAGCAATTTCGCTTATTGTTTTCGTCGGCAGATTTCGTGAGCGGTTTTTGCTGTTTTTCGCGAGCAGTTTGCGAGCATTTTCGCGCAGGTTTTCGCGCAGGTTTTCGCTGTTTTTTCGCAAGCAGTTTGCGAGCGGTTTCGCGCAGATTTTCGCTGTTTTTCGCGAGCAGTTTGCGAGCGGTTTCGCGCAGGTTTTCGCGCAGGTTTTCGCTATTTTTCGCGAGCAGTTTTGCGAGCGGTTTTGCGCAGGTTTTTTCGCCGACGGAGCTGTTTTTCGCCGTCGGGAGCAATTTTTCGCCGACGGAGGCCATTTTTCACCGCCGGATGCTCGGTTTTCGACCGTTTGACTGATTTTGTGATTTCTTCTTTCCTAGCGGTTGCAGTGCTGTTTTTAGCTTCCGTCGAGGCTGGTTGTGTGTTTCTTCGCCGCGTGGACCTGCGGGCTTGTTTCGGGGCATCCGCTGAGCGCGCGATCGTGTGGTAGGACGCTGCGTGCCCCGCTTTGCGTGCGAACCTCGTGGAGGCAAGGTAATCCCGCTGAGCCCAATTGCAAGTGTCGACAAGCAATTGGTGGCAAGCTGAGGTGGGTTGGTTTTTCTCTCCAAGTCTATGGACTTCCTTCTAATTCTATTGTGATAGGATTGCATGCTAGTTTAAGTGTTTTCTTGGAACTTAACTAGCACCCCCGTCATATGTGCATGTGTTTGACCAGACCAATAGAGAACCTTAATCTGGGCTAGGTTCTTTTATGTTTTAGACATCCCACACAGTGCATATCCTTCTGGACATAGAGTTCCTCGCCCGGGTAGTGGGCTGGGTGGTCAGAGTGTTGTGGGACGGGTGTTGCACTCGGGCCGGGGGGCCGAGTGGGGTCTGGTGGCTGAGTTAGGCCAGTGTTAGTGTGTGGGGAACCGTTTCAGATAAACGGTGGTCCCGGGGTTGTACTTTCCGCTGTTCTTCTCGTCACCACCATGTTGTGATCGTGGTGCACTTGTGTTAGCAGGACCTTGAACCCAGAACCTTTTTGGACGAACACATGATTTTAGTCAGCCAATGTTTTCTTCCAAGCCCCGCAGGGACGCCTGAGTCTATTCTTGTTTGATAGGACGAGGGCAGTGGCTCTTCGGGGTTTGGACATAAACCTTGTTTTCAATTGTTTTCCAAAAGACTAAAAATCAGTAAAAAGATGGATTTCTCTCCGATCGAATGGTTTTCTGAAATAAATGACATGGTTTCTTATAAACTTATCCACCCGAGCGGATTCGAGTGATCTGGGTTCTAAGGGCTGTTTCTTTCTTGGGGACGTAGGCATTAGTCTCCCGGGGTTTTCAGACCCTTCGCGGATCTGGCTGTGGAGCATCTCCGGCCGTGAGTTTGTGTGTTGAGACAGTTCCCACTTTAACCGAGAGGGGCCGAATCCCTGAACGGTAAAGGATCGAGAACTTCGATAGGCTGAGCCTAGAGTCTGTTCTTGTTTGATTGGGGTTCTAGGCAACGGTCCATCGGGATTTTCGGATCCTTGCCGCGTCAGTCGGTTCTTCTCGCCTATGAGTGGGGTGTTGTTGTGGGAGCTGTTGGGAGAGACGGTGGTCCCAGCTGGGTAGTACTTTCGTTGAGTGGGTCAGTGTTGTGAGATTGAGTCGTGGAGGGTTCTCCGACCGAGTTGTGCTTTGAGCATTGAGATACCGATCTGTTTGATCGTGGACTATAGCCTGCAGGAGCCACTTGTGAGACAGTGATTCAGTTGTGATACTTGAGTTCGGTGGGGTCGCTCCCCTCGAGCTACGCCCCGGGTGCGTTGATGATTCCGATCCTGATAAGGCTGCGATGATGATACCGAGCCTGACGAGGCTGCGATGATGCGCCTAGTTCATATACTAGAGGTCGCTTGATACCCCTGGCCGAGCTACCATGGGGTCACTTTGTGAGAGATTGAGATAGTCCGATTGGACACCCTGGTTGATACACTAGGGGGGGCGCAGGCTTGACTTGACTGGGCCCTATGAGGCAGTCGTTGGGATTGGGTGACACTGTGAGAGTGATGGCATAGCATGTGTCATAGTAGAGTTTTCTTGATCATGGTACTTGTGACATATTGTCAGCAGTGAATGGCTGCATACCATCATCCATATTCTCTTCCTATTGAGCATAGTAGATAGAGGCATGATAGCTGTAGATTCTTTTCCAGCTTATTTTTCAGTACCACAGTCTTTTCTGTTATCTTATGCCTCTAGTGGACTTAGTGGGCAGACCGTGGTTCTTGGAGACGGTACCCACTAAGAACTACTGTAGGATGTAGTTCTCACACCCTCTGTCGGTGACAGGTTGCTGAGGCTTTCTTCCGTTCCTGCCGAGCTTGACTGGACGGACCGAGGACAGGGAGTCGCGTGATAGTTCCCTACTAGCATTGTTATTTTAGAGTGAGGTAGATGTACCATCCCAGACTGTGGGAGCTTGATTATGTATGGTTATATTTCCTGTTTAGCTATCTCCCATTTGGATTTGTAGATGTTGTGTAGGTGGACTTCTATTTGTATCATCTTGTTTTGGGAGATAGGCTATGTGTTGTTGCAGCTTTGTAGTAGTGAAATTTTATATTACAGCATTCTTATCCGCTCTGATATCTGTGTAGCTGTAGTTCTGTCCTTGCAGGTTAGACGCTTCGTCTGTACGGCAGTTTCCGTACATATGGCGGATCTGTTAGCGAGCCCGGGTCGCAGTTTCGACCCCGGGGCGTGACACGCCTGGCTCACCCCCACGGGCCGTGGCGTCACGCACCGGGTGCACGCTGGAGGCGTGCACCGCGGTAGGCGGGCCGGGCTGGTGCACACGTCTGTGCGCCTGGTTCCGCGCCTTCGGGCTGCGGGACGTGCGCCGGGCGCACGCCACTCCGGTGGACCGCGCGGGGTGTGGTCCGTACGGTGAACAGTAAAACCTCCCGTTTCGTCTCCCCGCGGCTCCAATGATGACCCCGCGAACACGTCGACTGCGGCGACGACCCCGTGGCCATGACAATGGCGGCGGCGGCCTCCCGTTTAACAATGGCGGCGGCGGCTTCCCGTTGCCAACACAAACCCACACGGCGTGCGACACCCGAATGACCATCGCCCAACCCTCGACCTCACAGAAATTGCAAACAGGGAAAAAAAAAACACGATCACTCGATCCTGCGAGGAAGGGGAAAAAGGATCGTCCTGTCGTCTCCAACGTAAGGCTCCCCGAAAGGTGGATTCCCCCGTTCTTCCTTCTCCTTTTCGATCGCTCCCCTAATTTGAATTTTCGAAATTCGAAAGTCCCCCTCCGTTCACGTTCTTGAAAGGAAAAAGATAAGATAAACTAAAGGCTCGTACGGAAGGGTACTGTAAAAGAATAAAAAAAATCCTCCAAACCCTAGGCCCAGATTTGACTCAGTGTCACGCCCCGGGTCGAAACTGCGACCCGGGCTCGCCAACAGATCCGCCGCCCATACGGGAAGCCCAGTATAGACGTAGCGTCTAACTTGCAAAAGATCATCTATACTACACAAATATCAGAGCTGAAGGTAAAAACTGAAAGGAAATAAAATAAATACAACTCTAATCAAATATACATCCCAAGTCCTCACCAAAATACATAAGTCTCTCAAAATAAAATAAGAAGAGTACAACTCAATCCTCACTACAGGGTCACTCAACATGAACTCTCAAAATGTAAGGAGGTACATCTACTCTCAGGACGACGACTGGTAGGGATCTATCTCGCGACTCCCTTGCCTCGATCAGCCGGATCAGCAACAGGTGCAGCAGGAACTGGAGTAGAAGTCCCTGGGGAAAAGACACCACGACGGGTGTGAGAACTACTTCCCACAGTAGTTCATAGTGGGTGCCGCCAACAAGCCCGACGGTCTGCCCACTAAGTCTACTAGAGGCATAAAGTAACAGATGCAGTGCAGGAAAGAAAAGCGGGTAAATAAACTCTACAGCTACTATGCCTCTATCTAGATGCTCAAGGAGTGGAACAGAAAGAAATATGGTGCATCTACTATCCCTCAACTCAGATCACCCAATCTACACTGACTGCCACATCGGGTCCAGTCAAACCTGTGCCTACCTACTGTCGTTACATCCCGGAGGACCGGACTTACGTAGGGCGTCCGTGACTGCCAAAACTGGCCCAGCCAGAGGGACTGCGTCGACAAGTCGCGATAGCAAGAACAAGCCCAACTCCGGAGTGGCACTCGTGGGGCGCGACCCCAACGAGGAAAGTATCCGCGCATCTCTGTCGAGCTCAAAAGTGGCTGTAGTGTACCGGATTCTTGGTTTGAGCGCACCGACTCTGCAGATGGGCTTTTTGGGTGAGAAAAGCCGTGAGCATGTGTGTTTTCAGTTTACAGCGGGGTTCGGGAGGTTCCGGGCAGCGACGGAGGAGTGGAGGTCGAAAAGTGAGTTAGCGTGGCCACTTTTTGATTATTTTAATTAAATAAATTGCTTTTTTTTTAAAATTTGGTGTTTTCTTTGTCCTTCCAGCAGCTAGTGGAGTGGGAGTTGGCAGAGAGAGATAGAGTTGGTAAATTAATTAAATTGGAGGTGTGTTGTTGTTGATTAATTAATTTAGGGTGAGTTGGAGGAGTTAATTAATTAGCTTTCCCTTTTAAAAGCCCTCTCTCACTCTCTCTCTCGAACTCCATCTCATTTCTGTTTTCACCAAGTGACTTTTTTGGGTTGGTCTGAAGCTGAGGTGGAAGGAAGGAAGGAAGGGGAAGAAAAAGGAAAAGAGAAGGAGAGGTGTTCTTGTGCCGTTTTCGTCGCCGCAAGGGCGTGGAGCCGAGCGTGGGCGCGGCGAGCCTCGTGGAGGTGTGTTTTAAATTATTTAATTATTTTATTTTGTGAAGCGTGGGTTTTGGCTCTCTCCTTGTTTTTCCTTTTCTTTCTTTTTGCTGCTGGTATGGCGTGGGACTTGTTGTCCGGTTCGTGCAGCGAGAGGCTTGGGAGGCGGGCCGCTGCATGGTCGAGCTGGGGCGTTGTTCGCAGCTGCCGCCGCTGCGTGGGCGCGCATGAGCGCCGCGCGCAGCTGGCGCCCTGCTGCTGTTATTTTGCAGCAGCGCGCCAGGGCCCCTGCAGCCTCACCCTGGGGAGCCCCGCCCGGGCAGGCGCGCAGGTCGCGCAGCGCCGCGGGCCACGCGCGGCACTGCGGTGCGCGCGCAGTGCCGGGGGCCGCGCGCGGCACTGCGGTGCGCGCGTAGTGCCGCGGGCACTGCGCTGACCGCGCGCAGTGCCGCGGGCCCCGTGCGGGCCGCGCGCGGCAGTGCGGTGCGCGCGCAGTGCCGCGGGCACTGCGCGGACCGCGCGCAGTGCCGCGGGCCCCGTGCGGGCCGCGCGCGGCACTGCGGTGCGCGCGCAGTGCCGTGGGCCCCGTGCAGGCCTCGCGCGGCACTGCGGTGCGCGCGCAGTGCCGCGGGCACTGCGCGGACCGCGCCCAGTGCCGCGGGCCCCGTGCGGGCCGCGCGCGGCACTGCGTTGCGCGCGCAGTGCCGCGGGCACTACGCGGACCGCGCGCAGTGCCGCGGGCCCCGGGCAGGCCGCTTGCGGCACTGCGGTGCGAGTGCAGTGACGCGGGCACTGCGGGGACCGTGGGCGGTGCCGCGGGCCAGGCGGGCGGCCATGGGCCGCACGGGCTTGCAGGCCGCGCGCTAGGCGCGCGGGCCTGCAAGGCCCCGCCCGGGCGGCCATGGGCCGCGCGGGCTTGCAGGCCGCGCTCTAGGCGCGCGGGCCTGCAAGGCCCCGCGCGGGCGGCCATGGCCCCGCGCGGGCGGCCTTATGCCGCGCGGGCTTGCAGGCCGCGCGCTAGGCGCGCGGGCCTGCATGGCCCCGCGCGGGCGGCCATGGGCCGCGCGGGCTTGCAGGCCGCGCGCTAGGCGCGCGGGCCTGCAAGGCCCCGCGCGGGCGGCCATGGCCCGCGCGGGCGGCCATGGGCCGCGCGGGCTTGCAGGCCGCGCGCTAGGCGCGCGGGCCTGCAAGGCCCGCGCGGGTGGCCTTGTGCCGCGCGGGCCTGCAAGGCACCGCGCGGGCGGCCTTGTGCCGCGGCGGGCTTGCAGGCCGCGCGCTAGGCCCGCGGGCCTGCAAGGCGCCGCGCGGGCGGCCTTTGTGCCGTGCGGCCGCGAGCGGCGTTGTTGCCGCGCAGGCTGCGGCCCGGCAACGCGCCGCGGCGTGGGTGCGATGGGTTTTCCATGCCACACGCGGCGTTCTCGTCGCCGGATGAGATTTTTTATCGCCTTGTGGGCGTAGTTTTCGACCGCGGCTTTTCTGATCCCAGTTTCCACCTTTTTCGCAGTGTGCCTCAGTGTCTGCTTGGCTACGTGATCGGTGGTGAGCGCTGTGCCGCGAGGAGTTGTGAGATCACGCCGAGACCTTCGTTGGGCGCGCGGCTTTTGCGGGCTCTTCACAGGTGGGTTGGTTTCTTCCGAAAGGATTACGGGATGCCCATTTTCTTTCCAAGCGCGAAGGTATTGTGACCTGATGCTATCAGGCAAGTGCGGGTCGGCCGCGCAGGTCGCGGGTTATGGTTTTCGACTGGGACACGCGTTATGCTAATTGGTTTTCGCTCTGGATTTCACAGCTGTATTCGAAGCCCCTGGCCGTGTTACCAGGAGGGCGTCTACCCTGGCCGAGTTACCAGGAGGGTATTTTCCCCGGCCGAGTTACCGGGAGGGCATTTTCCCTGGCCGAGTCACCAGAAGGGTACCTTTCCCCGGCCGTGTTACCGGGAGGACTTTATCCCTGGCTGAGGTACCAGGAGAGCACTTCCCTGGCCGAGACACCAGTGGAAGTTCGCCCCTGGCCGAGTTACCGGGTGGCTGCGAGAGAATGACATGTGCGGGTGGTCATTTTCATATTATGCTAGATGTCATTTAGTACAGCATTGCATTGAGGCATATAGTGATAGATTTACTTACAGCTTTCATTTCAGTATTATCTATCTATCTATCTATCTGTTTTTGCCTCCAGTGGACTTGGTGGGCAACCGAGGATAGGACATCGGTACCCATTGAGATCTGACTTTTCAGTTGATCTCACACTCGCCGTGTGTGACAGGTGTTTCTGAGGCGGCCGTTCCAGGGCCGGCACGTGCGGAGTCTTCAGACCGCGGCAAGGGCTTGGCCGACTAGCGCCTCCCGGGTCTGTTGAGTCACAGGTAGAGCTACTCGGGTATTTTGGGTTTCCCACTTTTGTACTAGATAGTGATGTTGTACCCCTTTTTGGGAGGTAGTGGATGTTGTACCTGGACTTTTTACTTAGTGACTCTTGTATGCAGTTTATTTTCTTCAGTGTTGCATCTCTTCTGCTCTGATACTTGTATAGCTAGATCTCTTGTTACAGGTTGACACTTCGTCTGTGCGGCAGTTTCCGCACAGACGGCGGATCTGTTGGCGAGCCCGGGTCTCAGGCTCGACCCCGGGGCGTGACAGATTAGGTGGTATCAGAGCCTAGGTGTTTAGGTCTTTGGGGACTTAGGGACCCTAGGCTTTTGGTTGGACAGTTGAGTGACTGTCGAGAGAGATGTGTGGTAGCGAGAGTTTTAGTTGTGTTGTGACTCCCCCGGGGTTTCGGGCGAGTGACTTTACATGTTAGCTCTCTAAAGTAGTTCTGTTGGCTGCAGACAACACAACACTTTAGAGTTGGTAACATGTTTTAGACTTTCGCTTGCTTTGGGTTGTGAGGTTTTGGTTCTCTGACACCCTGTTTTCCCTGTCACAGTTGCCTGAGATGCCTCCTAGACGTCGTGCGACGACGAGGGCGCACTCCGCGTCGGAGGACAGGCCCGAGCAGGAGGAGGCTGCAAAGGGTGAGGTTCATGAGCTGCGGGCCCAAGTGGCCCAGATGTCTGAGGCGTTGCGGCGCCAGGAGGAGGCTGCCAAACGCCAGGAGAAAAATTTGGAGCGGATGATGAGGTTACTTGAGCAGAGGACATCTGCGGCACCGCCAGTGGCGACTTCGTCGACCTCATCTCAGATCGCCCCTTTGACAGAGTCGGAGCAGAGAGAGCTCACGGATCGTTTAGCTTATGTCAGCCAGTTCCGTCCTCCGCGTTTCGCCGGGCAGAGTTCTGAGCCACGGGAAGTAGAAAACTGGATTTCAGCAATAGAGAAGTTATTTGAGAACCTGTTTATTAAGGAAAAGCATCAAGTGTATTTGGCTACACACTTCCTGGAGGGTGACGCAGAGACTTAGTGGCGTCGTGTCCGCCCCCCGGGACCGCCAGGAGCTCAGGTGATGTCTTGGTAGGAGTTCCGCGCCTTGCTACTCGGGGCCTATTTCCCCGACAGTGCAAAGCAGAAGCTTGAGGGGGATCTCCGTCGACTGCAGCAGGGTAGCCGACCCCTTCCGGACTACATTCGAGAGTTCCAGCGCTTATTGAGCAGCGTGCCGCACGTTGCCCCTGATGAGGCCCAGAGGGTAGACCTGTTCGAGCGAGGGCTGCACCCGGACATTTATCATCTGGTTCATTCACACCGATCGCTGACTCTGGACGCAGCCATGGAGCGTGCATGGTGGGTCTCCCGAGGGAGGGTGATTATGGCTGAGAGGGGCGGGGCGTCAGGGGCTAATTCCGGGGAGAAATGCCCCGCACCACAGGATTCTGGACAGACGAGCAGGCCGCGGCCCCCGAGGCCGCCTCAGATTCCGCATCGAGGCCGCGGGGCACAGAGAAGACAGAGATCGAGGGGCTCCCGACCTCCTAGGCAGCAGCAGCAGCAGCAGAGCCGCACTGATAGTTGTGTGATTTGCGGCGGACCCCACGCCCCCCAGCAGTGTGATCAGCGGCAGGGCCGATGTTACCGGTGTGGGCAGGCAGGGCACAGATCGTGGTCATGTCCTAGAGCGGGGTCATCAGCAGCGTCAGCAGCTTCGGTTCTTCCTCCACCGCCCTTTCTGACGGGCGGATCCTCGACAGGTTTTGGCCAAGGGGATAGGGCCGCTTCGTCGCGGCAGTCGGACAGACGACCACCCCCGAGCGGTAGGGTGTACTCCGCACAGGTCGATGATGAGGGGGCAGCTGGCCACGTGGTGGCAGGTATTATCCTTATCTCCTCTACTCGCACTAGAGCTTTATTTGATACCGGAGCATCTCATTCATTCATCAGTAGGACTTTTGCATTCATGCATGGGCTAGAGATAGGACCGTTGTCTTGTGCTCGTGAGGTTCAGGTACCCGATCATGTTCTACACGTTGATGAGTGTTGTTGGTCCTGCCCTGTGCAGTTAGGGCCTTGGATTTTACCTGTAGATCTTTTGGTCCTTCGCCAGCTCCAGGATTTCGACGTAGTTTTGGGGATGGATTGGTTGACTCGGTATTACGCTACTATTGATTGTCGAGAGAGGACTGTGACCCTCATGGAGCCGGATCAGGAGGAGTATGTTTTCAGAGGTTGTCATAGTACGCTGTTTGCAGCGACGATCTCTTCTGCTAGAGCCCGACAGCTGATGAGTCGTGGTTGTGTTGCTTTCTTAGCTACTGTGGTAGAGGCGCCTACGGCAATGCCTGGACTCGAGGACATTCCTATCGTCCGAGAGTATCCGGATGTGTTCCCTCCCGAGCTATCGTCTATGCCGCCGGATCGAGAGATTGAGTTTGTGATTGACGTGGTTCCTGGAACCACGCCAATCTCTAAGGCACCCTACAGAATGGCACCAGCAGAATTGAGAGAGTTAAAGGCTCAGCTTCAGGATCTCATGGATCGCGGGTTTGTTCGTCCCAGTGTTTCTCCTTGGGGAGCCCCGATTCTTTTTGTGAAGAAAAAGGATGGGTCACTTACGCTTTGTGTGGACTACAGAGAATTGAATAAAGTGACCGTCAAGAACAAGTATCCACTTCCTCGGATTGACGATTTATTTGATCAGCTTCAGGGAGCCACGGTTTTCTCGAAGATAGATCTGCAGTCCGGTTACCACCAGCTGAGGGTGAGGGCCGAGGATGTATCCAAGACGGCGTTTAGGTCTCGGTATGGGCATTACGAGTTTACAGTGCTACCTTTTGGTTTGACGAATGCCCCGGCTGCGTTCATGGATCTGATGAACCGAGTCTTTCAGCTGTACTTGGACCGTTTTGTGGTGGTTTTCATTGATGACATTCTGATTTACTCCCGTAGCGACTTTGAGCACGAGGAGCACTTGAGGTTAGTGCTGCAGCTTCTGAGGGAGAAGAAGCTGTATGCGAAGTTAAAGAAGTGCGCCTTTTGGCTTCGGGAGGTTTCTTTTCTAGGCCACATTATTTCAGCCGCAAGAGTGGCAGTGGACCCGGCGAAGATTGTTTCAGTTCGGGACTGGCCTAGACCTACGACGGTGATGGAGATTAGGAGCTTCTTGGGCCTTGCGGGCTACTACCATCGTTTTGTTGAGGGCTTTGCGAAGCTCTCGACCCCCCTCACTAGATTGACCAAGAAAGGGGAAAAATTTGTATGGACAGAGCAATGCCAGCAAAGCTTCGAGGATTTGAAGCAGCGATTGATTTCAGCACCAGTCCTCGCACTACCAGTTATGGGAGAGGGCTTCGTGATTTTCAGTGATGCCTCCCACAGCGGCCTTGGTTGCGTGTTGATGCAGCATGGTAGGGTAATTGCCTATGCTTCACGCCAGTTAAAGGATTATGAGAGAAATTACCCTACACATGACCTAGAGTTGGCTGCGGTTGTTTTTGCCCTAAAGCTCTGGCGGCACTACTTGTATGGGGAGCACTATGAAGTTTTCACCGATCATCAGAGTTTGAAATACCTGTTTACTCAGAAAGAACTCAATCTAAGGCAGCGCCGGTGGCTTGAGCTTTTGAAGGATTATGACTTGAGCATTCTCTATCACCCCGGCAAGGCCAACGTGGTCGCAGATGCTTTGAGCAGGCGTTCAGGGCAGACCTTGAGCATGCTTATTACCCAGCAGAGACCACTGAGAGAGCAGTTGAGGAGTTTGGATTTAGAGATTGTGTCCCCAGGGGACTCTGCGAGGCTTATGTCATTGGTTTTGCAGCCCACTCTGTTGGATAGGATCAGACAAAAACAGAGTGAGGACCCCCATCTTTTGAGGGTTCGAGACCAGATGCAGCTTGGTCAGGGCGGGGACTTTTCTTTGGATGCCGCGGGAGTACTCCGGTACAGGGACCGCATTTGTGTGCCTGTGGATTTGGATATTAGAGAGCTGATCCTGAGGGAGGCTCACTATACACCTTACACCCTCCACCCTGGGGGAACTAAGATGTATAGGGATTTAAAGGCACAATTTTGGTGGCAAGGCATGAAGAGGGATATTGGTAGGTTTGTGGTCCACTGTCTAACTTGCCAACAGGTTAAGGCGGAACACCAGGTTCCCGCAGGCAAGTTACAAAGCCTACCAATCCCTGAGTGGAAATGGGATTGCGTCACCATGGACTTTATTGTGGGTCTGCCGAGGACTCAGAGTGGAGCTGATGCTATATGGGTGGTCGTGGATCGATTGACTAAATCAGCCCACTTTCTGCCGATTCAGTCAGGTTGGGCCTTGGAGAGGTTAGCACAGTTGTACCTTGACGAGATCGTGAGGCTTCACGGTGTGCCAGCTTCTATTGTATCAGATAGGGACCCCAGGTTTACCTCTCAGTTTTGGAGGAGCTTGCAGATGGCTTTGGGGACCCAGCTTCAGTTCAGCACCGCCTTTCACCCACAGACCGACGGACAGTCTGAGCGGACTATTCAGACTCTGGAGGACATGTTGAGAGCTTGTGTCCTGAGCTTTAGCGGTAGTTGGGATCGACATTTGAGGTTAGCAGAGTTTGCCTACAACAATAGCTTCCAGGCGAGTATCCAGATGGCGCCCTATGAAGCATTGTATGGTAGGAAATGTCGATCGCCTCTTTGTTGGAGTGACGTGGGTGAAAGGAAAACTTTGGGGCCAGATTTGCTTTTGGACGCCGAGGATAAAGTCAAGGTTATTCGACGCCACTTGGTCACTGCTCAGAGCCGGCAGAAGAGCTACGCCGATAGGAGGCGGCGAGACTTGGAGTTCCAGGTAGGGGATCATGTGTTTCTGAAAGTCTCGCCGTCTCGAGGGATTCGACGCTTTGGAGTGCGCGGGAAGCTAAGCCCGCGTTTCATTGGACCATTTGAGGTTTTAGAGCGTATCGGACCTGTCGCCTACCGGGTGTTGGGTTATATGTAATAAGGATCTAAATAGGGGAAAAAACACCTAGAGGGGGGTGAATAGGTGTAAACGTATAAACACTAAAAAATCGTTGCGATAAAAACCCAATGCGGAAATAAAAAATAACTCGCAAGATTTTTATGTGGAAAACTCCATCACCGGAGTAAAAAACCACGGGACCGATAACACGGCAGAAATCCACTAGAATTAAAACACGTACAAGGTGATTTACCGTACACACTTACGACTCAACCTTTTCCATACGCTCCTAGAGGATCTTCTCCGCTCGCTCTGCGACGCTTCTCGAATCCACGATCTGCGCCCAACGCCGAATCCACGGCGTCCAACGTCGAATCCACGACGTCCGACCGAGTCCACGGTCTTCACCCAATAGCACCCTTCGAATCCACGAGCGTGCCTCGCTCCGAATCCACGAGAGCGATTGAACCTTGAATCCACAAGGACACGCGAATCCACGCGCCGATTTTTGGGGTAAATCGTTGTTTTTGGTGGTGATGATCCGCCGAATACTTAGATCAAAGATAGATCGGAAATACCATCTAAGTATTCATTAGTTTGATTCAACTCAAGATGTGAGTATGAAACCCTAGAATCAAACTAATCAATATAGATGAAGAAACATAGAGTATTCTCTAATGATTTCCTTTCTTCTCTATATGTGGATCTAGAGCCGTATAAGATGATATATGAAAATGACGGCTATATGGATTATCGGCTTCCCTTGAAAAAGAGTCATAGGGTCTATTTATAGGTTAGAAACCCTAGGAAGGAGATAAGAATCAAAAACCTACCATTTCTGGAAATTTTACGGACGGCGATCCGGATTGGATTAGCTGTGATCCGGATCGTCGTAACGAGTCAGGCAATTCCAGAAAAATGAAGGTTCGGGATCCGGATCGAAGTGCTTGATCCGGATCGTTCATACAGTTCACCAAACATCAACGTTCGGGATCCGGATTGCGAAGCCTGATCCGGATCGTTCAAGGAAGATGGTAAACTCAGTGTTCGGGATCCGGATCAAGAGAGGCTACGATCCGGATTGAACTGGTGTATGAACGAACCACCTTCGGGATCCGGATCGAACAACCTGATCCGGATCCTGAACATGTCCCAAGTCCAGTTTTTGATTTTTATGCAATGAAAGATTCTTCCAAGTGTTTCTACACTACAAGAAGTATTCGGATCACACAAAATCTTTAGTTAAACATACCTGATCCTTTTGAATTCTTCTTTCTTGAGATTGAGTTAAATGATCCAACTTTCTTCACCTTCAATCTTCAAGACTTGAGACTTTCACGAAACTACGCCAACTCAAATTCCGTAACAATCTCCCCCTTTGGCGGTTTCGTGACAAAACACAGATCCACTAAAGAAAATTCAAAAAGATATTTTTGTTGCTATCACCATACAACAAAAATTTACAATGGAGATCCAAAAATTTAAAAACATGAGATAAACTCCTAAAACAGACTCTAGACTTAGACATCTGTACTCTCTGCACAAAGAAATCATTCTTGACAAAAAGAGATCGTTAGATACCTCAAGAATATTTAACATTCAAAACCTAGTACAGAGATAGAGTTTATCTGATCATCATGACATTTGAGAATTCAGATATGTAAGAGAATCATAGTCAAAAACCAACATATCTTCTATGCAATCAAAAACCAAATGTCATGTTAGTGAACATCAACTTGTTAGTTATATTACATGCCCAAAAAGTTAGTTGAATAGTTAGTAGAGACATGCACACAAATCAGAAGATAAAAACCAAAGTTGAAGTGATACTTACCTCGATGTTCATACATTCACATCATCATTGTTCAAGTTCGATATTCACATCATCATTGTTCGATATTCACATCATCATTGTTCAAGTTCTCTCTAAACTCTCTCCCCCTTTTTGTCACAAACAAAGCCAAAATTACCAAAAATTGAAGGAGAGTTAAAAATTTTAAGGAAAATGTTCCGAAATTTAAGAACTAGAACTAAGAGTAAGTCTGAAAAACTGCACAAAAAGATTAGAAAGAAGGTTAAGTCAGTCTGAATCAGAACTAGTGGGATTGGTACAATCCAACTTCTTCAAAATCGCTTGAAGCATTTTTGACATTCTGGAGACCTTTCTTTTCATCTTATGTTGCTCAGATATAATCTGTTTGAGATTTGTAGACACGCTGTCTTGTTCAGCAGACAATCTTCGCTGTTCTTGTCGAGATGAGGACCCTACATTCGCTTTTGCTGTGTGTCTCCAGGACGTTGAGGGATGAAGTATAGAACCAGACGGTGCATCTTGACCTTCTGTCCATGGAGATTCTCTAGGGAGAGAGCGAGCTCTGGCGAGGGGTCTATCAATTTGAATTCCAGTTCCCCTCGACGTGTTTCGCCTAGTGTATTGCTTGGTTGTTGAGGCAGATTTCATCAGCTTCTTGTTCTTCAAATACAACCTATCTTCTTTGTCAATAGCTCATTGTGCTTGTTCACAAATCTCTTCCCAGTCTTCTTCATCTGATTCCGAATCACTTTGACGAACTTTTCTTGTCTCTCCTTGATTTGGGTCATCTTGTTCTCTTTTTATAGAGATGGTTGGTGTAGCCATAGGCGCTTTTCCTGTGTCCATGGGTCGCTTTCCTTTTGATCCATCAGAAGCTTTTTGTTCAGGCAATGAGTCATCATCATCTGTCAATTCAGTCCAATCTTCCTCTTGACAGTCTGCTTCCACTTCTGTGTCGCTGATCAGAAGAGACTCACCTTTTTGTTGTGTTTTCTTAGCTCTCTTCAATTTGTTTGTGGCCCGAGTGTGCACCATAGTGACCAATAAAAGAATGATCCATGAGAATCCCATTGATCCAAGTGCCTTAAGAAGATTGAAAACCTGTGAGCAACAACTCAAGAACACGAAAAAATTGTTAATTTTCAAAGATTTGAAAAATTGTACCCAAACAATCATTATCGTGTAGAGAGACTAAGAATCAAATTAGTTTTGCAAAAGGACTTTTAAAAATAGATCAATTGCATGATTTTCGAAAATCCTTATCATATGCCCTAAAACCGAATTTTTAGAAATCGAAGCCTAAAAATCCGTTAATCAGGAGAATACCTAGCATACAATCAAAACTAATCTACCCAGAGTTCTTATTTCAAAAGAAATTTGATCAAAAACCATCCACAAACAAAATTGATCCAAGAATTTCATCACGTTTGAGGAGGAATAAAGAAAAACGGTGAAAAACCGAGATTTTGATCAATAAAAACTTACTTGGAGTTGAAGAACTTGAGTTTGAAAGCTTCCAAGAAGGGTGAAATCTAGAGAGAGAAGCTCTGGAAACTTTGGAACAAAAGATTAGAGTAAAAGAAATCAAAACCCTTTTGTTCTTTATAAAACCCTAGCCGCGATCCGGATCAGACCATGCTTGCGATCCGGATCGGCTACCGGCAGTGAGAAACTACGTTCGGGATCCGGATCGGCAGGTCCAATCCGGATCGTCAGCCCGCAGAAGAATACCTGCGTTCGGGATCCGGATCATCTTGCCCGATCCGGATCGGCTCCAACTTTTTCTTTAGAAAATTTCAGAGAAATTCAAGAAAAACCAGAAAAAGATTGTAAGCACAAATGTGTATCAACTTTAAACAAAAATCATCGTTTCATACAACAAGAATTAGATTATGCCAAATCTATCAATAATATCCAAAAATGAAACGAAAATTTACAAAAATTAAATCCCTTAAAGTTGAACACCTTCAATTACATCTAACTTGATCTTATGAGTAATGCCTTTATCAAATCATCAATTCAGTAAAGAAAATGAAATACAAAGATCAATAGATGTTTGAAATCCCAAATATAGTAGATAATGTATCTAGACAATCTGTTGAAGAGAGTGGCTCTTTGAGCATCTTTCTTTAAAAACCCACCTTATACCAACCTTGAAATTTGACGGAGTCAAGTATTTCAACATGCATTTTATTTAATCAAAATTTGAACACCCATGCTTGGTATACATGTGGTAGCTGCACACAATACTCGGGCGACCGAGGTGGTAGCTCTTTCCTCCATGTGGTGGTAGTTTTCACACTCCTCATTGGGATGTAACTCTTTCCACATCTTTTGAGCATTTTACTTTTCTTTGACTCCCCCTCAATTGGCTATCAATTATTTAAGATATAAAGTATTCAACCAAAAATTGATCTCGATTTCATACTCGACTAAGCAGTCAAATAAGATAATGACTATACCAAGAGATCATTGAGAGAGAAATTGACTTTGATCACTCAGAAGATGATTTAATTAACATAAATGATCATTGCAACAGTGAAATATTATGATGGCAAAAGCATAATAAATTTCTAAATGTGCGAAAAGATGCAATTAAAGTCAATTATGATCTATGCTCAATTAATGTCCTATGCACAAACATAGATAATGAAAAAAACAAAACAAAAACAAAACCTATCCTAAGCAAAGGTTTCAAAAAAAAGTTTATTTCAAGGAAAGCATTCCAATTGCTTTTCGCAAATGAATAAAAGGTTTTTGATCCAAAGGTTTTGTTAGAATGTCAGCTAATTGATCCTCAGTTGAAATATATGAAAGTTGAAGAGTATTTGATTCAACTAGCTCTCTAAGAAAATGATATCTAAGTTCAATATGTTTTGTTCTAGAGTGCAACACAGGGTTTTTAGAAATGTTAATTGCACTTGTGTTGTCACAAAGAATTGTTACCGAAGATGCTGAAATCTGGAAGTCGCTCAACACACTTTTCATCCAAATGAGTTGGGTTGAACAACTACCCGCTGAAATGTATTCCGCTTCGGCAGTCGAGAGTGCTATGCAATTCTGCTTTTTACTGTGCCATGCAACAAGGCAATGGCCAAGATAGAAGCATGCACCACTCGTGCTTTTCCGATCATCCACTGATCCTGCCCAATCGGCATCTGAGTATCCAACAATATCCAAACTTGTTCCCATAGGATACTAAATTCCGAAATTAATTGATCCTTTGATATACCGGATGATCCTTTTCACCGCTTTCAGGTGAACCTCCTTTGGTGCAGATTGATATCTCGCGCAGATCCCAACACCAAAAGATATATCCGGGCGACTAGCCGTGAGGTAAAGTAGACTTCCAATCATACTTCGATACAGTTTCTCGTCTACATTCTCACTTTGTGATTCACTTCCAAGTCCCTTGTGGCTAGTTCCCATTGGAGTCGGAAAATCCTTCGAATTTTCAAGATCAAACTTTTTAACCAACTCCATTGCATACTTGGATTGACTCAAGTGAATACCTTCATCATTTTGTTTAATTTGCAATCCAAGGAAATAAGTCAATTCGCCCATCATGGACATCTCAAATTTGCTTTCCATGGTCTCCGCGAATTTAGAAGCATCATTATCTCTTGTTGCGCCAAATACAATGTCATCGACATAGATTTGTGCTACAATGAAATTGTTTTGATAATGCTTCACAAAGAGAGTCCTATCAGCTCCCCCTCGAGTGTAGCCCTTCTCCAAAAGGTGCTTTGTCAACCTTTCGTACCATGCTCGCGGTGCTTGTTTCAGACCGTAAAGAGCCTTTTTCAAACGAAAAACATGGTTAGGTTGTTTATGGTCTACAAAACCTTTCGGTTGAGCCACATAAACTTCCTCATTTAAAAACCCATTTAGAAATGCGCTCTTAACGTCCATTTGAAATAATTTGATTTTAAAATGACAAGCAATAGCAAATAGTATACGAATGGACTCGAGTCTAGCTACAGGGGCGAATGTTTCATCAAAGTCTATACCTTCTACTTGAGAGTAGCCTTGAGCAACTAATCGTGCCTTGTTCCTGATGATAGTACCATCCTCATTTTTCTTGTTCTTGAAGATCCATTTGGTACCTATCACATTATGTTGCTTTGGAGGCTTCGTTAATTCCCAGACTTTGTTTCGCTCAAATTGATGGAGCTCTTCCTGCATTGCTTTAATCCAGTAGTCATCCTGAAGAGCTTCATCTATGTTCTTTGGTTCGATTAAAGATACGTAGCAAGCGAATCCACAAACCAACTGCCTCCGAGTTCTAACTCCTTCTTGTGGATCTCCAATAATATTCGATTCCGGATGATCCTTGGAGATTCGTAGCGTTTGTTGAAACGGAGTACTCGGAGATATATGAGATGATTCCTGCACATTAGATAAACTTGATGAACCATTAGATGCATCATTAATATTGGAAGTATTATTATGAGAAGATGCCACGGCAGGAGAATCATCATCTAGAGAGATATCGAGGGTAGATTTTTCAGATGCATAGTGGAAAGCTTTATCTACTTTAACATTGATAGATTCTACGATCGTCTTAGATTCCAAGTTAAATACTCAATATGCTCTACTATTAGTAGAATACCCCAAGAAAATCCCTTCGTCACTTCGTGAGTCAAACTTTCCAAGATTTTCACGGTCACGTAAAATGTAACACCGACTCCCGAAGATGCGAAAATATTTGATGTTGGGTTTTCTACCACACCATAGTTCATATGGTGTATTTAACGTTCCCGGGCGCAAAAACACTCGATTAATGACATAGACAGCGGTGTTCACAGCTTCAGCCCAAAAATGTAGCGGTAAATTCCGGCTGTGAAGCATCACACGCGCCATCTCTTGAACAACCCTGTTTTTGCGCTCGACAACACCATTCTGTTGAGGTGTATAGGGTGCAGAGAATTCATGCTTAATACCGTTTGAAGTACAAAAGTCAATGAATTTAGAATTAATGAATTCTCCACCTCTATCACTTCTAACACGAATGATCTTTTCATTCTTTTCAATCATAATACGAAGGCAAATCTCGTGAAAAGAATCAAAAGTATCAGCTTTCTCTTTTAAAAATGCTACCCAAGAATACCTAGAGAAATCATCAACCAATAGGAAAATATACCATTTGCCTCCCAAAGATGGTTGACGGGTCGGCCAAAAGAAAAAAAATAGTCTACATAAACTACACAACATTTAATCGTAGAACGATTAAAGACAAGGAAGGATTTCACCTTTGCATACCCAAACCTTTTGAGTTTTGGAGTATGTCGGCAATGGTTGAGAAATTTTCCTTGATGAAGACGTTTTGTCTGATTGATCCTTTTCTTTTGTCATCGTCTTGTTTGGAGTACTACCAACGTTCTTTTCTTTTGAAAAATCCTTCTTTGAATTCCGGGGAGTGAACTTATTGGTAGCAGTTGCAAGATGTGGTTGATTTGATCTTTGAGCTCCAATCTTGCAATTTCTTTCAATGTGCCCTGCAAAATTACAACGAAAACATACCTTTGTGCTTGACGATTCTGAAGAGGATGAAGTAGGCTTGTTGTCGTTGGTTGTCATGAATTCCGGTGTCGGAGGAGGAGATACCGACTGAGGCACAAAGACTGTCCCAACCGAACTAAAATTGTCTTCAGTTCGATTGTATCCGAGGCCGAACTTCTTTGTTTGACCAAGACCAAGAAGTTTATCCAACTTACTCCTTCTAGAAGAAAATTGCTGTAAGTCATCCTTGAGTTGGCAAATGGTCTCTGTCATTTCCAATTTTTCCCGTCGGGCCTCGCCGTAGAGCTTCAAGAAGTAGTTCGCTTTGTTCACCATATCTATATAATTCTTCTCGAGTTGCTCATTGGACTCTTGAAGGGAAACATTTGCTTTTATCAGATTATCCCTTTCCACTTCAAGATCGGTCGAGATAGAAGTTACCCTTTTTACTTCTTCTTCGAGATCCTGCAATCTCCCTCTCAACCCCTTGTTTTGCTTAGCCGGTTTCTTTGAATCCCGTAAAGGTCTGTGATAGGCTAAAGCAAGATCTTCACCTTCCGAATCATCCGATTCGTTGTCCGTTGCATTCTTTTCAACAGTGGAGTTGGACAACGACTCGGATGTACTTGCCATAAAGCACATGAAGGGTGAAGATATGGACGCGTGGAATGCCGTGGAGCTCTTTTCTTCATCACTTGAAGACGACTCATTTGACGTTGAGTTGTCATCCCAAGTGACGACTTGCATCGCCTTATTCTTTGCCGGATACTTGTTGGGACACTCCGTTGCAATGTGGCCGTAGCCTCGACATTTGAAGCATTGTAGTTGTCCCTCTGAACTTTTCTTATCCTTTGAGAAGTTCTCTTGCTTTCTTGACTTGTAACTTGAAGTACCCTTGCCTTTGATCGACTTTCCGAAGGATGGAGATTTACTTGAATTACCCCTTCGAAAGTTGCGGCGAAACTTCCTTGTCAAGAGAGCGAGCTGCTTCTCAAATTCCTCCATAGAAAGGTTCTCGTCATCGTCTGAGGAGGATGTATCCGCGTCTTCTTCCTTAGTTGTTTTCAACGTATAACCTGAAGACTTAGAAGTGGATGCCTTTCCAGAAGAATTGTTAGTAGTAAACGTCATTTCATATGTTTGCAATGAACCAACTAATTCTTCTACACGTATTTCGTCCGGGTGTTTAATAGTTTCAATGGCTCTAACCTTTGGGCGAAATCGTTCAGGAAGAGTTCTTAAGATCTTTCTTACAATCTTAAATTCTGGAATCTTCTCTCCCAGGTTAGCACATGAGTTTACGATGTCTTGCAATCGTGTATAGTAGTCCGTGAAAGATTCATTTTCTGCCATCAAGATAGAGTCAAACTTGCTCGTAAGCATTTGCAGTTTCTGAATCTTCACGAGGTTAGTTCCCTCATGTGTAACCTGAAGAACATCCCAGATTTCTTTCGCAGTCTCACATGATGAGACGCGAGAGAACTCAGTTTGAGATAAGGCATTAAAAATGGCATTAATTCCCTTGCCATTGTAAGAAGATGAATCTAACTCTTCCTTGGTCCATTTCGACCTAGGTTTTAAGGTGCGAACATCACCAATAAATTCAGTTGGATTAGACCATCCTAATTCAATTGATTGCCACACCCGTTCGTCGATGGAAATTAAAAAGGCTTTCATCCGCACTTTCCAGTACGCATAATTTGTTCCATCGAAGAACGGGGGTCGGTTGATGTTTCCACCTTCAACCATTGTTTACAACCCTATTCCCGCTCTGATACCACTTGTTGGGTTATATGTAATAAGGATCTAAATAGGGGAAAAAACACCTAGAGGGGGGTGAATAGGTGTAAACGTATAAACACTCAAAAATCGTTGCGATAAAAACCCAATGCGGAAATAAAAAATAACTCGCAAGATTTTTACGTGGAAAACTCCATCACCGGAGTAAAAAACCACGGGACCGATAACACGGCAGAAATCCACTAGAATTAAAACACGTACAAGGTGATTTACCGTACACACTTACGACTCAACCTTTTCCATACGCTCCTAGAGGATCTTCTCCGCTCGCTCCGCGACGCTTCTCGAATCCACGATCTGCGCCCAACGCCGAATCCACGGCGTCCAACGTCGAATCCACGACGTCCGACCGAGTCAACGGTCTTCACCCAATAGCACCCTTCGAATCCACGAACGTGCCTCGCTCCGAATCCACGAGAGCGGTTGAACCTTGAATCCACAAGGACACGCGAATCCACGCACCGATTTTTGGGGTAAATCGTTGTTTTTGGTGGTGATGATCCGCCGAATACTTAGATCAAAGATAGATCGAAAATACCATCTAAGTATTCATTAGTTTGATTCAACTCAAGATGTGAGTATGAAACCCTACAATCAAACTAATCAATATAGATGAAGAAACATAGAGTATTCTCTAATGATTTCCTTTCTTCTCTATATGTGGATCTAGAGCCGTATAAGATGATATATGAAAATGACGGCTATATGGATTATCGGCTTCCCTTGAAAAAGAGTCATAGGGTCTATTTATAGGTTAGAAACCCTAGGAAGGAGATAAGAATCAAAAACCTACCATTTCTGGAAATTTTACGGACGGCGATCCGGATCGGATTAGCTGTGATCCGGATCGTCGTAACGAGTCAGGCAATCCCAGAAAAACGAAGGTTCGGGATCCGGATCGAAGTGCTTGATCCGGATCGTTCATACAGTTCACCAAACATCAACGTTCGGGATCCGGATTGCGAAGCCTGATCCGGATCGTTCAAGGAAGATGGTAAACTCAGTGTTCGGGATCCGGATCAAGAGAGGCTACGATCCGGATTGAACTGGTGTATGAACGAACCACCTTCGGGATCCGGATCGAACAACCTGATCCGGATCCTGAACATGTCCCAAGTCCAGTTTTTGATTTTTATGCAATGAAAGATTCTTCCAAGTGTTTCTACACTACAAGAAGTATTCGGATCACACAAAATCTTTAGTTAAACATACCTGATCCTTTTGAATTCTTCTTTCTTGAGATTGAGTTAAATGATCCAACTTTCTTCACCTTCAATCTTCAAGACTTGAGACTTTCACGAAACTACGCCAACTCAAATTCCGTAACACCGGGTTGCCCTACCACCGCGTCTAGCCGGTACTCATGATGTTTTCCATGTATCTGTCTTGAGGAGGTATGTCTATGATCCCTCTCACGTTGTGGACTTCACTTCTTTGGAGCTGGACGAGGAGCTGCACTTCCGGGAGCGCCCGATTCGAATTCTGGCTCGAGAGACGAGAGAATTGCGAAATCGGGTCATACCTTATGCGAAGGTGTTGTGGAGCGACCATGATGAGAGAGAGGCTACTTGGGAGCCAGAGGATGCGCTGAGGACTACCTACCCACACTTATTTGAGACCCCCTCCTGATTTTGGAGCTTTTTGGGTTTCGAGGACGAAACCATTTGAAGGGGGGGAGAGTGTAGTGTACCGGATTCTTGGTTTGAGCGTACCAACTCTGCAGATGGGCTTTTTGGGTGAGAAAAGCCGTGAGCATGTGTGTTTTCAGTTTACAGCGGGGTTCGGGAGGTTCCGGGCAGCGGCGGAGGTGCGGAGGTCGAAAAGTGAGTTAGCGTGGCCACTTTTTGATTATTTTAATTAAATAAATTGCTTTTTTTTTTTTAATTTGGTGTTTTCTTTGTCCTTCCTGCAGCTAGTGGAGTGGGAGTTGGCAGAGAGAGAGAGAGAGTTGGTAAATTAATTAAATTGGAGGTGTGTTGTTGTTGATTAATTAATTTAGGGTGAGTTGGAGGAGTTAATTAATTAGCTTTCCCTTTTAAAAGCCCTCTCTCACTCTCTCTCTCGAACTCCATCTCATTTCTGTTTTCTCCAAGTGACCTTTTTGGGTTGGTCTGAAGCTGAGGAGGAAGGAAGGAAGGAAGGGGAAGAAAAAGGAAAAGAGAAGGAGAGGTGTTCTTGTGCCGTTTTCGTCGCCGCAAGGGCGTGGAGCTGAGTGTGGGCGCGGCGAGCCTCGTGGAGTTGTGTTTTAAATTATTTAATTATTTTATTTTGTGAAGCGTGGGTTTTGGCTCTCTCCTTGTTTTTCCTTTTCTTTCTTTTTGCTGCTGGTATGGCGTGGGACTTGTTGTCCGGTTCGTGCAGCGAGAGGCTTGGGAGGCGGGCCGCTGCATGGTCGAGCTGGGGCGTTGTTCGCAGCTGCCGCCGCTGCGCGGGCGCGCATGAGCGCCGCGCGCAGCTGGCGCCCTGCTGCTGTTATTTTGCAGCAGAGCGCCAGGGCCCCTGCAGCCTCACCCTGGGGTGCCCCGCCCGGGCAGGCGCGCGCGCAGTGCCGCGGGCCCCGTGCGGGCCGCGCACGGCACTGCGGTGCGCGCGCAGTGCCGCGGGCACACTGCGCGGACCGCGCGCAATGCCGCGGGCCCGTGCGGGCCGCGCGCGGCACTGCGGTGCGCGCGCAGTGCCGCGGGCACTGCGCGGACCGCGCGCAGTGCCACGAGCCCCGTGCGGGCCGCGCGCGGCACTGCGGTGCGCGCGCAGTGCCGCGGGCACTGCGCGGACCGCGGGCGCTGCGCGGACCGCGCGCAGTGCCGCGGGCCGCGCGCGGCACTGCGGTGCGAGCGCAGTGCCGCGGGCACTGCGCGGACCGTGGGCGGTGCCGCGGGCCCCGCTGCGGGCCAGGCGGCCGGCCATGGGCCGCGCGGGCTTGCAGGCCGCGCGCTAGGCGCGCGGGCCTGCAAAGCCCAGCGTAGGCGGCCATGGGCCGCGCGGGCTTGGAGGCCGCGCGCTAGGCGCGCGGGCCTGCAAGGCCCCGTGCGGGCGGCCATGGCCCCGCGCGGGCGGCCTTGTGCCGCGCGGGCTTGCAGGCCGCGCGCTAGGCGCGCGGGCCTGCAAGGCCCTGCGTGGGCGGCCATGGGCCGCGCGGGCTTGCAGGCCGCGCGCTAGGCGCTCGGGCCTGCAAGGCCCCGCGCGGGCGGCCATGGGCCGCGCGGGCGGGTAGGCCGCGCGCTAGGCGCGCGGGCCTGCAAGGCCCGCGCGGGTGGCCTTGTGCCGCGCGGGCTTGCAAGCCGCGCGGGCCTGCAAGGCACCGCGCGGGCGGCCTTGTGCCGCGGCGGGCTTGCAGGCCGCGCGCTAGGCGCGCGGGCCTGCAAGGCGCCGCGCGGGCGGCCTTTGTGCCGTGCGGCCGCGAGCGGCGCTGTTGCCGCGCGGGCTGCGGCCCGGCAACGCGCCGCGGCGTGGGTGCGATGGGTTTTCCGCGCCACACGCGGCGTTCTCGTCGCCGGATGAGATTTTTTATCGCCTTGTGGGTGTAGTTTTCGACCGCGGCTTTTCTGATCCCAGTTTCCACCTTTTTCGCAGTGTGCCTCAGTGTCAGCTTGGCTACGTGATCGGTGGTGAGCGCTGTGCCGCGAGGAGTTGTGAGATCGCGCCGAGACCTTCGTTGGGCGCGCGGCTTTTGCGGGTTCTTCACAGGTGGGTTGGTTTCTTCCGAAAGGATTACGGGATGCCCATTTTCTTTCCAAGCGCGAAGGTATTGTGACCTGATGCTATCAGGCAAGTGCGGGTCGGCCGCGCAGGTCGCGGGTTATGGTTTCCGACTGGGACACGTGTTATGCTAATTGGTGTTCGCTCTGGATTTCACAGCTGTATTCGAAGCCCCTGGTCGTGTTACTAGGAGGGCGTCTACCCTGGCCGAGTTACCAGGAGGGTATTTTCCCCGGCCGAGTTACCGGGAGGGCATTTTCCCTGGCCGAGTCACCAGGAGGTAACCTTTCCCCGGCCGTGTTACCGGGAGGACTTTATCCCTGGCTGAGTTACCAGGAGAGCACTTCCCTGGCCGAGACACCAGTGGAAGTTCGCCCCTGGCCGAGTTACTGGGTGGCTGCGGGAGAATGACATGTGCGGGTGGTCATTTTCATATTATGCTAGATGTCATTTAGTACAGCATTGCATTGAGGCATATAGTGATAGATTTACTTACAGCTTTCATTTCAGTATTATCTATCTATCTATCTATCTGTTTTTGCCTCCAGTGGACTTGGTGGGCTACCGAGTATAGGACATCGGTACCCACTGAGATCTGACTTTTCAGTTGATCTCACACCCGCCGTGTGTGATAGGTGTTTCTGAGGCGGCCGTTCCAGGCCAGCACGTGCGGAGTCTTCAGACCGCGGCAAGGGCTTGGCCGACTAGCGCCTCCCGGGTCTGTTGAGTCACAGGTAGAGCTACTCGGGTATTTTGGGTTTCCCACTTTTGTACTAGATAGTGATGTTGTACCCCTTTTTGGGAGGTAGTGGATGTTGTACCTGGACTTTTTACTTAGTGACTCTTGTATGCAGTTTATTTTCTTCAGTGTTGCATCTATTCTGCTCTGATACTTGTATAGCTAGATCTCTTGTTACAGGTTGACGCTTCGTCTGTGCGGCAGTTTCCGCACAGACGGCGGATCTGTTGGCGAGCCAGGGTCTCAGGCTCGACCCCGGGGCGTGACAGTGGCTCCTGCAGGCTATAATCCCAAATCCTCGATCAACAAGATCGACTGTAACCAAGAAACACTGTCTCTCTCACAGGCTGAAAAACTACACAGCCAAGACCCACTGTCACTCTGATGGCTCCCAAGAACCCTGATCTACAGACTGCTATCAGACTCCACTCGGTCCCCAGACACGAGTGTAAAAACATCCCACAACAACCCGACCTCTCGGCCCACTACACGGGCGAGGAAAAAGCTAAGTCCAGAATGATATAAAGAATAGCGATGTGGGAATGTCTAGAGCAATAAAAACCTAGCCCAAGTTGAAGTTTTCTACAGTCTGGCTGAACATGCTGCATATGGCGGGGGTGCTAGGTCAAATCCCAAGATAGCAATAAATTAACAAGTTGTAGGAAACAATATAACACATGAACAGCTAAATACATCAGGAACATCAATTCCTATATTCTAGCATGCTATACCAAAAACATCTACAACATGTAGGTTCCTATATAGATAGAATTAATGCACAGTTCGCAGATCTTGTAGACTAGGCCACCCACCTGTAAAGTCGGTCTGTCCAGAGTCCCACAGTAGAGAATACCAAGGAAATAATAACTCCAAGTCTAACAGGTCCAGCACTGTCCACAAACTCTCCTGGGTACAACACAAGGCTACAATTACACTTAAATCCCAAAATCTGCCAAGTATACAACACTGAAATTTCAGCCACAAGAAGTCAATTTTTCACCTGCAGAAAGAGCTCCAAAAATTCTGAAATAAATACCACAGCGTTCCTCGCGTCGATAGCTTCGAAATGGGTACCTGCACGCCCAATTCCGAGCACCGTAGGCCAAGTTACAAATTCCACAGTATCGGTGCGCAAAATCCCAAAACCATACAACTGTAAACTCTTGTACAGATAAAAAGGAAAATGTATACCTTCGGGAAGGTCTCCAAAAATTCCAAGAAAAATACTACGATGATCCTCGCGTCGAGTAGATGAAAAAAGTCTATAAGCACGTCCTGATCCGAGACTCGTGCACGGAGATCTCCTCAAAACAAGGCACTGTCCTCACAAAAACTCACAGCAAAAATAGGTCCCAGTGAGCATGGAAAAACTCCTCGAAAAACACGAAACAAGAAAATGTGGAAGAAACCAAAATCGTAGCCTTACCTGTCGCGGATCCAACGGCGATGAAATCGCTCGAAAATATGGTCGGAGTAGGCCGGGAGAGCTCGTGCACCGAAAAGCGACGGAAGAAACACCGGCGAAAGAACGTCGCGATGCGCCAAGAAAATGAGAATCTTGAAAAGTGTGCCTCGAAAAATCCCCAAACACTGCAGATGGAAGGAGCACTGCACGAGGATCAACTTTACTGAGGACTCCCGTCGGTTTGAAGCTCGGAAATGCCAAAAAAAGACAAAAGAAGGCGGCTCGGGCTATTTATAGACCGCACCAAACAAATGGGAAAATTCCAACCATGTCCCAATTTTCGGGCGCTCCTGAAGATTCGGGCGCCCGAATCCGGGCGCAGAGGAGAATCACTGTAGCCGCCCGGAAATTTTCCGTGCCGCCACGTCACCCGCACAGCAAACAGCTGTGCGGGGTGCGCCGGAAGTGGCCACGTGGCCCACCCGGTGGCCGACACGTGTCCCGCACAGCAAACAGCCGTGCGGGGCGCGTGTGGTGCCGCCGCGTGGCGCCTACCCGGTCAAACGGGTAGGTGGCGCCCGCCAGTGGCAGGGCGACACGCGTCCCTGCCACTGTCGCGGTCACATGTGCGGGCAGGGGCCGCCCAGGCCGCCTGCCACGCACGCGCCCCGAGGCGCCCGCCCGCGCCCCCGTGCGCCGCGCCTCGTGGACCCACGAATGGCGTGCCGACACGTGTCCCCTGCACCCGGTCCACGCACCCTAGTTCGGGTTCCGTGGACTGTGCCGCGTGCACTGACCAACCGGGGGCTGCCACGCGTCCCCCGCCCCGGTCCATGCACTGCCGCGCCAAGTCTGTAGACCGCGCCTCCAGAGCCCGCCAATCAGGCGGCGCCACGTGTCCCTGCGCGGGGTCCGTGCACCCCGCCGCGGCGCTCTGTGGACCGAGTGTCGTGAACCGGCCAATAATAGGCCGCCGCGTGGCATGCCGGCGGTCCACGGCCCCTCCCATGCACCGAAATCCAATAAAAACTTCCGGGAGTCCGTTTTTGGGCATCCGGACTCAGAATCAAACAAGCAAATAGCCGTTTTCAAGCATTTTTCCGTCCTGAATCCAATTCCAACCTCTGTTTGGCCTAAATCCTTTTCAAAATTTCGACAAAAGCAGCCGAAAGCCAACACAGCTAAAAATACCTCACAGGGTCCATCTGTGGCATCCCTTTGATGCACCATGGGCCAGATACAGCAACACTAGGTGTTCCAACAGTGGATTCACCAGGAAAGGTTGCATGGGAACCTGGGCCACCACACTCAGACTTCCTCGAAAATTGTGCAAATACAATGCACGCATCTCGGTGCACTTTACGGTCACCAGGAGCTTCGAACCCCATTCCGGGAGATCCGTAAGTCCGATTTCAAATCCGATCGCACTGCCGTTCATCATTTTGCGAGCTCTACCACCTAAAAATGCCTGCAAACCCCGACGGTCAGCCCAGAAATTCTCGAACTTTCAGCCCCCCCTAACGACTAAAAGGCATTCAAATAAGATCAAAACGGAAAACCGGGAGGTCGAGGTACTACAAAAATAATTAAAATAAACCAATGACATAAAAAGATGAAAAGTCCGATCGTAGAAGGATCCCGTCCGATCACCTCGAAAGCGTGCCGGCCACTTAGCACGGATTCCGACGCACCACACAAAGGCAAACGCTTTGCCCCCCATTCCGGGAGATCCGTAAATCGGAATCTGAATCCGTTCGCTTTGCCCTCCTCCATTTTCTGAGCTCAATCGTAGAAAAAATACTCGCGGTCGAGGCCAGTCCATTGCAGAAAACACAGTGAAAAGTTTCCCTAACAATCCCGTCATAAAAAGAAGATATGCAAAGGCATTGGAACGCCAGGACCCTACATCTCTCACCACTTAAAAGAAGTTTCGTCCTCGAAACTTAACCTTGGTCCGCAACGAATACATCTGGGTAGCACTCCCTCATCTTTGACTCCAGTTCCCAAGTCGCTTCACGTTCTTCCTGGTTGCTCCACAGCACTTTCACATAGCGGATCGTCCGGTTGCACAATCCTTTTTTTTTTTTTTTTTTTTTTCCTCCCGTGCTAAGATCCGCACGGGTGTTTCGTCGAAGCCCAGGTCCTCTCTAAGCTCAAAAGCAGTAACCATCCATCACCCGCCTCAAGTACGCTGGTTCGGAGCATATCCTCGAAAATCTGGAGCACTCTCTCGGACCGTCCGTCAGCCTGGGGGTGAAACGCCATGCTGAAGTGTGGTTTAGTCTCTAGAGTTCAAAATAGACTTTGCCAAAGGTTCGACACGAGCCGAGTGTCTCTAGTCCACGTCGTACGGACGAGTGAGAAAAGAGTCGACTTCGTCAGTCGATCCACTGTGACTCAAACAGCATCGCGCCCTTGATGCGATGCAGAAAAACCCGTGACGAATTCCATGCTGATTCGCTCCCATTTCCACTCTGGTACAGGTAGAGATTGTAGTTTTCCCCACTGGGCGCTGATGTTCGAACTCTACTCGTTAACCATCAAAATAGCGAGCAGCTAACTATGTTACATCCCCCCTTTGGTTTAGTCCACAAAAAAAAGAATTCTGCTCGAGGTCCTCGTACATCTTCGTGTCACCTGGATGCGCCGCACAGGGAGCGCAGTGCGCCTCTGACAGCATTTCTTTCTTCAACTCTGGCAGCTCGGGCACGCAATTCCGCCCTCGAGACGTATTGTGTCGTTCGCACTCGCCGAAAAGTCGCTCGCGTGGTCCGGGGGGTCTTATCTCGAATAAGCTGTATCTGTGCGCCTGTCTTTTGACCTTCAAGGGTTTCTCTAATAGGGTTGGCTTGATCATCAAGGACAAAAGTTGCGCGACAGTACCGGTCCTGCTGCGTACTCGCGCTCATCGATTTCCCCCTCGATTTGACCCTTCTTGCTCAAAACATCCGCTACTACACTTGCTTTTCCCGGGGTGATACTGAATGGACAAGCCGAGTCCTTCAGGAACTCCAACCAATGCCTCTGCCGCAAAATCAAATCCTTCTATGTGAACAAAACTTACGACTCTAGCGATCCGAAAACACATTAGGATGAACTCCAAGAAAAGGTGATGTCTCCCAAAGCTTTAAAACGAAGGCCACTGCTGCCCGTTCCTGATCGTGTGTCGGGTAGTTCCGCTCATATTCTCTGCGATTCTCGTTGCTGAAACTGTGTGCCCCAAAGCCCACTTCGCTAAGTCAGAACTCACATTTCTTAAGCTTAGCAACACAGCCCCTGGTCCCTGAGAGTCCGGAGAATAGTCTACAAGTGCCCCTCGTTGTTGATCGAAGTGGTCATCAGTCCCGGACTTGTTCTTCTCCGTAACCCTGTTTATCTCCCTGTAGTCGATGCGTAGACGTAGGATTGCGTTCTTCTTTCGCACGAAGAGCACGGGTGCGCCCCCAAGGTGACACACTCGGTCTGATGAACCCTTAAAAGTCCAAAACAACTAACCCGACGACAAGGAAAACAAACCACACTAACGCCCTCACAAGGCTCCAAGAGGTGCCAACAAAACAGGCTGGGTTACTACTACCCGAAATTTTCCCTTGAAAACCACGAACTCACCTGTCACCACACGGACCGCTCCCCTCCGTCATCAGCACGGGCCACTTCCGCCCGTCACCAACACGGGCCACAAGCTCGGAGCGAAACCACCATCCCGGACCACTCGTTCTGACTGTCCGTCCTACCGAGGTGACGGTTAAAGCTAACGTTAGGTTTCAGCTCTAAGACCTACCACAAGGTCTACCCCACCGAAAGAGCTGCGTACAGGGCCTCCTAGCCGAAAGTGACCAGTGCCAAAACTCCGAGTAGTCGCCAGATTCCCCTTGACTCACACCTGCCCCAAAAGATCAACAATCCAAAATGCTCCCAAACTAAGCCTCAAGGCTATGCCTTAGTCATGGGAAGCTGGTGACGAAACCCACAAGGTAAGGTCCTACCTCCGTCCTGGCACCGACGAGGTGCGACACTCTAAATAACCACTAACTCTCGGTCCCCAAACCGTTGCCCCTCCAAGTACCGGGCATCGAAGTGAGCGGTAACCCCCAGACCAACGATGACACTCCCAACTAGGAGAAAATCTAAGCTCTAGGTCCGCTCAACAAGGACCTCCAGGTACTGTAGACTATCCGTCAAAAACCTAAAGGGTCGGAAGAAGACAAGCAACGAAAACAGCGAGCAGAACCTTGTCAAAAGTTGCCTAGGTTCACTAAATGCACACAAGGGATCACGCTCCAACCCACTAGTAGGACAACCTAACTGACCCTCTCTAACCGAAAACCAGCCCAAACGGATAAGATTTACTAGCCCCGGTGGTCTCCCTTTCTGACCCAAAGGAGCACCCCGAGACCCCATCACGACAATTTCTACCACCATCGCAGTGTCTACGGTAAAAAGCCGAACTATGCGTAACAACCATAGGGGAAGAATCATCATTCCCACCCATACCTTGCCCGTGCAAAAAGAATCGGCCGATTATCTGATATAACCTAACACCAGAAGACCTAGGAGGTACAAGTTTAGACAACGGCTGTCCAATTACCCACGACCGACAAACGGCCGACACCCTAACAAACACCGGTGGGTTGCACTACCACCCGTCACTGTTACAGACGACGACCCGAAGGTCGGCAGAGGAAGGGGTTCGGAAGAAAACAAAAGCCGGCGCAACGATCTGCCGTGCCAACAGCCGCACCCAGTGCATAAACACCGTCAGCAGACCCACCGTGTCCTATGCTGGTTGCCTAATCCATTGACTCGTAGCAACCATCAAGGCCTCGGTGGCAGCCGGCCTCGACCCCAACCTCCAAAACAACCCGACTACACTAGTACAACACCCGAGCTAAACCGGAAAACAAAACTCAACAGTCTCGCACTCTCGCATCTCTACGCAATTATACCCTGATCATTTCATTAGTTAGTAGCCAGTGGTAATGTTCTCCTATGGATGTTGGACAGTGACTACTGTGGTTAAAGCTGTTTCTCTCTGATACCATCTTAATCTGTCACGCCCCGGGGGGTTTCATTAAGCGGAAGACGACTATTGAAAAGTTTTGAATTTACGTTTTTTTTTTTTTTTGAAACCAAACTCCCCCGGTACGTGCCCAGACCCGCCGCATATACAAATTCACTCTGCGAACGGGCAGAGTCTCCTTTGTATATCCACGGCGTCCCGACTACAACAACCATACAATCATCACTTTAACCACACTAGTTCGATCATCAGTCGGATACATACAACCATTTTTCCAGAAGTATTAAAGAGGCCGACTAATTTTTGAAAGGATAAATCCACAAGTTTTAAAAACGGTACCCATACGGCACCCAGGTTTTTCAAAAAGGTTTTCGAAATCCATAAATCCACAGGGTTTTGAAATAGTGCCCACACGACACCCAGATTTTCAAAACGATTTTCGCAATCCATAAATCCCCAGGGTTTTGAAATGGTGCCCACACGACACCCGCATTTTAAAAACAGTTTTTGAAATATTTTCATTTTCTTTTCTTTTGTAGTTTGAAAGCGGCCAATCGGGAAAAGCAAAACAACCACCCACAAGGATAAATAAACGACATTCCAGCATCCACATCGACCCCACAAGGGTATCGCAATCCACATAGTAAGCTACTAACAGGTAATGAACTGAGAAACATAAAAAGTAAATACAGTCCATGGCCTCGAATGACCAAAAGTACTCCTGCCACGGCCTCACCGTCGCCCTAACTCTCACCCCCGAAGGAACCTGTCACAGAGTGGGAAGTCAGAGACACAAGGTTTAAAAGATGAAAAGCAGGAAGACTGTAACTAAAGCAAACCGTAAGAAAACCAGAGTAACCGCCCTCCGCATCGTGCGATCGATGGTGTCCCCTCCCCATGCAAAACCTGAACCGGGCACCTGCCCAAGCAACCCAGACCGAGCACTAACCTCAAGACAGAAAACCAAACCGAGCACCAACCTCAAGAAAGAAAACCAAACCGAGCACTAACCTCAAGAAGGAAAACCAAACCGAGCACCAACCTCGGGAAAGAAAGCCGAACCGAGCACCAACCTCGGGAAAAGAAAATCGAACCGAGCACCTACCTCGGGAAAAGAAAACCGAACCGAGCACCAACCTCGGGAAAAGAAAACGGAACCGAGCACCTACCTCGGGAAAAGAAAACCGAACCGAGCACCAACCTCGGGAAAAGAAAACCGAACCGAGCACCAACCTCGGGAAAAGAAAACCGAACCGAGCACCAACCTCGGAACGAAAACCAAACCGAGCACCAACCTCGGTAAACCACGCCGAGCACCTACCTCAACAGGTCGCACCGCTCACACCTTGGCACCTCAAACCCCCCACCTACGGGGGCCCCCACTACGTCACCTCGTGGGTGTACACGGGTCATCGACCACTTTTCCGAAAAAACACACCCTTTGCGGTGGCCAAACCGCGGGTGCGCGTGCTGCAGCCTCGAGCATCGTAACCAAATACACGAAACCAAACCAATAATAAAAACCATAAACACTATCAACATTAGTACAGTTAAACGAACAATTGGAGATCATCAACAGCTTTCGAAAAGTCCCACACTAAATCTCGAACGAAAATCCACAATATGATAAACATGAAAATCACGATAGTGCGCATAAAGGGATTCTAAGAGTGTACCCACCTCAAACGAGAAGAAGAAGATGTGTGGAAACTTCAGCTAAAACACTCCCACCCTGTGCCCGAAACAGCTACAGTGAAAATTACTGTTAAAAACGTCGTCGCGGTCAAAAACACTAAAAAACGGGGCGAAACGGGCCAAAAACCGAGCTTCTGGACACTTGTTCTGAAGGCTGGTGCACGGGTCCAGGCGTGGACCGGGTCCACAACGCAGAGGAGGCGGCGGCGCAGACCGGGCTCACCCCGGGAGCGTGCACCAGGAGGATTTGGCCGGGCTGGTGTACGTGCAGCCGCGCACCGGGCTCACCCTCCCAGGCCCCGGCGGCGCGCACCTGGGTGCATGCTGGAGGCGTACACCGCGGTAGGCAGGCCGGGCTGGCGCACGCGCCCGTGCGCCTGGCTCACCCCCACGGGCCGCGGCGACACGCACCGGGTGCGCGCTAGAGGCGTGCACCGCGGTAGGCGGGCCGGGCTGGTGCACGCGTCCGTGCGCCTGGTTCCGCGCCTTCGGGCTGCGGGACGTGCGCCGGGCGCACGCCACTCCGGTGGACCGCACGGGGTGTGGTCCGTACGGTGAACAGTAAAACCTCTCGTTTCATCTCCCCGCGGCTCCGATGATGACCCCGCGAACACGGCGACTGCGGCGACGACCCCGTGGCCATGACAACGGCGGCGGCGCCTCCCGTTTAACAACGGCGGCGGCGGCTTTCCGTTACCAACACAGACCCACACGGCGTGCGACACCCGAACGACCATCACCCAACCCTCGACCTCACAGAAATTGCAAACAGGGAAAAAAAAACACGATCACTTACCGATCCTGCGAGGAAGGGGAAAAAGGATCGTCCTCTCGTCTCCAACGTAAGGCTCCCCGAAAGGTGGATTCCCCCGTTCTTCCTTCTCCTTTTCGATCGCTCCCATAATTTGAATTTTCGAAATTCGAAAGTCCCCCTCCGTTCACGTTCTCAAAAGGAAAAAGATAAGATAAACTAAAGGCTCGTACGGAAGGGTGATGTAAAAGAATAAAAAAAATCCTCCAAACCCTAGGCCCAGATTTGACTCAGACTTCCCCGAAAATCGTGCAAATTACAATGCACGCATCTCGCTGCACTTTACGGTCACCGGGAGCTTCGAACCCCATTTCGGGAGATCCGTAAGTCCGATTTCAAATCCGATCGCACTGCCGTTCATCATTTTGCGAGCTCTACCACCTAAAAATACCCGCAAACCCCGACGGTCAGCCCAGAAATTCTCGAACTTTCAGCCCCCCCTAACAACTAAAAAGGATTCAAATAAGATCAAAACGGAAAACCGGGAGGTCGAGGTACTACAAAAATAATTAAAATAAACCAATGACATAAAAAGATGAAAAGTCCGATCGTAGAAGGATCCCGTCCGATCACCTCGAAAGCGTGCCGGCCACTTAGCACGGATTCCGACGCACCACACAAAGGCAAACGCTTTGCCCCCTATTCCGGGAGATCCGTAAATCAGAATCCGAATCCGTTCGCTTTGCCCTCCTCCGTTTTCCGAGCTCAATAGTAGAAAAAATACTCGCGGTCCAGGCCAGTCCATTGCAGAAAACACAGTGAAAAGTTTTCCTAACAATCTCGTCATAAAAAGAAGATATGCAAAGGCATTGGAACGCCAGGACCCTACAGGTGTATCGGAATCAGTGCTAAGTGGCCGGCACGCTTTTCGAGGTGATCGGGCGGGATCCTTCTATGATCGGACTTTTCATCTTTTTATGTCATTGGGTTATTTTATTTAATTTGTTTTACCTCGACCTTCCGGTTTTCCGTTTGGGTCCTAATTAAACCCTTTCAGCGGTAACGGGGGGGAGTTGAAGTTTGAGAATTTTTAGGCTGATCGTGGGGGGTTGCGAACATTTTTAGGTGGTAGAACTCGCAAAACGGTGAACGGTGGCGCGATCGGATTTGAATTTCGACCCCGGGATCTCTCAGAAATAATTTTTGAAGTTTTTCTATCAGCTTAGGTGCATCGGAATGCGTGTCGGCGATCCGCATGTTTTCCGAGGTGATTTGGACCCCCCGTTCAAATTTACTAATGGCTAGATGTGATGATTGTGGCTTAATTTTATTTGGTCTCCGTATCTTATATTCCCGATCGGGGGTGCGGGGAAAAACCCCAAACCCCTTTTCCCTCTTTTCAAGAAACTGCGTAGGAAGCGAGACGGAGAGATGGGGAGAGGCCTTTCTGCGAGATTGATCGGGCGTGGAGGGGACGATCTCTTTCTTCCTCCTCCTCCGGCGGAAGCAAGGTGAGCGGTTCGAGTTTTTCTGTTTTTGTTCCTTTTTGCAATTTCTGGGGGGTCGAGGGTTTGGGTGTCGGTTGCTCGGGTGTCGCATGCGATACGAGTTGCTAAACGGGAGGCCGCCGCCGCCGTTATCGTGTTCGCGGGGTCGCCGCCGCAGCCGCTGTGGTCGCGGGGTCGCAAACGGAGCCGAAATGGGAAGCGAGGAGGATCACTGTTCACCCCCGTACGACTTCAGGCCACGCGGTCCACCAGTCCAGGCGTGCACCCGACGCACGCCCACACGGCCAAGAGAGGAGGACGCGGCGCACGGGCGCGTGCGCCAGCCCAGCCCAGGCCGCGCGGTGCACGCGCCAGGCATGCACCCGGCGCACGCCCCCGCCGCCCGATGGTGCGGACCCGGCTCACGGGCGCGTGCACCCGGCGCACGCCCCCGCAGCCCGATGGTGCGGACCCGGCTCACGGGCGCGTGCGCCAGCCCAGCCCAGGCCGCGCGGTGCACGCGCCAGGCGTGCACCCGGCGCTGCCGCCGCGACCGGGAGCTCGTGAGCCCGGTGCGCGCCCTGCCGTGCACCGGCCCGGCCCATTCCTCTTGGTGCACGCCCCCGGGGTGAGCTCGGTCTGCGCCGCCGCCTCCTCTGCACTGTGAACCCGGTCCACGCTTGGACCCGTGCCCCAGTTTTCTGCCTAGGTGTCCAGAAGCTCCGTTTTTGGCCCGTTTCGCCCCGTTTTTGAGTGTTTTTGACCGCAACGATGTTTTTAACAGTATTTTTCACTGTAGCTGTTTCGGGCACAGGGTGGGAGTGTTTTAGCTGGAGTTTTCGCGCATCTTCTTCTTCGTGTTTCAGGTGGGTACACTCTTTGAATCCCTTTATGCGCACTATCGTCATTTTCATGTTTATCGTGTTGTGGGTTTTCGTTCGAGACTTAGTGTGGGACTTTTCGAAAGCTGTTGATGATCTCCAATTGTTCGTTTAACTGTACTAATGTTGATAGTGTTTATGGTTTTTATTATTGGTTTGGTTTCATGTATTTGGTTACGATGCTCGAGGCTGCAGCACGCGCACCCGCGGTTTGGCCATCGCAAAGGGTGTGCTTTTCCGGAAAAGTGGTTGATGACCCGTGTATACCCACGAGGTGACGTAGTGGGGGCCCCCGTAGGTGGGGGGTTTGAGGCGCCAAGGTGTGAGCGGTGCGACCTGTCGAGGTAGGTGCTCGGCGTGGTTTACCGAGGTTGGTGCTCGGTTTGGTTTTCTTCCCGAGGTTGGTGCTCGGTTCGGTTTTCTTTTCCCGAGGTTGGTGCTCGGTTTGGTTTTCTTTTCCCGAGGTTGGTGCTCGGTTCGGTTTTCTTTTCCCGAGGTTGGTGCTCGGTTCGGTTTTCGTTCCCGAGGTTGGTGCTCGGTTTGGTTTTCTTCCCGAGGTTGGTGCTCGGTTCGGTTTTCTTTTCCCGAGGTTGGTGCTCGGTTCGGTTTTCTTTTCCCGAGGTTGGTGCTCGGTTCAGTTTTCATTCCCGAGGATGGTGCTCGGTTTGGTTTTCTTTCTTGAGGTTAGTGCTCTGTTTGGTTTTCTTTCCCGAGGTTGGTGCTCGGTTTGGTTTTCTGTCTTGAGGATAGTGCTCGGTCTGGGTTGCCGGGGCAGGTGCCCGGTTCAGGTTTTGCAGGGGGAGGGGACACCGTCGATCGCACGATGCGGGGGGCGGTTACTCTGGTTTTCTTACGGTTTGCTTTAGTTACAGTCTTCCTGCATTTCATCTTTTATACCTTGTGTCGCTGACTTCCCACTCCGTGACAGGTTCCTTCGGGGGTGAGAGTTAGGGCGACGGTGAGGCCGTGGCAGGAGTACTTTTGGTCCTTCGAGGCCATGGACGGTATTTACTTTTTATTTTGCTCAGTTCATTACCTGTTAGTAGCTTACTATGTGGATTGCGATACCCTTGTGTGGTCGATGTGGATGCTGGAATGTCGTTTATTTATCCTTGTGGGTGGTTGTTTTACTTTTCCCGATTGGCCGCTTTCAAACTACAAAAGAAAAGAAAAAGAAAATATTTCAAAAATTATTTTTTAAAAAAATGCGGGTGTCGTGTGGGCACCATTTCAAAACCCTGGGGATTTATGGATTGCGAAAACCATTTTGAAAATCTGGGTGTCCTGTGGGCACCATTTCAAAACCCAGTGGATTTATGGATTTCGAAAACCTTTTTGAAAAACCTGGGTGCCGTGTGGGCACCGTTTTTAAACTTGTGGATTTATCCTTTCAAAAATTAGTCGGCCTCTTTAATACTTATGGAAAAATGGTTGTATGTATCCGACGAGTGAACTAGTGTGGTTAAAGTGATGATTGTATGGTTGTTGTAGTCGGGACGCCGTGCATATACAAAGGAGACTCTGCTCGTTCGCAGAGTGAATTTGTATATGCGGCGGGTCTGGGCACGCACTGGGGGAGGTTGGTTACAAAAAAATATATATACGCAAATTTCAAATCTTTTTAGTGGTCGTCTTCCGCTTAACGAAACCCCCGGGTCGTGACAGATAGGTATGCAGATAGATAGGTAGATAGATAAAATGGTAAGCTGAAAAAGAGAACTACAGCTAGAAAGTCACAATCATAAGGCTCCAATAGGAAACTCTACCAATAACACGATATGCATACACTCTCTACTGTTAAGATGCCTCGGTATCAGTGCTCGAAGGAAAGAAACCATCTATGAACATAATATGAAACCACCCGCTCATATCACCCAATCCCAAGGACTGCTAAATCTGGCTCAGTCCAGCCTGCGCCCGTCGTCTAGGAACGCACCTGCCCACTACCACGCATCCACAAGAGGACGGGATTTACGTGGGGCGTCCTAAACTGACTATTACAATCTCACGCAAAGTGACCCCATGGTAACTCGGCCAGGGGTTTCAAGCGACCTCTAGTATATGAACTAGGCGCATCATCATCTCATCATCAACACGCACTCGGGGCGTAACTCGAGGGGAGCGACCCCAGCGAGCTCAAGTATCACATCTGTCACGCCCCGAGTCCGCCAATTTGTACGGTTCGGGCACGCCAACAGACCCGCCAATCGGGTATGACCGTTCACTACCTGAAAGGAACGGTAACATCCATAATCATACAACAAGTATATGCGGAAGCTCAATATCAGAGTACTAAAAATCACTATAAATTTGAACTTTCATTTTATAAACAAACAGTTTAAGCGATAATGAAAGCATACAAGAGTGAACCATGAACTAAATTTATTACACTTTACATTTCTGAACTTGCAAATAAAATTATTACATTTCCTTTACATGAATTCCTCACCATACAAGGTTCACTCAAGAAATATATGAATGGGATACCTCTGCTAGACCCTCTAGGTCTCTATGCTGCTGGGCCCTTGCCCCTATCGTATGCCTCGCTGTCTGCATCAAACCCGTCTCGTCCGCTGCATCCACACCTGAACCTGTGGGGGGAGTCACCCAAGGGGTGTGAGAACTACGACATAGTTCCCAGTGGGTTCAACCACCGAGAAAAAGTGTCCTACACCACTTGGTCCAATGGAAGCAATAATAATAGTGCTAGGAAACTAAAATCCTCGAAATCAAAATGCAGCTATGCAAAATAATATATCACTGTCTGTATGTACACATCGACCCAGCACTACTCTGTCTAGTCATACTAGGCTACTAAGCACCAACTAGGCCACTATGCCGCTGCATACAGGGTTCAACTAACCCGGCCATCTTGGCCACTCTATTTTCTCTTTATTCTTTAAATTCTGGTGCTTTAGTTCAAGTTAACCCTCGAAAATTCTTATCCAACGGGCCCAAGCCCGGTAGTCCTGCTACCATAAGATAAGATTTCCAAGGTTGCTGATAACACCCGCAAGTGTTACCCCGTCCTACGGAAGAAACGTCCCGAACGGGTCACTGCCCGGGAGAGGGATACTGCCCGTACCTCCAACCTGGGCTGGTTTCACCGTAGGTCCGCCCGTTTTATTTTTATATTTTCTTTCTTTTCTTTTTACTTTAGTTCTTAGCCTCTTTGCCTTTGAACACTTGCTTTCCTTTCTTATTCGAGCTTATAGCTCCCATTTTGCCACTGGCAAATCTCTTTCTCTTTTCTTTGAGCATTTAGCTCTTTACTTTCACTTTAAGCCTTTCGAAAGTACCTCGTCCGACGGGTCACTGCCCAGGGAGCCCTGCTCCACTTGATGAGTCTCAAATTTGAAGGCGCCATTTACATTCTCTTTATGCTTTTTAGCCACTTTTAGCTTGCTTTTAACTTTAAGCCTTTCGAAAGTACCTCGTCCGACGGGTCACTGCCCAGGGAGTCCTGCTCCACTTGACGAGTCTCAAATTCGAAGGCGTCATTTATATCCTCTTTTCATTCTCTTTATCTTAAGCAATTTGCTTGTCTTGCTTATTAACCACTTTTTCATCCCTTACCCTAGGTCTTGCCACACGGGTAACCAGAGAGTCTCCTGGACTCTTACACATTTCACTTTCTTTGTTTAACTCAAATTGACGTTAAAGTTATTGTCCATTTGCCCAGACACCCTATGACTCTCTAGGGTTATATTTGTTTAATTCTCTAACCTTGGGATCTTATCCCGCTTTCCTGATTCCTTACTGAATCCTAGAGTTAACTTAACTCTATTTTTTCCTGTTCCACTTTTAACTTAGAGTTGCACTGACTCTAATTTCCTGTCTGTGAGTTTAAACTCCTCTAGATCACCTTAGATTTTCTTTATCTAAGTTCCAGATCATACTCATCCTAGAGTTCCGTGACTCTATGTTGATCACTAGTTCACCTTAGGTTTTCTTTACCTAAGTTCCAGATCATACTCATCCTAGAGTTCCGTGACTCTATGTTGATCACTAGTTCACCTTAGGTTTTCTTTACCTAAGTCTCATGTCATATACATTCTGGAGTTCCCTGACTCTATGTTGATCACTCTATCCAGTGTCCTTAGGTTATCCCCTAAGACAATGCCACTCGTCCAATCCTAGGATAACTCCTAAGTTGATGTCACTCGTCAAACCCCTATACTAGGTTTTCTCCTAGTCCTACTACTAATAAGTCCTGTTCCCTTATGTCACGTGATTCCTAGGGTTGTACCCTAACATGATCACAATCATCATAGCTAATCTTTTTCATGCATGCAATTATTTTCATCTTATTCATAAAATAGTAATTACTTCTACGCATGCATATTCATCATATATCTTGGGCAACCAACAGTTGCACTTTTTCTCTGTGTCCCTCTACACATGCACATTTATTCCTCTATCTCTGGCAACCAACAGTTGCACTTTTTCTCTGTGTCCCTCTACACATGCACATTTATTCCTCTATCTCTGGCAACCAACAGGTGCACTTTTCATCTGTATCCATCTACACAAGTGATCTTAATCATGATTACCTAACGCCTCTAACAGGCCACTATCATGCTTCGAATCGAAAAGCAAGGGAGCAAGGGGAGAGGTCACCCATTTTCGGCAGAATTCCCCACCTTGAAGTGTCCCCAATTGCTTGTAGACACTTGCAATTGGTCTCCGCGCGATTCCACTTGTTTCCTCGAGCTTGCACGCAAAACGGTGCACGTCCTCTAAACCTGCACGCAAAACGGTGCGCGTCTTTTCTAACCCTGCACGGGAAATGATGCATAACGTTAGGGTCGGTACGCAAAATGATGCACGACAACACGACCTGCACGTGAAACGGTGCACGTACCTCGAATCTGCACGCAAAACGGTGCATGTTTGACTGTAGGGTTGCACGCAAAACGATGCATATTTTTCCTAGCCCTGCACGAAAAACAACGCAAACCATTAGAACCTACGCGTAAAACGGTGCGCATTGGTCCAACCCGCACGCAAAACGAAGCACGTACCCCGTATTGGCACGCAAAACGGTGCACATTCTACTGTAGGGATGCACGCAAAATGGTGCATATTCTTCCGACCCTGCACGTAAAACGAGATGTATTGTTAGAGTCTGCACGCAAAACGGTGCCCGTTAGTGCAACCTGCACGCGAAAAGGAGCACATACCTCGCATTGGCACACAAAACGGTGCACGTTCCTTTTTCAACTTTGCACGCAAAACGGTGCACATTTTCCGAGTTCGCGTCCAAAACTGCGCGCATTTACCGAATCTGCACGCAAAACGGTGCTCACCTCCACGAGCTTGCACGCAAAACGAGGCGCGTCCAAAACGCACGCGAAACTCGCGCAATAAAACGGCACAGAAAAGTTGGGTCCCTAATATGCACGTGGGCAAAGGGTCAAATCCAAAATCCGAAAGGAAACCTTAAAACTGTGCCAAAAATACCGCAAAAACGACAAACGGGCCTACCTCGACAATGCCGTGACGTCCATCGCGTCATTAGCCTCCTTGGAGCACCTTGCGCGCACCACGGAGTCCACGGCGCGCTCGTGCTCCCTCGAAAACCCCGGGCGAAATCGCCCTCTCCCTCTCCCGCACGCTCGGGTGAAGCCCAAAAAGGGAAAAAGGAGGAAAAATGGGGCGGTTTGGGCCTAAATAGGCCGAACCCGAACTTTCGGGCGCACCCTTTCGGGCGCCCGAAAGTTTTCGGGCGGCTACAGTAACCGGCCTGCCGCGGTCCACGCGTCCACGCCGCGCCACGTCAGCGTCGCTCGGCCAATCAGGGGATGGCACGTGGCCGTGGACCCGTGCACCGCGACCACGGAATAGCGGCGGCCAATGGGAGGCCGCCACGTGGACCGCACTACCGCCTGCTCTGACGCACGGCCGCAGCGTCGCGTCGCGTCAGTGCGTCACGTCGCGCTGACCGACCAATGGGAGGTCGACACGTGGCCTGTCCCCGCTGACCCGCTACAGTGCCCGCGCGCCTTCCCCGTGCACGCCTGCAGCCCTCGGTCAGAGCGACCAATGGCGAAGCGACACGTGGCGCTCCCCACCTACCACGCGCGCCTCGGGACGCGCGCCCCCGCGCCTCGCGCGGGAAAGGCTTGCCTCGGGATTCGCGCCCATGCCTCGGGATTCGCGCCCGCTGCCTCGGGATCCGTGCCAACTGCCTCGGGATCCGTGCCACTGCCTCGGGATCCGTGCCAACAGTAACTTCCGGGCGCGCTACAGTAACTTTCGGGCGCACCAAAGTCCGGACCGGGCTGCTACAGTAACCGGTTCGCTACAGTGGAAAAACCCGGTTCGCTGCAGCCCAAAAACCGGTTTGCTACAGTACTTTTCGGGCGCCCGGTTCCCACTTTCGGGCGCCCGAAACTTGGGCCCAAGCCCAGTTTCGCCCGTTTTCGTCCGTTCTTGCCCGTTTCTCACCCGTTTTCGCTCAAATTTGACGGGCAGCCACAGTTTAACTTAATTTACCTCCTGGTACTCAAACTTTTCAGTTTGGACCCTCTCTGGGTTGCCAAAAGTCTCACTGTATTTAATTTCGCTGGCGGAGCCCGTTCTCACTATCCGGGTGTCCGATCAACGCGAAACTTTTACTGTGGCCTTAATACACATTTACGGAGCTCCCGTAATTTTCTCGGAATTTTCTGAGACTGTGAATTTTCCACTTACAATCTGGGCCCACTTTCTCAGGTAAGATTCAAGATCTCACATTCTAATCCCGATTTGGGCCCAATTCGTTTCCAGGTCATCCTTTACCCCAATAAATTCAATAAAATAGCATTTCATACCATTTTATTTACATTTATTTATATACCAAAATTCCGGTTCACTACAAAATCAGTCTCAATAAGCGGCACATGTAGGCTATGGTCCACGATCAAACAGATCGGCAACTCGATGCACAAAGGCACAACTCAGTCAGAAAAGACTCCTCGACTCGAACAGGAACGGCCCAAATCCTCACATGATCTGTCGGAGAACCCTCGACGACATAATCTGATAAAGTACAACTCATGGCTAAGTCGGAAAACCTCCATGACTCGATCTGCCGGAACCCCAAACTCTCAAGCTAAGTCGGAGATCCACCTCGACGACTAAAACGTAAAACACAATCTAGAGCAATCACCCAATCCCCACATGGAAACTCATCCCACCTGACACTAGAACTCGGCACATATGCTCTAAAAATCCACTCGGCCCCCCGGCACGAGTATACAAGCACCCTGAACCTATGCCATACCCTTGGCATCTCATAATTTTAAAAAAACCATCTTTGAAAATGTCACACCCCGGGGGTTCGAATCGCGCGGAAGAGGAGCCACCGATGCCCCTAATTCAGCCATGTATTTTTTTTTTGTAAACCAATGCTCCCCGGTGCGTGTCCAGACCCGCCGCATACACAAATTCACTCTGCAAACGGGTAGAGTCTCCTTTGTATATGCACGGCGTCTCAATTACAAAGTGTCTCACAAGGTGTAGCACATACAATCTCTAACCACATCAGTTGGGGTCTCGTACACATACAACCAGACAACTCACATGACATTCTAGTATTCACATAGAACATAGAGGCCAAGGTTTTGAAAGGATAAATAATCACAAGGTTTTGAAAGCGGCACCCACACGATGCCATCGTTTTAGGAAAGACCGTTTGAAATCCACATAAATCCACAGCGTTTAAAAACGGCACCCACTCGATGCCGAACTTTGTGAAAACAGTTCGCAAACACATAAATTCCACAAGGTTTGTAAAATCTGGTGCCCACACGACACCCACGATTTAAAAGTAATTTCGCAAACGGTTTTCTTTGCTTTTCATTGTTTAAAATGGCCAAGTAAGAAAGAATGTAACAATCATTCGTTTATTCGAAAAAGGGAAGAGGCAACATCCACTTCGACCCCACGCAATCCACAACTAGCTAGCTTGAGTAATAAAAGAAAGGGGAAAGAAGAGTCACTGTATCTGAGGTCACTAAAAGTCAGAACAGCACCCTCGCGGCCTCACCGGTGCCCTAGCACTCGCCCCTGGACGAACCTATCACGCAGTGGGAAGTCAGTGACTAGAAATATCATAATGAGCAAAAGAAGGCTAAAATAAAGCAAACCACTGTAACCAGAGCAACCGTCACCCCTCATACACCGTCGACAACGATCATATCCTGCACCAAACAAAAACCGGGCACCCTCCGCGAACACCGCACCGGGCCCCTGCCCCGATGCCCCCCTCTGCCGAGCACCTATCTCGGCCGCCGAGCACCAGCCTCGGCGTCACCGCTCACACCCTCCACCCATGAGGGCCCCCATTCCTAACGCCACCGTCGCGTGGGGTACACGGGTCAACGTACCACTTTTCCGGAAAAGCACACCCTCGCGGTGGCCAAACCGCCGGTGTGCGTGTAGTAACACCAGAGCCTTATAACTAGATATGTATAGATGATAAATCGAATGAAGTAAAAGCGGGGTCAGCATTGCTCATAAAGGATAACTTAGAAGGGGAAAAAAAACACCTTTGCTCATGAAGATTAACTTAAAGAAGAAGACACCTTTGCTCATGAAGAATAACTTAGAAGAGAAAACCCCTTTGCTCATGAGGAATAACTTAAAGGAGAAAACCCCTTTGCTCATGAGGAATAACTTAAAGGAGAAAACACCTTTGCTCATACTAACACCTTACATCTGTACGCCCTTATCCAATTAACCTTGGCGAAAGTACCCACCTTGAAAGAGGACAGGCGATCGGTTCATCCGCGGTTGCACGTCTGCCGAGCTTGCGTCGTCCCGCGCCCCTGAAGGAACGACAGAAAGCTAAGACTAGGTGACTAACGCCAAACGTCGATTAAAACATCGAAAACGGGAGACCCGACGCGATCCCAGGACTCCGCGCGGCGAAGTTCCCCGCACGGCACCGACCCGTGCGGCGCGCTTGCCGTGCGGCGTGCAGCCTGCAAGCGGCCCGCGCGGCCCCAGCCCGCGCGGTGGCCTCGTGCAGGCAGCGCCCGCACGGCGCGCATGCCGCGCGGAGCCCCGCCTGCAGGAGGCCCGCGCGGCACCTGTCGGCGCGGTGCCCGCCTGCGGGCGGTGCCCGCGCGGCGCCCCTGCCGCGCGGTGCCCCAACTGCAGGCGGCCCGCGCGGCACCTGTCCGCGCGGTGCCCGCCTGCGGGCGGTGCCCGCGCGGCGCCCCTGCCGCGCGGTGCCCCGCCTGTAGGCGGCCCGTGCGGCACCTGTCCGCGCGGTGCCCGCCTGCGGGCGGTGCCCGCGCGGCGCCCCGCCTGCAGGCGGCCCGCGCGGCATCTGTCCGCGCGGTGCCCGCGCAGCACCCCTGCCGCGCGGTGCCCTGCCTGCAGGCGGCCCGCGCGGCACCTGCCCGCGCGGTGCACGCCTGCGGGCGGTGCCCGCACGGCGCCCCTGCCGCGCGGTGCTCGCCTGCGGGCGGTGCCCGCGCGGCGCCCCTGCCGCGCGGTGCCCCGCCTGCAGGGGCCCGCGCGGCACCTGTCCGCGCGGTGCCCGCCTGCGGGCGGTGCCCGCGCGGCGCGTCTGCCGCGCGGTGCCCCGCCTGCAGGCAGCCCGCGCGGCATCTGTCCGCGCGGTGCCCGCCTGCGGGTGGTGCCCGCGCGGCGCTCCTGCCGTGCGGTGCCCCACCTGCGGCCGGCCCGGCGGCGGCGGCAATCCCCCTCCACGAAAACTCCACCCCGAAACGCAAAACCAAAAACCTAACGAAAAAACTCACCTTCGATCCGCCGGGAAAAGAGAAGAAGAGGATCGTCCTATCGTTTTCCGGTTGATCCCGCGAGCAAGAAACTCCCGTCCCTCTCCCGAATGCCCCGCCGTCGGTCGTAACGAGAGCGAAAAAGGGGTTGGGTCCCGTTTTTTTTTTTTTTCTTTTCTCTTTTTCCCTCTCGTGGCGACTCTTAAAAACCCTAGCCGCCGAACGAAGGAACCTAAGAGGGAAAACCTAAAACCCTAGGTTCTCAAAGGAATATTAAAGAAATAATAGGAACAGATCCGGCGGCTAGAATTACCCCGAGAAACGTGCCGATCGTTCGCACGGATCCCGGGGCGCCTAAAAGGGGTCCGAACTTCAAAATTTTATTCTGGGAGAACCGGGAGTCGGAATCCGAAACCGATCGCGTCCCCGTTCTCCGTTTCGCGAGCCCTTCCACCTAAAGATGTCCGCGAGCCCCGACGGATTTCCCGGAAAAACACCAAAAATCGTCCCATAGTCGGACAGTCATCAGAAAAGGGATAACGGGAAGGGTCAAGGAAAGGCCAGGTCTTACAGAAAACATTTATTTTCCTTAAAACGGGTCTCTCGATTTTTAAAACGGTTCAGGTGCAATCATGATGCAAACAAAGCATGAAACCTAGTGTCATATGATATCTGGGGTCTACTAAAAATAATCCGGGGTTCCAATAAATTTTTCAGAAAATTCCAGGCAACTATCAGATGTAAAAACAGCGAAAATGCCAAATATACATGATCAAGTTGCGTTCAATAGCATTAAAGGGCATCACAAAAATTTTGGAGAAATTCCAACCCACCTGGAACGCTTTCCGCAGGCAACGCTGAAGTCGGTGAAGCGCCGGATCCTCAAACTGACGAAACCACGAAAAACGCGCCACGCGCGCGCACATTGTCGCGTACTTGGAAAAAAAAATCCCCGGAAGCTCAACTAAATCCACCTGGGTCTTCACAGTAAAATACAAGCTCACCACAACCAAAAGGCCCAAACACCAACACCCTGCAGCCCCCACAACACACACACCACACAAGCACAACACTTGAACACACACTGTCCAAGCTCCTGCACAACATAAAACCCACAACATAAGCTCCATGCACACAGCCCACTCAGTCCCACACACAGCCCTGTAGCACAAGCTGCAACCACAAAGAAAATGCCAGGGAGGGAAACCATCAATTAACTCGCCCGAAACGCAAAACATACACACACTGGGCAAAATCACCCTCGGCCGTCGAAACGCCGCGCGCCCAAGCGCGCTGCACGATGCGGCCACCCCAAACAGCGCGCCGCGCTGCTGCTGTTACGGCTTTTTGGTATTGGCATATTTCGTGAGTCAAGTCAGTGAGTTGAGTCAGAGTCTTAAAGGGATCAAATTGTCAATCAGCAATCAAAGACTTAGAGAAGACTCAACAAGAGCTCAAGTTGACACTCAGTATCTTGAGTCTTGAAGATTGAAGTTGAAGAATTGTGGATCAGTTACATCAATCTCAAGAAGAAAGTATTCAAGAGGATCAGGTATGTTTAACTAAATAATTGTGGTGATCCGAATACTTTCTTATAGTGTAGAAACACTTGGATGAACTTTTAATTGCATAATAATCAAAAACTGGTGTTCGGACATGTTCAGGATCCGGATCAGAGCCAACGATCCGGATCCCGAAGGTTGTTGCTTCATACAAGACTTCGATCCGGATCCATGCAATTTCCGATCCGGATCCCGAATGTTAAGTTTTCTCATTTGTATGAACGATCCGGATCGGGCAATGCGATCCGGATCCCGAACCATGGTATTTCGGGAATCGTCAATCTCATTACGACGATCCGGATCGCAGTAAATCCGATCCGGATCGCCGTCCTGAAAATTTCCAGATAAGGTATGTTTTTGATTCTTATCTCTTTCCAAGGGTTTCTAAACTATAAATAGACACTTAGGGTTTCTCAAAAACGTGGGGAGCTACGGCCGATCTTTTTATAAAACTCTTGAGAGCAACCCTAGAGGCTAGGTTTTCATCGTTCTTCTTTATAGCCTCTTTTAGGTCAATTCGATGGTTCTTTCAAGAACATATCTTTTGTCGAATTGATCTAATCTTTGCTTAGAGATTTCTTCTACGGTTCTTCATTGATAATCTAAGCAAAGGATCACCATCGAAGTCAATATTCTTATCGACTGAGTTTGCGTCGTGGATTCGACGTGGCATCGTGGATTCGGTGTGCTAAAGGCGTTTCGTGGATTCGAAGCGTGCGTTCGTGGATTCGAACGTGAGCAGTGGACGGGCAAAACGGTGGAGCGCGAGGTCCAAGAAATTGAAGGAGGGGTTAAATCCGTGGAGACGGTAATCACCTTGTTATTCTTCTTTTCTTAGGGATTGTTATTGCGTGGATATCCAACCGGTCAGCGCAAGGTCCGAAGAAGCTGAAGGAGGGGTTTGAGTCCGTGGAGTCGGTAATCACCTTGTTATTCTTCTATTCTTAGTGGATTGTTATTGCGTGTTGGTCCCGTGGTTTTTCTCCTGGATTGGAGTTTCCACGTAAATCTCGGTGTGCTGTTTTTATTTTCCGCATTGGTTTTTATTTTGCACTGAGATTGAGTTTTTAAGTATTACACCTATTCACCCCCCCTCTAGTTGTTTGATAGTACCTATTTAGATCCTTGTGGATCCATAATAACTCTACAATTGGTATCAGAGCGGGTTTTAGGTTTATCTATCTTGATGGGTGAAAGTGGTAATATTTATAGACCTCCTCTTTTTGATGGGACTAATTATGCTTATTGGAAAGTGCGGATGAGAGCTTTTCTCATCGCAATTGATGAGCGAGTATGGCAATCCGTGGAATGCGGTTGGGTGCATCCTGTTGAGGAAGTAGGAAATTCTACTACCCCAAAACCTCGCTCTAGATGGTCCAAAGAGGAATTTGAAAGATCTTCTTACAATGGGAAAGGTATGAACGCTTTATTTAATTCTCTTTCCTCGACTGAATTTACAAGAATTTCCGCGTGTGAATCCGCGAAGGAAATTTGGGATATTCTCAAAATTACACATGAGGGTACTAATCTTGTAAAAATTCAAAAGCTCCAGATGCTTACAAGTCAATTTGACTCTATTCATATGGAAGAGCATGAATTGTTTACAGATTATTACACTAGACTTCAAGATGTAATAAATACATGTGCTAATTTAGGAGAAAAGATCCCGGAGTCGAAAATTGTAAGAAAGATACTTCGGACTCTTCCGGAACGGTTTAGGGCAAAGGTTACCGCCATTGAAACCGTTAGTCATCCGGATGAGATGAGTATAGAGGAATTAGTAGGTGCTTTGCAAACTTATGAAATGACTTTTCCTACTAATCAAGTTTCTTCCAAGTCTTCTTCTAAGCTTACAGGTATTGCATTCAAATCAACAAAGGAAGAAGATAGCGAATCAAGTTCCGACGATGAAATCTCTTTTGCCGATTTTGAAGAACAATTGGCGCGGATCGTAAAGAAATTTCGTCGGAAGTTTTGGAAGAATCGAAGCGATGGATCTTCTTCCACGAAACTATCTAAAGGATCATCGGGTTCTAAATCCTCTAATCTCAAAAGCTTTGCAAAACCTTCTAAAGAAAAAGAAAAAGATGATTTCGAAGGGGAAATCCAATGCTATCGATGCAAAGGCTACGGCCATTTTTCAATGGATTGTCCTTCTAAGAAATCATATAAAAAGAAGGCTTTGCAAGCGAAAACTTGGGACGATTCTACTTCTAATGAATCGACCTCAAGTATAGAGGAAAAAATCGTTGCTTCTCATGCCTCTCATTTTCCCTCTTCTAATAATTGTTTATCATCTTTAGTCACTGACTCTACTCCTTTGATTTTGTATGAAACATCAACAACCGGCGGAGAGTCATCAAGTGAGGGGGAGTCGGACGAGGAAGAACTCGTTGAGGCATATCAACAACTTCTTGCGGAATCTAAGAAGATGGCCAAACATATCAAGAAGTTGAGAAAGCAACGACTTGAGAATCAAGACGAGAATCATGCTTTAAAGATCAAACTTCATGATCTCGAGGAGGAACGAGAGCTTTTATTGAATAATAATAAAATCCTCCAAGAAAAGATAAATCAATCGGAAACGGTCGTTAATTCCCATATTGACAAGATTGATTTTCTAGAAAAACAGTTTGAGGAGATTCATGTCACCAACCAAGCATTGACCAAACAAGTTCATCAACTTAAATCCGACATACAAAGGATCTCAACCGATTCCAAGAAACTTGAGTGTATGTCCGGTTTAGGTCAAACAAGTAAGGTTGGTTTGGGATTCAAAAAGGACCAAACTGTGCATGCTTCAAGTTCCACAATGAAATTGAAAGGAAGAACTTGTCACTTATGTGGACTTGAAGGACATTTGGTGAGGGTTTGCCCGAAAAAGAGAAAGAAAAATCCTTCGGCAACTTCATCTACGGAGCGGACTCAACGGACTCAAAAGACACATCAAGTCAAAAGAGTTACTCAATCCATCAAAGGTCCGAGCCACATCATCAATCATACAAGTGGATCATTGCAAGGCAAAGACCTAAGGTGGATCAACAGTCAAAGCGGACAACCCCCGGCCACAACGAATCAAGACAACCCAAAATCCAGCGATTTTGGATTCGGAAAGGTGATATCTTTCCTTGTCTTAAGTTCTAAATAGCTTATGACTGTATGTAATGCTTTGATTGGTTTTCCCTTCATATCTTTCTTAATCTTTGCATTACATGTTTTTCAATGCTCTTCGTTTTTATACTTTGTTTTTGAACAAAAGGATTTTTAATGAACAAGTGGATTGAATGAAAAGGGCTTTCACTTTCAATCACTCCAATTTAATTTTATATGGATTATCAACTTTACTCCTTAATCATAATCTTGAAGATACTTCATTGTAGGAGTTTTTGATTTTATAAGCATCAAATTTTAGAAATCATGTGTGATCTTTAGATGCTTAATCTATCTCGGTTGTGTGAATTCATTGTGATAAACGTGAAACAACCGATAGACTAAAATTTGGGATTTAATTCTTTCACGTAAGAGATTGCATTCTTACAAGGGTATTGAAATGATTTGCAAAAGATGTGGAAAGAGTTACATCCGAAAGGAGTGTGAAAACTACCACCACATGTTGGAAAGAGCTGCCACCCCGGTCGTCCGGTCTGTGTGTGAAGCTACCACATGTTTTGTTGCTTGAAAAACATTTTCTTGAAATTTTTAGTTGAAGCATTTGGAGATTTATATGCAAAGCTCTTATATTTTGAATAATCTCCTGGTTGGTATAAGGTGGGATAGTTGAAAGATGCTCAAAGAGCCACCCTTAGGTATTTTAGTGCTTATATCAATTTGAAAGGGTAGAATTCAAGATTGATGTCGTTTGGAAATCTCCGTATGTCATCTTTGTAAATCCGTTACATCTTGATAGACTTTGGATCTCAAGATTATTTTTGATGACTTGTGTTTGATGAATATAACATGAAAAACGGTTTATAATGTTTTACCTTTATTTTTCATGATTTTGGAGTAAATCTTTTTAATTTTGTGAAATTAATTGGATTGAATGACATCTGTGTGAATTCACTGTTTAAAGCACTTAAATTGATTTCTTGATGGAATACAAATCGGTATTTGAAAAGATTCTAAAATCTGGATTTGTTTCAAGAAATTATTTAATTTTTGCTTTCTGGTACCGGTACGCAATCTGCATTTTTGTTATATACCAGAACTGAGTTTTTATCTCTCTTTCTCTATGAACTAATATTGTTAGTGATTTACTTTTGTCTAGTATGTTCACTGTTTGACAATTTGTGACAAAAAGGGGGAGAAGAGAAATGATCGGAGATGAGATCATCAAGAGAGTACAAACGAAAATGAAAAAATGGGGGAGAACGGAAAATGATGATCGTATCACAAAGGGGGAGAACATAGATGCTCAAGAACATGGAGAACATGGAAAACATGTTAGAGATGCTCAAGATAGGGGGAGACAAAGAAAAAATTGAAAGAGCCGAAAAACAAAAGAACCAAAAGGAAGACGGATCAAATGTAGGATTTTAATTTCTAACAACTAACGTTTGATTTTGTTTGGAGTTTTGTTTTGCAGGAATTACATCACTTTAAGACTCCAAGTCCTAAGTCATAGAGTATGTTCTAGGACTGTTTGGTTCAAATGTAATTTTGTATTTATTGGATCTTTCACGCAAAGAAAATCAATGTTTTGGTGATGACATTGAGTTTCGATTTTTTGGTTTAAGATGAGTGACTTGAGCGCTTTTATGTATTTTTGGGTTTTGTCACGAAATTGCCAAAGGGGGAGATTGTTACGGCTTTTTGGTATTGGCATATTTCGTGAGTCAAGTCAGTGAGTTGAGTCAGAGTCTTAAAGGGATCAAATTGTCAATCAGCAATCAAAGACTTAGAGAAGACTCAACAAGAGCTCAAGCTGACACTCAGTGTCTTGAGTCTTGAAGATTGAAGTTGAAGAATTGTGGATCAGTTACATCAATCTCAAGAAGAAAGTATTCAAGAGGATCAGGTATGTTTAACTAAATAATTGTGGTGATCCGAATACTTTCTTATAGTGTAGAAACACTTGGATGAACTTTTAATTGCATAATAATCAAAAACTGGTGTTCGGACATGTTCAGGATCCGGATCAGAGCCAACGATCCGGATCCCGAAGGTTGTTGCTTCATACAAGACTTCGATCCGGATCCATGCAATTTCCGATCCGGATCCCGAATGTTAAGTTTTCTGATTTGTATGAACGATCCGGATCGGGCAATGCGATCCGGATCCCGAACCATGGTATTTCTGGAATCGTCAATCTCGTTACGACGATCCGGATCGCAGTAAATCCGATCCGGATCGCCGTCCTGAAAATTTCCAGATAAGGTATGTTTTTGATTCTTATCTCTTTCCAAGGGTTTCTAAACTATAAATAGACACTTAGGGTTTCTCAAAAACGTGGGGAGCTACGGCCGATCTTTTTATAAAACTCTTGAGAGCAACCCTAGAGGCTAGGTTTTCATCGTTCTTCTTTATAGCCTCTTTTAGGTCAATTCGATGGTTCTTTCAAGAACATATCTTTTGTCGAATTGATCTAATCTTTGCTTAGAGATTTCTTCTATGGTTCTTCATTGATAATCTAAGCAAAGGATCACCATCGAAGTCAATATTCTTATCGACTGAGTTTGCGTCGTGGATTCGACGTGGCATCGTGGATTCGGTGTGCTAAAGGCGTTTCGTGGATTCGAAGCGTGCGTTCGTGGATTCGAACGTGAGCAGTGGACGGGCAAAACGGTGGAGCGCGAGGTCCAAGAAATTGAAGGAGGGGTTAAATCCGTGGAGACGGTAATCACCTTGTTATTCTTCTTTTCTTAGGGATTGTTATTGCGTGGATATCCAACCGGTCAGCGCAAGGTCCGAAGAAGCTGAAGGAGGGGTTTGAGTCCGTGGAGTCGGTAATCACCTTGTTATTCTTCTATTCTTAGTGGATTGTTATTGCGTGTTGGTCCCGTGGTTTTTCTCCTGGATTGGAGTTTCCACGTAAATCTCGGTGTGCTGTTTTTATTTTCCGCATTGGTTTTTATTTTGCACTGAGATTGAGTTTTTAAGTATTACACCTATTCACCCCCCCTCTAGTTGTTTGATAGTACCTATTTAGATCCTTGTGGATCCATAATAACTCTACAGCTGCAGCCCGCGCGCCGCCACGGCCTGCCGCGCGTGCCCACTCTGTAGTGCGGTGCCCTGGCGGGTCCCTGGTGCGCCCGCTCTGTCGAGCGGCGCCCAGGCGCCCAGGCGCCCGCGCCAGGCAGCGGGGCGCCCCGGTGCGCCCGCTCTGTCGAGCGGCGCCCAGGCGCCCGCACCAGGCTGCGGGGCGCCCTTGTGCGCCCGCTCTGTCGAGCGGCGCCCAGGCGCCCGCACCAGGCTGCGCAGCGCCCACGCCCGAAGCTACTCGGCGCCTCTGCTGCGCGTTTTCTCGCTGTGCGCGCGCAGCAGCCTAGCGCCTGCTGCGCGCGGCGTCCATGCGCGCCCGCGCAGCGATCCGCGCCGGCCGCGCGCGCACACTTGCGCGCCCGCGCGGCCTCCGCCTCTCCGCAGCATCCACACCAACAGGGCAAGCAGCCCAAGCCCTCACCCTCACAAAAAAAACAACCAAAAAAACTGCACTTACCTTGTTGGAGGCTCGGCGCGCGCGTCCCGCTCGTCGCACTCTCGGCTCGACCCCTCAGCTTCTAGGAGGAAGTCCAACATCAAAACCACCATAAAAAATTCTCCATTTCTCATCTCTCTTCTTCTTTCTTCTTCTTCTTCTCTTCTTTCTCTACTTCTCTCCATCCTCTGTTTCATTGCCTTTCCTCTGTTTTGTGGTTGAAGGAGAAGGTGGCGTGGCCCTCTTTAATTAAGGTGGCTAATTAATTAGTGGTAGGCAGCTATTTGAAGGGATTTAAATAATCCCTCAAGCAAAACCAAAATATCTAATCCACTTACACACTCTCATCTTAAATCCATTCTTTTCTCTTTCTTCTCTAATTCCATCACAGGCAATATTAATACTTAATTAATTTAATTAAATAATTCATTTTATGCCAACTCCAAGTCACTTTTTGCCCTCGGGTCTTCCGCGTCAGTCCGGAACCTCACGAACTCCGCTGTAAACTCAAAGTATACCAGTTCCAAGTATTTCCAAATTTTCTGCACTCCACTGTGGAGTCGACGCTTCCCCGAAACCAGTCCTCTATCGGCGCACAAGGCCCGAAAAACTCCGAATCAAGCTGGGGCTTCCGCGTTGATCCGAATCAACTCGAACTCATCTGAAGTCACATACGAGACATGCTCGAGGCGTTTCTCCGCGTCACGCCATCCTGCGAGATCGGTGCGCTATCCGAAATCCCGGTATTCTACACTCTCCCCTCCTTAAAATGGGTTTCGTCCTCGAAACCTGAATAAATCCATAACTTAGGAGGGTGCCTCAATCAAATGGGAATAGGAAACACTCAACTCATCCTCGGGCTCTCAGGTGGACGTTCTCACTCATCACGATGGCTCCATTGAACCTTCACCAAAGGTATAACTTGACTGCAAAATTCCTTTGTCTCACAAGCCAGATTGCATCGGTCGCTCCAGATAGCTCAATTCCTCGTCCAATTCGAAGGAAGTGAAATCCAAAACACGCCAGGGATCAAATATATTTCTTTCAGCCAGATAAATTCTTGCGGACCAAACTCCCCGCATAAACTTAAATCTACAAATCACCGCGGATAGTGTTACGGAATTTGAGTTGGCGTAGTTTCGTGAAAGTCTCAAGTCTTGAAGATTGAAGGTGAAGAAAGTTGGATCATTTAACTCAATCTCAAGAAAGAAGAATTCAAAAGGATCAGGTATGTTTAACTAAAGATTTTGTGTGATCCGAATACTTTTTGTAGTGTAGAAACACTTGGAAGAATCTTTCATTGCATAAAAATCAAAAACTGGACTTGGGACATGTTCAGGATCCGGATCAGGTTGTTCGATCCGGATCCCGAAGGTGGTTCGTTCATACACCAGTTCAATCCGTATCGTAGTCTCTTGATCCGGATTCCGAACAGTGAGTTTACCATTTTCCTTGAACGATCCGGATCATGCTTCGCAATCCGGATCCCGAACGTTGATGTTTGGTAAACTGTATGAACGATCCGGATCATGCACTTCGATCCGGATCCCGAACCTTCGTTTTTCTGGAACTGGCTGACTCGTTACGACGATCCGGATCACAGCTAGTCCGATCCGGATCGCCGTCCGTAAAATTTCCAGAAATGTTAGGTTTTTGATTCTTATCTCCTTCCTAGGGTTTCTAACCTATAAATACACCCTATGACTCGTTTTCTAGGGGTGAATCCACATAGTCAATAGCCGTCATTTTCATATATTCATTTTATACGGCTATAGATCCACATATAGAGAAGAAAGGAAATCATTAGAGAATACTCTATGTTTCTTCATCTATATTGATTAGTTTGATTCTAGGTTTTCATACTCACATCTTGAGTTGAATCAAACTAATGAATACTTAGATGGTATTTCCGATCTATCTTTGATCTAAGTATTCGGCGGATCATCACCACCCAAAACAACGATTTACCCCAAAAATCGGCGCGTGGATTCGCGTGTCCTTGTGGATTCAAGGTTCAACCGCTCTCGTGGATTCGGAGCGAGGCACGTTCGTGGATTCGAAGGGTGCTATTGGGTGAAGACCGTGGATTCGGTCGGACATCGTGGATTCGACGTTGGACGCCGTGGATTCGGCGTTGGGCGCAGATCGTGGATTCGAGAAGCGTCGCGGAGCGAGCGGAGAAGATCCTCTAGGAGCGTATGGAAAAGGTTGAGTCGTAAGTGTGTACGGTAAATCACCTTGTACGTGTTTTAATTCTAGTGGATTTCTGCCGTGTTATCGGTCCCGTGGTTTTTTACTCCGGTGATGGAGTTTTCCACGTAAAAATCTTGCGTATTATTTTTATTTCCGCATTGGGTTTTATCGCAACGATTTTTTGAGTGTTTATACGTTTACACCTATTCACCCCCCTCTAGGTGTTTTTTTCCCCTATTTAGATCCGTATTACATATAACCCAACAAGTGGTATCAGAGCGGGAATAGGGTTGTAAACAATGGTTGAAGGTGGAAACATCAACCGACCCTCATTCTTCGATGGAACTAATTATGCGAACTGGAAAGTACGGATGAAAGCCTTTTTAATTTCCATCGACGAACGGGTGTGGCAAACGATTGAATTAGGATGGTCTAATCCAACTGAATTTAATGGTGATGTTCGCACCTTAAAACCTAGGTCGAAATGGACCAAGGAAGAGTTAGATTCATCTTCTTACAATGGGAAGGGAATTAATGCTATTTTTAATGCCTTATCTCAAACTGAATTCTCTCGCGTCTCGGCATGTGAGACTGCGAAAGAAATCTGGGATGTTCTTCAGGTTACACATGAGGGAACTAACCTCGTGAAGATTCAGAAACTGCAAATGCTTACGAGCAAGTTTGACTCTATCTTAATGGCAGAAAATGAATCTTTCACGGACTACTATACACGATTGCAAGACATCGTAAACTCATGTGCTAATCTGGGAGAGAAGATTCCAGAATTTAAGATTGTAAGAAAAATCTTAAGAACTCTTCCTGAACGATTTCGCCCAAAGGTTACTGCCATTGAAACTATTAAACACCCGGACGAAATACGTGTAGAAGAATTAGTTGGTTCATTACAAACTTATGAAATGACATTTACTACTAACAATTCTTCTGGAAAGGCATCCACTTCTAAGTCTTCAGGTTATGCATTGAAAACAACTAAGGAAGAAGACGCGGATACATCCTCGTCAGACGATGACGAGAACCTTTCTATGGAGGAATTTGAGAAGCAGCTCGCTCTCTTGACAAGGTAGTTTCGCCGCAACTTTCGAAGGGGTAATTCAAGCAAATCTCCATCCTTCGGAAAGTCGAACAAAGGCAAGGGTACTTCAGGTTACAAGTCAAGAAAGCAAGAGAACTTCTCAAAGGATAAGAAAAGTTCAGAAGGACAACTACAATGCTTCAAATGTCGAGGCTACGGCCACATTACAACGGAGTGTCCTAACAAGTATCCAGCAAAGAAGAAGGCGATGCAAGTCGTCACTTGGGATGACAACTCAACGTCAAATGAGTCGTCTTCGAGTGATGAAGAAAAGAGCTCCACCGCATTCCACGCGTCCGTATCTTCACCCTTCATGTGCTTTATGGCAAATACATCTGAGTCGTTGTCCAACTCCACTGTTGAAAAGAATGCAACGGACAACGAATTGGATGATTCGGAAGGTGAAGAATTTGCTCTAGCCTATCACAGATCTTTACGGGATTTAAAGAAACCGGCTAAGCAAAACAAGGGGTTGAGAGGGAGATTGCAGGATCTCGAAGAAGAAGTAAAAAGGGTAACTTCTCTCTCGACCGATCTTGAAGTGGAAAGGGATAAACTGATAAAAGAAAATGTTTCCCTTCAAGAGTCCAATGAGCAACTCGAGAAGAACTATATGGTGAACAAAGCGAACTACTTCTTAAAGCTCTACAACGAGGCTCGACAGGATAACCTGGAAATGACAAAGACCATTTTCCAACTCAAGAATGACTTACAATGATTCTCTTCAGGAAGGAGTAAGTTGGATAGACTTCTTGGTCTTGGTCAATCAAATAGGTTCGGCCTCGGATACACTCAAACTGGAAACAGTCCAAGTTCGAGTGAGACAGTTTTTGTGCCTCAGTCGATATCTCCTCCTCCGACACCGGAATTCAAGACAAACAACGACAACAAACCTACTTCATCCTCTTTGGGATCGTCAAGATCTAAGGTATGTTTTCGTTGTGGTGTTTCAGGGCACACAAGAAGATATTGCAAGACGGGAGTCGAACGCTCATCTCAAAGACCTCTTGCAACAACTACCAAAACGGCTCCTCCCCGAAAATCAAAGCAAAACTTTTCAAATGAAAAGAGATTTGGTAGTTCATCGCGCAAGACGATTACATCAAGGAACAACAATCGCTATAACAAGACGCCTTCACCTAGGCATATAACTTCTCGACCATTACCGACGCACTCCAAAAGGGTTTGGGTGCGCAAAGGTGAAATTTTCCCTTGTCTTGTTTCCAATGTTTCCTTGCATGCATATGATAGTTCGTCTTGGTATCTGGATAGCGGGTGTTCCCGTCACATGACCGGTGACAAAAATAGTTTTCAAAATCTTGAGAAAATCTCCGGAGGACACGTTGTTTTCGGAGACGGTCGATCTTCCAAAATTGTTGGAAAAGGGATGGTAGCTATTCCAGATGGCCCGATTTTGAAAAACGTCTTATTTGTTGATGGCCTTAAGACTAACCTCATAAGCATAAGTCAACTTTGCGACAATGGTTTTTCAGTTAACTTTTCATCTGTTGAATGCGTTGTAACTGATAAGGACCATGTCTTCTTTCTAAAAGGGGTTAGATCTGAAAACAATTGTTATGTTGTTCCTAATAAATTCTCTGAAAATTGTAACTTAGCTGCTTTGAATAATGAAACTCTTTGGCATGAAAGGCTAGGTCACTTAAATTTTAAGGAACTTACTAGAATTTCAAACAAGGACGTGGTCAGGGGGTTCCAAAGCTTTTATTTAAACAAAACGTTGTGTGTGGTGGTTGCCAAAAGGGAAAACAGTCTAGGACTGCACACAAGAACTTGAACCACGTTGGTACAAAACGGCCCTTGGAACTTTTGCACATGGACTTAATGGGGCCGACCCGTCAACCATCTTTGGGAGGTAAATGGTACATCTTTTTATTGGTTGATGATTTCTCTCGGTTTTCATGGGTAGCATTTTTGAAAGAGAAAGCTGATACGTTTGACTCTTTTCATGAGATTTGCCATCGTATTATGATTGAAAAGAATGAAAAGATCATTCGTGTTAGAAGTGATAGAGGTGGAGAATTCATAAATTCAAAATTCATTGATTTTTGCACTTCAAATGGAATCAAACATGAATTCTCGGCACCCTATACACCTCAGCAGAATGGTGTTGTTGAGCGCAAGAACAGGGTTGTTCAAGAGATGGCGCGTGTGATGCTTCATAGCCGGAATTTGCCGCTACATTTTTGGGCTGAAGCTGTGAACACCGCTGTCTATGTCATTAATAGAGTTTACATGCGCCCAGGAACTTTAAATACACCATATGAGCTGTGGTTTAGTAGAAAACCCAATATCAAATATTTTCGTGTCTTCGGGAGTCGATGTTACATTTTACGTGACCGTGAAAATCTTGGAAAGTTCGACTCTCGAAGTGATGAAGGGATCTTTCTGGGTTATTCTACGAATAGCAGAGCATATCGAGTATTTAACATTGAATCTAAGACGATCGTAGAATCTATAAATGTTAAAGTAGATGAAGCTTTTCACTTTGAAACTGGAAAATCTACCCTCGATATCTCTCTAGATGATGATTCTCCTGCTAGTGCATCTTCTCATAATAATACTTCCAATATTAATGATGCATCTAATGGTTCTTCTAGTTTATCTGATGTGCAGGAATCATCTCATATATCTCCGAATACTCCGCTTCAACAAACGTTACGAATCTCCAAGGATCATCCGGAATCGAATATTATTGGAGATCCACAAGAAGGAGTCAGAACTCGGAGGCAGTTGGTTTGTGGATTCGCTTGCTACGTATCTTTAATCGAACCAAAGAACATAGATGAAGCTCTTCAGGATGACTACTGGATTAAAGCAATGCAGGAAGAGCTCCATCAATTTGAGCGAAACAAAGTCTGGGAATTAACGAAGCCTCCAAAGCAACACAATGTGATAGGTACCAAATGGATCTTCAAAAACAAGAAAATGAGGATGGTACTATCATCAGGAATAAGGCACGATTAGTTGCTCAAGGCTACTCTCAAGTAGAAGGTATAGACTTTGACGAAACATTCGCCCCTGTAGCTAGACTCGAGTCCATTCGTATACTGTTTGCTATTGCTTGTCATTTTAAAATCAAATTATTTCAAATGGACGTTAAGAGCGCATTTCTAAATGGGTTTTTAAATGAGGAAGTTTATGTGGCTCAACCGAAAGGTTTTGTAGATCATAAACAACCTAACCATGTTTTTTGTTTGAAAAAGGCTCTTTACGGTCTGAAACAAGCACCGCGAGCATGGTACGAAAGGTTAACAAAGCACCTTTTGGAGAAGGGCTATACTCGAGGGGGAGCTGATAGGACTCTCTTTGTGAAGCATTATCAAAACAATTTCATTGTAGCACAAATATATGTCGATGACATAGTATTTGGCGCAACAAGAGATAATGATGCTTCTAAATTCGCGGAGACCATGGAAAGCGAATTTGAGATGTCCATGATGGGCGAATTGACTTATTTCCTTGGATTGCAAATTAAACAAAATGATGAAGGTATTCACTTGAGTCAATCCAAGTATGCAATGGAGTTGGTCAAAAAGTTTGATCTAGAAAATTGTAAAGATTTTCCGACTCCAATGGGAACTAGCCACAAGGGACTTGGAAGTGAATCACATAGTGAGAATGTAGACGAGAAATTGTATCGAAGTATGATTGGAAGTCTACTTGACCTCACGGCTAGTCGCCCGGATATATCTTTTGGTGTTGGGATTTGCGCGAGATATCAATCAGCACCAAAGGAGGTTCACCTGAAAGTGGTGAAAAGGATCATCCGGTATATCAAAGGATCAATTAATTTCGGAATTTGGTATCCTATGGGAACAAGTTTGGATATTGTTGGATACTCAGATGCCGATTGGGCAGGATCAGTGGATGATCGGAAAAGCACGAGTGGTGCATGCTTCTATCTTGGCCATTGCCTTGTTGCATGGCATAGTAAAAAGCAGAACTGCATAGCACTCTCGACTGCCGAAGCGGAATACATTTCAGCTGGAAGTTGCTCAACTCAACTCATTTGGATGAAAAGCGTATTGAGCGACTTCCGCATTTCAGCATCTTCGGTAACAATACTTTGTGACAACACTAGTGCTATTAACATTTCTAAAAACCCTGTGTTGCACTCTAGAACAAAACATATTGAACTTAGATATCATTTCCTTAGAGAGCTAGTTGAATCAAATACTCTTCAACTCTCATATATTTCAACTGAGGATCAATTAGCTGACATTCTAACAAAACCTTTGGATCAAAAACGTTTTATTCATTTACGAAAAGCAATTTGGATGCTTTCCTTGAAGTAATCTTCCTTTTGAAATCCTTGCTTAGGATAGGTTTTGTATTTGTTTTTGTTTGTTCATTATCTATGTTTGTACATAGGACATAAATTGAGCATAGATCATAATTGACTTTAATTGCATCTTTTCGCACATTTAGAAATTTATTATGCTTTTGCCATCATAATATTTCACTGTTGCAATGATCATTTATGTTAATTAAATCATCTTCTAAAGTGATCAAAGTCAATTTCTCTCTCTCTCTATGATCTCTTGGTATAGTCATTATCTTATTTGACTGCTTAGTCGAGTATGAAATCGAGATCAATATTTGGTTGAATACTTTATATCTTAATAATGATAGCCAATTGGAGGGGGAGTCTTAGAAAAGGTAAATGCTCAAAAGATGTGGAAAGAGTTACATCCCAATGAGGAGTGTGAAAACTACCACCACATGGAGGAAAGAGCTACCACCTCGGTCGTCCGAGTATTGTGTGCAGCTACCACATGTATACCAAGCATGGTTGTTCAAATTTTTGATTAAGTAAAATGCATGTTGAAATACTTGACTCTGTCAATTTTAAGGTTGGTATAAGGTGGGTTTTTAAAGAAAGAA
>CM055061.1:21392323-21450400 GCA_029204045.2 Tillandsia leiboldiana
GTGGGCCAGCCTTGCCTGAGGTCTTGTTGCAAGGCCAATATGGCTAGCCTGTGATTGGGTCTTTGCGTTTCACTATTTGATGATGTGTTGTTAAGTTGCTTTAACATGATTCTTTGATTCTTTGATTGGCTTCTAGTATCTACCTATATATGATTCCATGTGATGTCTTTGATTATAATCTCATTGTTATCTTGCTGATTGTCCTAACTCTTTGATGCGTTGATTATCCTGATACATGTTTGTCCTGTTTTAAATTCTGCTAAAATTATCTCTATGCTCGTACCAGATTATAAGTTTTTCTTCTTTACAGCACCAGTTTTATATCTGCTTTACCCTAACCCCTGATCTATTACTATCCTCTAGCATTGTATACCAGTAGGTACGATCTGCTATTTCTCGGCTCGTCGTGCCCACGGGATACACTCGGTGTGTCTCACACCCTCGGGGAGTTTTTTCAGCCGAGCGGGGTGCTGGGATGTCGGGACGTGTTGGTGAGATTCGTGTTAGATGTTGACCCTGGACAGCCGAAAGTTCATGTATTATTTGATGTTAAAGAAAGAGTTGTAATTCAGAGTAAATAATGTAAAGTTAATTATAACTTTTGCTTGTAGTTGTACGTAGTAGTACTCTGATGATTGTGCCAAGCTAGCCGTTGCATATATAGAAAAGGCTCAATTCCATTGGGGATTGGGACTCTTCTATATATGTGGCGTCTGTCATTGCCCTGGTTGTTTTTGCAACTCTGATTTTTTAAAAAAAAATTTATACACTAGTTTTTGAACTCGGGCGCGGACATGTTGTTGTAGGCGAATTCCACGAGGGGTAGGTAGCGTGCCATCCGACCCCAAATCCAGTACGCAGGCGCGAAGCATGTCCTCGAGAGTTTGGATCACTCGCTCCGACTGTCCGTCCGTCTGGGGGTGAAAAGCTGTGCTGAACTGTAGTTTGGTCCCCAGGGGCCCGTGTAGACTCTGCCAAAAATTCGAGACAAAACGCGTGTCTCTATCCGAGGTGATCGACGCAGGCACCCCATGCAATCTCACGATCTCGCTGATGTAGACTTGAGCTAACTCTCTCGGGTCCATGTTGTATGAATAGGCAGGAAATGTGCTGATTTGGTTAACCGGTCCACTATGACCCAGATCGTGTCGTGCCCATGCTGTGAACGTAGGAACCCAGTGACGAAAATCCAAGGTGATATGATACCACTTCCACTCTGGCACCGGTAAGGGCTGCAACTTTCCGCGGGCCGCTAGTGCTCGGCCTTTATCTGTTGGTGACCAGGCAGTGAGCTACATGTCGCGTCACATCTCCCTTCAGTTTAGGCCACTAGAAGGTCTGCTTGAGGTCTCTGTATATCTTCGTACCTCCCGGATGCGCCGCATAAGGGGCGCGGTTTGCCTCTGCCAAAATTCCTTCTTCAATTTCGACAAATCCGGCACGCAAATCCGCCCGCGGGGGACCGTTGGGTGCCGTCGCCTTCCATCGAAAAAATATTCTCTTGGTTCGAGGAGATCTTGTCACGTACGAGCTGTAAGTGAGGATCAGTATGTTGCCCTTCCCGGATCTTCTCGAACAGCGTAGGCTGACTATCAAGGTTAAAAGTTGCGCGATCGTGCCCGCTGGTACCACCTCCAACTTCAATCGTGAGAACTCTGCGATCAAGCTGCTCTGTTCAGTTATCGCGCCTACAGACGTCCCTTCCATCTGCCCCTTCCTGCTCAAAGCGTCTGCCACTACGTTTGCCTTCCCGGGGTGGTATTGAATTGATAGATCTAATCCTTCAGCAACTCTAACCACCGCCTCTGCCGCAAATTTAATTCCTTTTGGGTGAACAGGTACTTAAGACTTTGTGGTCCGACAATATGTTACAGTGGACACCAAAGAGGTAGTGTCTCCAAAGCTTTAAAATAAAAACCACTGCGGCCAGCTCTAAATCGTGTGTCGGGTAGTTCTTTTCGTATTCCTTCAGTTGCCAGGAAGCATAGGCTATTACTTTCCCTTGTTGCATCAGTACACCCCCAAGGCCGATCCTTGATGCATCGCAGTACTACTTCATAATCCTCTCCGGGTGTCGGAGCACAAGTACCGATGCCCTGGTTAGCCGTTTCTTGAGTTCTTCGAAGCTCTCCTGGCATTTAGCCGTCCATACAAATTTTTCCCCTTTTTTGGTCAACCGGTTCAAAGGGGTAGCAATCTTCGTGAAACCCTCGACGAAGCGTCTATAATAACCCGCCAGGACCAAGAAAACTGCGGATCTCCGTCACTGTAGTCGGTGGCTGTCAATCTATCACCGACTCCACCTTCTGGGGTCCACGGCAATTCCCTCCGCCGAAATCACGTGCCCCAAAAATCCCACCTCGCGAGGCCAAAATTCACATTTCTTGAGTTTAGCAAACAGCTTCTGATCCCTGAGAGTCGGGAGAATTGTTCGCAAATGGTCCTCGTGTTCCTCGTCGGTGGATGAATAGATCAGGATGTCGTCGAATGAAGACCACCACGAACGGTCTAGGAAGGGCCTGAAGTCCATCTACCATAACATATCCATTCACCCAACCATAATCACGACATCAGCATAAATACCGCAGGGGCGTTCGTCAGCCCAAACGCATACAGTGAACTCGTAGTGGCCATACCGGGTCCGGGAGGTGGTTTTTGGATATCCTCGTTCCGAACTCGGAGCTGGTGCTAACCCGATTGCAGGTCAATTTTAGAGAAGACCGTCGCTCCCCGTAGGGTCGAAGAGGTCGTCGATTTGGGCAGGGGGTACTTGTTCTTCACCATAACCTTGTTTATCCCTCTGTAGTCGATGCAGAGACGCAGGCTTCCGTCCTTCTTCCGCACGAAGAGTATCGGTGCGCCCCAGGGCGACACGCTCGGCCTGATGAAACCTTTGTCCAAGAGGTCTTCAAGTTGCGCCTTAAGATCTTTTAACTCCGCGAAGGCCATTCGGTAGGGCGCCTTCGTGATAGGCTGTGTGTCCGGTAGGAGCTCGATAGGGAACACAACTTCACGTTCAGGGGGCATCCCGGGTAGTTCCGTCGGGAAGACGTCGGGAAAATCCCTCACTACCGGGATGTCTGAAGGTGTCGCGAGGGTCGGGTGGCTAGATCCATAGATGCCAAGTATGCCACACACCCACCTTACACCATTCTTCTGGCCCGTGCTGCTGAGATGACTGTTGGGAAGGAGGTGCTCTTGCACGCCAGGTACACGTGTTCGGGGAAGCCTGGTTCTTGTAGTCGCACATGCCGCTTCTCGGAGTCGATTACTGCTTGGTACCTTGTGTGCCAATCCATGCCTAGCACCGTGTCGTACTCCTTTAGGGGAATTACCACCAGGTCCCAAGGGCAAGACAGTCGCCCTAGTTTTATCGGCAGGCGGCCACATAGCTATCAGTCTCCAAAGTCCCACCCGCGGTTGGACCGTCATTCGACTTTAGAGAGGACTCTCCCCAAAACCATGCACAAACACGAAGTCACGAGAAATGAAAGAGTGTGTTGCTCCGGTATCAAAAAGTGTCTAGCACGGAAATTTGAAACAGAAGTAATACTGCTACCACATTTGTCGGCGGGTCCGACTCTTGGCGGGTCATCGTGTAAACTCGCCCGCCTGGTTGAGGCTGTCTATCCCCTCTCGCCGTGGTGCAGGGGGTCTAGAGGTCGACCCCATAGGAGCTTTCCCCGTCCTGAATGCTGTGGCGAAGGCGCAGAAGAATGCAGAGGATGCTGTTCCCAAGGTTAAGGGGCAGTTGCGGCGAAAGTGCCCCTGCTTGCCGCAGCGAAAGCAATGATCATTTCTTTGGGGGCAATCTAACACTCGGTGCGCCCCCCCGCATATCACACAAGGCCTGTCCCCCGGCCTCGGTCCTCCTGCAGGTGCTCTCCGAGAGTTCCCGAATGTGGTCTCCACCGTTTGGGGGTCGGCTCCCGCTAGAAGAGCCTCCCCAGAGTATTGTTGCGGTCGCTTCTTGTCCTCGTGTTGAGCCGGGCCCTCCTTTCTGGCGCGCATAACAGCGAACCCACGCTCCACCACACAGTAGCACTGTCGACCACCTTCTGAAAAGTGTGTAAGTCTGCTGCTTGCACCACCTGGAATATATCGCTTCGCAAGCCATCCACGAAAAGTTGCGCCTTGTGGGACTCGTCCCTCATGACGTATGGGATGCAGTTGGCCAATCGCACGAACTCGCGTTGATATTCCATAACCGTCCTGCTCCCTTGCTGGATGTGATTCAAGTCGTCCTCCAGTTGCCGTTTGACGCTGTTGGTGAAGAAAGCTCCGAACAGCTCCTGCTTGAACGTGGTCCACGATGGGAGCACGGTGCCTTTGTGGGATCAGGGCGTACCGTCTTCCACCATAAGCGGGCATTCCCCTCTAGGAAGTGGACCGCTAGGGGAACCCACTCGCAATCCTCCATGAGCAAGTCTTCAAATAATTTTTCCATCGTATCCACCCACTTCTCGACGACCCAGGGATCGGTTGTCTTCCCTTCAAACACGGTGGGTCATACTTCTTGAAGTCAGCCAGGTTGGCCCGCACTCGGTCCCGCTCAGTAGCGGAACTGACCCCTCCCCCGTGGCGACGGCGGCCACGGGGGGGAAGGTGTCACCACGGTCTCCCCCAGGGAACCCACGCAGTGGTCCCACGGCGGGGTCCGTAGTCGCTGTGTAGGTGATGCTGCTGGCGTAGTGGTCTGGGATGACGGCATCCCGGCTGCAGCAAGCGGTGGAGGGGCCGCGCCTGTCGAGGCCCTCGTCACCTGCAGGTCCCGTTGATGGTCGCGGTGGCCCGTGCGGAGGGGCCTGGGCGAACAGTCACTGTCGCGGCGGTTTGCTGTTGCGTCAACTGACGCACGTGGTCCGTGAGGGTCGCCAGCTGCCCTGCCATTTTCCCCGCAATTATTGTCGCAGGAGCTGGTTCTCCGCGGCCGTCGACGCCGTCGCCTCTGCCCCCGTGTCCTCGGCCGATGATCTAGTTCGGACCATTGTCTTTTACACACACACAACCAAAGTTAGCTCTCGACTCCGCTAGAAGCAATCAACCACTTAGCGAGAGAAAATGACCTATACATTCCCGCCCGCCCCGTCCCCCCCCCGATCACTCGCGTTCTACACTCCTATGCCCTACACATTTCATTCATTTGTAGCTAAGGGTGGTATCTCGTGGATGTCGGACACTGTCTGTTGTGATTAAAAATTGTCTCTGATACCATCTTAATCTGTCACGCCCCGGGGGTTTCGTTCAGCGGAAACAGTCAACGGAAACATAGGGATTTGTTTTCTTTTCTTTGCATATAATTTTTTTGAAATTCCTTTTTCCCCGGTGCGTGCCCAGACCCGCCGCATACACGGATTCACCCTGCAAACGGACAGAGTCTCCTATGTATATGCACGGCGTTGCGGCTAATACAACATCCAATCATAGAAGTTTATTCAATCAAAACAGTTTCCAAACACATACACATACATAATTGAACAATTCTCGGGGCCGATCAACTTGAAAAGATAAAACCACAGTTTTGTAAGCGGTGCCCACCCGGCACCCAGATTTCTAAACAGTTTCAAAAACCATAAATCCACAAAGTTTTTAAAACAGTGCCCACACGACACTCAGGTTTTGAAATCCGTTTTCGAAATCCATAAATCCACAAGGTTTTGAAAACGGTGCCCACACGACACCCAGACTTTTAAAAACGATTTTCGTAATTCTTTTTCTCTTTCTTTTTTTTTTCTTTGAAAACGACCCAAACATGAGAAAGGGAATAAAACTCAACATCCTCATAGCTAGAGAGTAAAGTACCGACATCCACACCGACCCCACGAGGGTATCGAGAACCACACAGTTGACTACAATAGCAAATGAAATGTGAAGTAGAGAAGAAAATACAGTCTAGGGCCTCCATGGACCCAAAAGCTACTGTCTCGGCCTCACCGTCGCCTAGCTCTCTCCCCTGAAAGAACCTATCACGGAGTGGGGAGTCAGCGACACGATAATAATAAGGAAAGCAGGAAAAAGTAGTAAATCCAACAGTAAGACTATCCGGAGCAACCACCCTCCCAAGAGAGAAATAAAACAAGAGCACCTGCAAAACCTGACCACATCGAGCACCTACCCCAACGGGTCGCACCGCTCACACCTTAGTGCCTCAAAACCCCACACCTATGGGGGCCCCCACGACGTCACCTCGTGGGTTTACACGGGTCATAGACCACTTTTCCGGAAAAGCGCACCCTTTGCGGTGGCCAAACCCCGGGTGCGCGTGTCGCAGCCTCGAGCATAGTAACCAAGAAACAATGTATAACAAAAGAGTGAGAACCATAGAGACTATCAGCATTAGCATGGTTAAACATACAATTAACATCGTCACAAAAGTCGGAAGCCCTACACTAAGTCTCAAAATAAAAACCCACTTGTCCTCGTGCGGTGATCAACGCGCTACTCCTCCGCGTCTTGGTGCGCTCCCCGAACCTACACGATCCCACCGCAAAGAAGTCAGTAACTCGAAACCCCCCCAACGAAGACCAAGGAACAACAGACCCTCCTGGTCGGTCGGGGAACGCGGCCCGCAGATCCGGCGGCGGCGGCGGCTTCCCGAGTCGGGTGCATGGCACGGACGGCCCACAATGCGCGCGCGGCCTACGCGGCATCCGACCCCGCGCGGGCGCGCTGCCCGCCTGCGCGGGCGGCCCCGTGCGGCGCCAGACCCTGCGCGGGCGCCCCGCCTGCGGGTTGCCCCGCGCGGCGCCCGGCCCGCGCGGCGTGCTGCCCGCATGCGCGGGCGGCCCCGCGCGGCGCCCGACCCCGCGCAGGCGTGCTGTCCGCTTGCACGGGCGTCCCCGCGCGGCGCCAGACTCCTCGCGGCGCCCCGCCTGTGGCGGCCCCTCGCGGCGCCCGACCTGCGCGGGTGAGCTGCCCGCAGGCACGGGCGGCCCCGCGCGGCTGCCCTGCCTGCGGGTGCCTCGCCCTCCCCTTCGCACATGTTGGGCGCCCTATGACCGGATCGAGGGATCCTCCCCTCGCAGTAAGCAAGAACACCGAAGGAAAGAACAAGGTAACTACGCACCTCGGTTTCGTCGGCGAAGGATGAAGGAGAAGGATCGTCCCGTTCGCGCTTGCCGGATTCTGCAGGGAGTGCGATCGACCTTCCTTCTCCCCGATCACGACGCCTCGGTTCTCCACGCCGACCGATAAAGAGAAAAAGAACTAGGGATCGTGTTCCTCGTACGCGCTCAGAGGTGACCTAACGTACAGGGCAAGAGGAGTGGAAAATAAAACCCTAAGCCCCAAATCACGAATTAAATCGATCGGTCGAAATGAGGAGTGGGAATGAACCCAAACCCCCGACTAAGAGAACTGATAGTTCGGGTGCGGACCAGGGTCCGGTTTGCCTCGAAACACGTGCTGATCGCCCGGGCTGCTAGCAACCCTCAGAAATTTATTCTGGGAGATCCCGGGGTCGGAATTCAGATCCGATCGTGCCACCGTTCTCCGTTTCGCGAGCTTTATTACCTAAAAATACCCGCCAGCCCCGATGGTCTGCCCAGAAAGAAAAGTGGATTAATAACCCACCCGCCGGACCACTAAAAGAGGTGCGAAATTAAGCAGATCAAATGTACAGCTTTTGAAAAACAATTAACGAAGGCGGTTACTACCGGCTGGTGCCGCGCGGGCCGCCTGCAGGTAGCGCGCCGCGCGGCAAGGGCCGCCGCGCGGGGCTGCCTACATGCGCGCCGCGCGGGCTAGTGCCGTGCGGGCCGCCTGCAGGCAGCACACCGCGCTGCAAGGGCCGCCGCGCGGAGCTGCCCGCAGGCACCGCGCGGCACCAGCTTCGTAGATGGATTGCGGAGCAATATTTTTGAAGTTGTGCAAGCAGCGGAACTTCACACCTTCCAGAAAGTGGTGGATAGGACCACCATTGTGGAGCGCGGATTTGCAGTGACGCGCGCCCGACGAGAGGACTCGGAGTACAACAAGGATAAGAAACGCCCCCAGCCCTTCTCGGGAGGGGAATTCTGTCACGCCCCAGCGTCGAAACTGCGACCCGGGCTCGCCAACAGATCCGCCGCCCATACGGGAAGCCCGTATAGACGAAGCGACTAACCTGCAAAAGAGCATCTATACTATGCAGATATCAGAGCTGAAAGTAAATCTGCTAGAAATAAAAACTATATACAACACAAGTCCTCACCAAAAGTACAAAAGTCACTCGAGCAGTAGAAAATAAATACAACTCTATACCTCACTACAAAGTTCTCTCAACAGGAACTCTCAAAAGTAATAAGGGTACATCTACTCTCTGGACGACGACAGGTGGGGAACTATCTCGCGACTCCCTTACCTCGATCAGAAGAAGCAGCAACAGGAGCAGCAGGAACCGGAGTAGAAGTCCCTGTGGGAAAAATACACCACGACGGGTGTGAGAACTACGTCCCAAGTAGTTCTCAGTGGGTGCCGCCAACAAGCCCGACGGTCTGCCCACTAAGTCTACTAGAGGCATAAAGTAACAATATAAAACTGAAATGAAAGGCTGGAAAAGTAACTCAACAGCTACTATGCCTCTATCTAGATGTTCAAGAAAAGGGACAGATGAAACATGATGCATCTACTAACACACACAGTAAACTCACCAAATCTAAACTGACTGCCTCAAAGGGTCCAGTCAAACCTGCGCCCACCTACTGCCACATATCCTCAACAGGACGGGTCTACCGTAGGGTGTCCGTGACTGCCACTAACTGGGCCAGTCAGAGGGACGGCGTCGACAAGTCGCGATAGCAAGTAACAGGCCCAACTCCGGAGTGGCTCTCGAGGGGAGCGACCCCACCGAGGAAAGTATCCGCGTATCTCTGTCGAGCTCAAATATGGCTCATGCAGGCTGTAGTCCAAACCACGATCAACAAGATCGACCAACAACACCAAGCTGGAAGTCACACAGCTGGGGCCACCGTCCACCAGACGGCTCCCACAAGAGAACACTAAACTCTCCAGAAAGACCGACACCATAAGGGTTCGGAAACCCGATAGACCGGTGCTAAGAACCCTATCAAACAAGAACAGACTCTAGGCTCCGACTATCGAAGTTCACGATCCCTTATAGTTCGGGAAGGCAATAATCACAATACAACTCGCGGAAGACCCCAACAGGGCCCGAAAGTCCCGGGGGACCTACACCTACAACCCTATCAAACAAGAACAGGTTCCAGGCTCGGCCCCCGTGGCTTTCGTCCCGACAGAGGGACGACCCCTAGAACCCAGACCACTCGAATCCTCTCGAGTGGGGAGATTTACCGGAAAAGGTGACATTTGTTATTGAAAACTAATTTGATCTGGAAGAAATCCATATTTAATGATTTTAGTTCTTTTTAAAAAAAAACAGTTAGAAAACAAGTGTTTTACCCAAACCCCGAAGGGCTGATGCCTTTGTCCAATCAAACAAGAACAGACTCCAGCGGCCCTTCGATGTTTGGAAGAAAACATTGGTAGACTAAAATCATGTATATGTCAAAAAGAGTTCTGGGTTCTAGGTCCGGCTAACACTAGTAAACTACTGCCACTAACACAGTGGCGACGACCCAAACAGGGGAAAACAAGATCTCTCGGGTCCACCATTTACCCCAAACGGTTCCCGATACAGACAAGCGAACCACTACATCTACCAGACTCCACTCTGCTCCCAAGCACGAGTGCAATGCATCCCACACTATAGAGAAGTCCCGACCGCTCGGCCCACTATCCGGGCGAGGATAACACTAAGTCCAGGAATGCGACATAAAGTGTGGATGTCTAAACATAAATAACCCTAGCCCAAGTGAGGGTTTTCTACTGGTCTGGTTACACATGCAACATATGACGGGGGTGCTAGGTCAAGTTCCAATATAACAAATATTTAACATGATAGTAGGAAGCAAGAGATTACAAGATCGACAGATAAAACAAGGATCAACAATTCCTACGCTCTAGCATGCTACCCAAGTCCAATCACTATCATGCATGATTCTATATCAATAGAATTAGAGTACAGTCCATAGATCTTGAAAGCAAGCCACCCACCTGAAAACGCTAACTGTCCGGAGCCGTACAGCTGAGAAAACCAGGAAAATAACCACTCTAGGTCCAACAGGTCCAGCACAGCCCACAATCCCTCCTGGGTACAACATAAGGCTACAGTTACACTTTAAATCCAATAAAATCCAGGTTTTACAAATCTGCTGGGAACAGTCCACTTACTGCGAAATTTTCACCTGTAAAACGAACTCCAAAAATTCTGATAAAAATACCACGGCGATCCTCGCGTCGATAGCTTCGAAACGGGTACCTGCACGTCCAATTCCGAGCACCGTAGGCCAAGTTACAAATTCCACAGTATCGGTGCGCACAATCCCAAAACCATTCAACTGTAAACTCTTGTACAGATAAAAGGAACAGTGTATACCTTCGGGAAGGTCTCCAAAAATTCCAAGAAAAATCCACGATGATCCTCGCGTCGAGTAGATGAAAAAAGTCTATAAGCACGTCTTGATCCGAGACTCGTGCGCGAAGATCTCCTCAAAAGAAGGTGCTGCCCTCACCAAAATCTCACAGCAAAAAGGGTCCCAATGAGCACGAGAAAACACCTCGAAAAACGTGAAATCTGAAAATGTCCGAGAAACCCAAAATCGTAGCCTCACCTGTTACGAATCCAGCAGCGAAGAAATCGCTCGAAAAGATCGTCGGAGTAGACCAGGGGAGCTAAAACACTGCTGCTGCGCCGAAGAAGAACACAGGAACCACCACGTCGCGCCGCGCCGTAAAATAGAGAACCTCGGGATGCGTGCCCATAAAATCCCAAAACTTTGCAGGTGGATCCAGAGCTTGAAGATGAAGAATTCTTCTTAAGGTTGCTCGGGCAGAGGAGGCTCGAAAAGAGGAGAAAAGGGGAGAAGAAAGAGGCTCGGGCTGCTACTTAAAGGCCCCAAAAAAACAAATGAAGAAATACCAAATTGCCCAAGATTCGGGCGGCTACAGTGCAGCCCGGCCCAGATTCGGGCGGCTACAGTGCGGCCCAGCCCGAATTCGGGCGGCTACAGTGCAGCCCGGCCCGGCCGGTTTCGGGCGCGCACAGTGCGGCCCGGCCCGGCCCAGCCCGCACACGGGATCCGGCCGGACGCTTGCTTGGTCCGACCCGCGCCGACGCCCGCCACGTGTCCCCCGAACACGCCGCAGCCGTGCAAGCCGCCACGGGGAGCGCCACGTGTCCCTGCCCGCGTCAACGCGGCAGGTGGCGCCCGCGAATCAGCGGGCGCCACGTGGCACCTCCCACGTCGCCCGCGCCTGCCCCGCGTACGGCCACCTGCCCCGCGCGCTGCGTGGACCGCGCGCTCATGCGCCCGCCAACCGGGTGCCGCCACGTGGCGCGCCCCCGGTCCACGCCTCCCCGCGCACTCCCGCAGACCGAGCGCACCAGAGCCGCCCAATCAGGCACTGCCACGTGGACACCTGCCGGTCCACGCGCCTCCCGGTGCACCCCGGTCCAAACCCCAGTGCTCCGTGGACCCAGCTGCGTGCGCCGGCCAATCAGGGCCTGCCACGTGGCTCCCCCGCCGGTCCACGGCTCCCCCATGCACCAGAAATCCAGCAAATTTTCCGGGAGTCCGTTTTTGGGCATCCGGACTCAGAATTTGGCAAACAAAAAGCCATTTTCAAGCGTTTTTCCGCGCTGAATCCATTTCCGCCGTCTATTTGGCCTAATTCTTTTTCAAAATTTCGGCAAACCCAGCCGAAAGCCAACACAGCTAATAAAACCTTACAGGGTCCATCTGTGGCATCCCATTGATGCACCATGGGCCAGATACACCAACAACAGGTGTTCTAACAGTGGATCCATCGGAAAATGCTGCAAGGGGTTCGGGGGTCCTACATCCTCCCCCACTAAAAGGAAGTTTCGTCCCCGAAACAAAAACACGCCACAACAAAAAAACCAAAACAATCAAAATAACCAAGAACGCAACACTAAACTAACAAGAAAGATACGGCTCCACCAGCAGGAAAGACATCAACTCCAACCCTCAATTTAGAAAACAGCTGAAATTAGCGAAAAGTCCGAAAATTTCGAAAAATCAGTGCCTTCGCCCCAATCAAACAAGAACAGGTTCGGGCACTGTCTCCATTTCTGGAGCAATCTTTCGAAGTTTTCGTCCTGCTCGTAAATTTCAGTACAAGGTGAGAAAAGGGGGAGAAGTGTTGGTGTCATTCCTACTGTGGCCACAAAAGGAAGCTATCACTAACCGAGACTCCTAAGGACATAACCACTAGTCCTAACATCACGTCTGCTCCCGAGGTGGCGTCTGTCCACAGTCGCTGAAGCCCATGCTGTTGGAAGGATACGCCGACAATCCGAGAAAACGAACTCCTCCAGTCCAACTCGCAGAAGGATAACTGCTTTCATTCTATCATCAGTCGTAGCACAGCACCGCATCAATCAGCCCAACCTGGGTGCTCAATCCAAGTCCTGGAGCTGTCCTTGAATCGTCACAACAGCAAGTGAAGTCCCAAGTCTCAACTGCACTGATCATACACCGCGATCCTCCTCTACTCAAAGGTTACTGGGAAGAATCCAATAGCTAAAACATGTAGCAGAAATTCCTAACCCATACCCATGCAAGGATGCCGATGCAGATACTCAACTAATAAAGCAGAAGAATGCAGCGGTAACAAAATGCTCAACTCAGCTAGCTGAAATAAAATCTTACCTGCCGCAGCACGATCCGCTGCCGGGGTGTCCTCCAACAGGGCTGCATAAACCCGTCCACTGGGTGCTGCAGGTCGCCGTCCCGTCTGTCCCGACGTCGTGGCCCACTCTGTCCGTTGGTGTGCCGGAGGGGTTCCCGCTGCATGGATGGGCAAGGGGGGTGCTGTCGCAATCGGCCGCACTGACAAAATGGCCTGGGGGCAAGCTGCGCGGAAATGTCCCAACTCTCCACAAAGGAAACACCGCCCCTGTCTCTGATCACACTGCGACGGGGGATGAGGCCCGCCACAGATGACGCACCGCTCCTGCCGCTGCTGCCGATACCGCTGATGCTGCTGCTGCTGGGGCTCACCAGATCTCCGGGGCCTACGAAACCCACGACCCTCAGGATGAGATCGTGGAGGTCTCGGAGGTCCCTGCCCGCTCGTCTGCCCCTCATCACCCGGTGCTGGGCGCTTCGCCCCAGGAATCACTACGGGGGCTAGAGCCACCTCTGACATCACTGCCTCTCCAGACTCAATATATAACGCCTGCTCCATCGATGCCTCCAAAGTCTGTAATCTGCGTGAGCGAACAAGCTGATAAATATCCCGGCGCAGCCCCCGCTCGAACATGTAGATCCGGTGAGACTCGTCCCTGGCCACGTGAGGCATACTAGCCAACAGCTGATTGTATTCGGCTATGTATGCATTCACGGGCCGATCTCCCTGGCGGAGATTTCTCAGCTGCTCCTCCAATCTCTGGCGAACACTCTCAGGAAAGAAGGCCCCTAACAGAAGTCTGCGGAACTCCGCCCAGGGAAGAATCTGCGTCCCAGGCGGACCAGCAGGCCGCACACGCCGCCACCAAGCCTCGGCGTTGCCCTCCAAGTAGTGTGCAGCCAAAAAGACTCGAAATCGATCATCAACGAACAAACTCTCAAAATGACGCTCCATGGCCGTGATCCAAGACTCTGCCTCCCACGGCTCAGCACTCATACCAGAAAAACGGGGTGGATCAAACCGGCGGAACCTCATCAACAGATCCACCACCGCACTCTGCTCAGCCAAAGTCAAAGGTCCCATCGATCCAGGCGGTGGTATGCTAGAAACCGGCTCGACAGGAATAGCCGGCGCTGACGGGACCACAGGGGGCGCCACAGCTGGCGAAGAAGGCACAGGCGAACACACAGGGGGTGCTACCACAGGCTGCGTCCTCTGCTCTAAAAGAAGCATCATCCGACCAAAGGCCTCCTCCTGGCGCCGAGAAGCCTCCTCCTGGCGCTGAGAAGCCTCCTCCTGGCGCTGCACCGCCTCAGACAACTGGGCCAACTGAGCCCGAAGCTCCTGCACCTCACTCTGCTGACCCTGCGCTGGCTCCTCCTGCCCAGGCTCATCGGAGGGAAAAGGCTGAGAACGCGTCTGCACCCCGCGTCGGGGAGGCATCGTGCCCACCTGCAACACACATGGAAACATCAGGACAGTACCAAATAACACACGACCCAATCCAGCGAAAGTCTAGGACATGTCATCCATTCCCTAGCATTATGTTGTCTGCAGCCAACATAATCGCTTAGGAGAATAAACATGCCAGTCACTCATCCCATCCCTTGGGAGAGGTAAAAACTCAATCAGGACTCTCGCTAACAGTCACGACTCTCACGTAGTCATCCTAATGTCCAACCACAAGCCTAGGGTTTCTAAGTCCATAATGACCTACAACCTAGGCTCTGATACCACCTAATCTGTCACGCCCCGGCGTCGAAACTGCGACCCGGGCTCGCCAACAGATCCGCCGCCCATACGGGAAGCCCGTATAGACGAAGCGACTAACCTGCAAAAGAGCATCTATACTATGCAGATATCAGAGCTGAAAGTAAATCTGCTAGAAATAAAAACTATATACAACACAAGTCCTCACCAAAAGTACAAAAGTCACTCGAGCAGTAGAAAATAAATACAACTCTATACCTCACTACAAAGTTCTCTCAACAGGAACTCTCAAAAGTAATAAGGGTACATCTACTCTCTGGACGACGACAGGTGGGGAACTATCTCGCGACTCCCTTACCTCGATCAGAAGAAGCAGCAACAGGAGCAGCAAGAACCGGAGTAGAAGTCCCTGTGGGAAAAATACACCACGACGGGTGTGAGAACTACGTCCCAAGTAGTTCTCAGTGGGTGCCGCCAACAAGCCCGACGGTCTGCCCACTAAGTCTACTAGAGGCATAAAGTAACAATATAAAACTGAAATGAAAGGCTGGAAAAGTAACTCAACAGCTACTATGCCTCTATCTAGATGTTCAAGAAAAGGGACAGATGAAACATGATGCATCTACTAACACACACAGTAAACTCACCAAATCTAAACTGACTGCCTCAAAGGGTCCAGTCAAACCTGCGCCCACCTACTGCCACATATCCTCAACAGGACGGGTCTACCGTAGGGTGTCCGTGACTGCCACTAACTGGGCCAGTCAGAGGGACGGCGTCGACAAGTCGCGATAGCAAGTAACAGGCCCAACTCCGGAGTGGCTCTCGAGGGGAGCGACCCCACCGAGGAAAGTATCCGCGTATCTCTGTCGAGCTCAAATATGGCTCATGCAGGCTGTAGTCCAAACCACGATCAACAAGATCGACCAACAACACCAAGCTGGAAGTCACACAGCTGGGGCCACCGTCCACCAGACGGCTCCCACAAGAGAACACTAAACTCTCCAGAAAGACCGACACCATAAGGGTTCGGAAACCCGATAGACCGGTGCTAAGAACCCTATCAAACAAGAACAGACTCTAGGCTCCGACTATCGAAGTTCACGATCCCTTATAGTTCGGGAAGGCAATAATCACAATACAACTCGCGGAAGACCCCAACAGGGCCCGAAAGTCCCGGGGGACCTACACCTACAACCCTATCAAACAAGAACAGGTTCCAGGCTCGGCCCCCGTGGCTTTCGTCCCGACAGAGGGACGACCCCTAGAACCCAGACCACTCGAATCCTCTCGAGTGGGGAGATTTACCGGAAAAGGTGACATTTGTTATTGAAAACTAATTTGATCTGGAAGAAATCCATATTTAATGATTTTAGTTCTTTTTAAAAAAAAACAGTTAGAAAACAAGTGTTTTACCCAAACCCCGAAGGGCTGATGCCTTTGTCCAATCAAACAAGAACAGACTCCAGCGGCCCTTCGATGTTTGGAAGAAAACATTGGTAGACTAAAATCATGTATATGTCAAAAAGAGTTCTGGGTTCTAGGTCTGGCTAACACTAGTAAACTACTGCCACTAACACAGTGGCGACGACCCAAACAGGGGAAAACAAGATCTCTCGGGTCCACCATTTACCCCAAACGGTTCCCGATACAGACAAGCGAACCACTACATCTACCAGACTCCACTCTGCTCCCAAGCACGAGTGCAATGCATCCCACACTATAGAGAAGTCCCGACCGCTCGGCCCACTATCCGGGCGAGGATAACACTAAGTCCAGGAATGCGACATAAAGTGTGGATGTCTAAACATAAATAACCCTAGCCCAAGTGAGGGTTTTCTACTGGTCTGGTTACACATGCAACATATGACGGGGGTGCTAGGTCAAGTTCCAATATAACAAATATTTAACATGATAGTAGGAAGCAAGAGATTACAAGATCGACAGATAAAACAAGGATCAACAATTCCTACGCTCTAGCATGCTACCCAAGTCCAATCACTATCATGCATGATTCTATATCAATAGAATTAGAGTACAGTCCATAGATCTTGAAAGCAAGCCACCCACCTGAAAACGCTAACTGTCCGGAGCCGTACAGCTGAGAAAACCAGGAAAATAACCACTCTAGGTCCAACAGGTCCAGCACAGCCCACAATCCCTCCTGGGTACAACATAAGGCTACAGTTACACTTTAAATCCAATAAAATCCAGGTTTTACAAATCTGCTGGGAACAGTCCACTTACTGCGAAATTTTCACCTGTAAAACGAACTCCAAAAATTCTGATAAAAATACCACGGCGATCCTCGCGTCGATAGCTTCGAAACGGGTACCTGCACGTCCAATTCCGAGCACCGTAGGCCAAGTTACAAATTCCACAGTATCGGTGCGCACAATCCCAAAACCATTCAACTGTAAACTCTTGTACAGATAAAAGGAACAGTGTATACCTTCGGGAAGGTCTCCAAAAATTCCAAGAAAAATCCACGATGATCCTCGCGTCGAGTAGATGAAAAAAGTCTATAAGCACGTCTTGATCCGAGACTCGTGGCGAAGATCTCCTCAAAAGAAGGTGCTGCCCTCACCAAAATCTCACAGCAAAAAGGGTCCCAATGAGCACGAGAAAACACCTCGAAAAACGTGAAATCTGAAAATGTCCGAGAAACCCAAAATCGTAGCCTCACCTGTTACGAATCCAGCAGCGAAGAAATCGCTCGAAAAGATCGTCGGAGTAGACCAGGGGAGCTAAAACACTGCTGCTGCGCCGAAGAAGAACACAGGAACCACCACGTCGCGCCGCGCCGTAAAATAGAGAACCTCGGGATGCGTGCCCATAAAATCCCAAAACTTTGCAGGTGGATCCAGAGCTTGAAGATGAAGAATTCTTCTTAAGGTTGCTCGGGCAGAGGAGGCTCGAAAAGAGGAGAAAAGGGGAGAAGAAAGAGGCTCGGGCTGCTACTTAAAGGCCCCAAAAAAACAAATGAAGAAATACCAAATTGCCCAAGATTCGGGCGGCTACAGTGCAGCCCGGCCCAGATTCGGGCGGCTACAGTGCGGCCCAGCCCGAATTCGGGCGGCTACAGTGCAGCCCGGCCCGGCCGGTTTCGGGCGCGCACAGTGCGGCCCGGCCCGGCCCAGCCCGCACACGGGATCCGGCCGGACGCTTGCTTGGTCCGACCCGCGCCGACGCCCGCCACGTGTCCCCCGAACACGCCGCAGCCGTGCAAGCCGCCACGGGGAGCGCCACGTGTCCCTGCCCGCGTCAACGCGGCAGGTGGCGCCCGCGAATCAGCGGGCGCCACGTGGCACCTCCCACGTCGCCCGCGCCTGCCCCGCGTACGGCCACCTGCCCCGCGCGCTGCGTGGACCGCGCGCTCATGCGCCCGCCAACCGGGTGCCGCCACGTGGCGCGCCCCCGGTCCACGCCTCCCCGCGCACTCCCGCAGACCGAGCGCACCAGAGCCGCCCAATCAGGCGCTGCCACGTGGACACCTGCCGGTCCACGCGCCCTCCCGGTGCACCCCGGTCCAAACCCCAGTGCTCCGTGGACCCAGCTGCGTGCGCCGGCCAATCAGGGCCTGCCACGTGGCTCCCCCGCCGGTCCACGGCTCCCCCATGCACCAGAAATCCAGCAAATTTTCCGGGAGTCCGTTTTTGGGCATCCGGACTCAGAATTTGGCAAACCAAAAGCCATTTTCAAGCGTTTTTCCGCGCTGAATCCATTTCCGCCGTCTATTTGGCCTAATTCTTTTTCAAAATTTCGGCAAACCCAGCCGAAAGCCAACACAGCTAATAAAACCTTACAGGGTCCATCTGTGGCATCCCATTGATGCACCATGGGCCAGATACACCAACAACAGGTGTTCTAAAAGTGGATCCATCGGAAAATGCTGCAAGGGGTTCGGGGGTCCTACAAATTCCCTAGCAGGGACCGGCCTTACATCATCTGCAGAGGGGCACCCTGGGGGATTATTCGTTTCCGAAAGCACGACCATTGCTTCTGATGTGACAAACTAGGACAGTTCCGTTTTAACTGCCCTGAACCCGGGAACAATATTTCGGAGTCACGACATGGATGAGAGGTCTTATGCGACGACATAACAAAGGACGCACTACCCGAGGGAAGTAGTAGCAGGAAAGACCCCTTACGAAGAGTAATGTTGGTCTTGACCCCAGGAGAACCCTTAGAAGTAAATATTTTGTACCTTCCTGCCCAGTAAGGATGTGAAGACTTAGTTGTCTTTGGTGTTGGCTATTTATTTATGGGTTAAATAGGTCCAACTTCTTGCCTCGAGACAATAGGACTAATAAGTTGAGTTGGGTGAGCCCAAATAGGTTGAGTGGGGCTGCGGTCCACAACAGACCTAACGGCAAGAGACCCAACAATAGACCCAACGTCCAGGTGGGTTGAGTCCGGTCGAGATCTGTGGCGCTGTGTAGGTACGCTTTAAGTGAATCGGTTACGTACCTCTAAAAGCTTGAGCTTTTGGGATTAATGGTTAGCGCCAACGATCCGACATTTGTGACATAGTGGCGTCACTGCTAAGAGAATTCGAGGGGATACTCGGAAGGGATGGGCTTACCGAGTAACAGGTGCTAGTCGATTGCGAGAAACTGAGCGTGCCGTCTTGGGGCACACCCGTTCTAATCATACGGAAGAAGGACGGGAGTCTATGATTGTGCATCGACAATCGGGGAATAGATAAGGTCATAGTAAAGAACAAATACCCCTCGCCTTGGATTGATGACCTATTCGACCGACTACCAGGAGCGACGGCGTCCTCAAAGATTGATCTGCAGTCCGGCTATCGCCAGTTTAGAGTTCGGAGAGATGACATACCGAAAACAGTCGTTCGAATTCGGCATGGTCGTTACGAGTTTACGGTTATACCGTTTGGACCCATAGTCGCTCCAGGGGTGTTCATGAATATGATGGATGAACAGGATCTTGGAACCTTTCTTAAACCAGTTTGCAGTAGTCTTTATAAATGTCATCCCGATCTACGCTCGCACAGAGAAAGAGCACGAGGGACACTTGCGAGTGATCCTCCAGACCCTCCGGTACCAGAAAATGTATGCCAAACTCAAAAGGTGTGAGTTCTGGCTCCGCGAGGTAGACTTGTTAGGACACATAGTCTCAGTGTCGGGAATGGGGGAGGACCCGAGAAAGATAGAATCCGTGACCAACTGGGCTCGGCCAACAACGGGGACAGAAAACCGAAGCTTTCTAAGACGGGCGGGGTACTACAGACGTTTCGAGGAAGACTTCTCAAAGATAGCGGCTCCCTTGAGTCGATTAACCCGGAAAGGAGAGAAATTCATCTGGTCAACCCAATACCAGAAGAGCTTCGAGGAACTTAAAGACAGACTCACACGGGCATCGGTACTCACATTGCCGCAGCCCGGTGAGGACTACGAGATCTATTGTGATGCATCTCAAAGCGGTCTTGGAAGCGTATTGATGCAACAAGGGAAGGTCATAGCTTACGCATCAAGACAACTCAAGGATTACGAGCAGACCTACCCTACACACGACTTGGAGCTCGCGGCAGTCGTGTTTGCTTTAAAGCTCTGGAGACATTACCTCTAAGGGGCGCACTGTAACGTGTTGTCCGATCACCAGAGCCTCAAGTACTGGTTTACACAAAAGGAATTGGACTTATGGCAGCGGCGATGGCTGGAACTACTGAAGGACTACGATTTGTCCATCCATTACCACCCCGGAAAGGCAAATGTGGTGGCCGACGCCTTGAGCCGCAAAGGACAGACGGGGGAAACGGGATTGAGTGCCCTTACCCAACAGGATCAGGTAATTTCACAATTTTCGCAATTGAGGCTGGAGATAGTATCAGCAGGAGCAGTTGCGAAATTTCTGTCCTTGGTGGTGAAGCTTACGCTTTTCGAGAGGATCTTGGAAGGCCAAACAATGGACACGCAACTACAGCTGTTGCGGGACAGAATATCCTCGGAGCAAGGTGGGGATTTTATGATTGGCACAGTAATGTGATAGGGTTCCGGGGATGAAATTGCGTGCTCAATGTGCCACAATTGAGGAAAGAAATTCTGACGGAAGTGCATAATGCCCCCTACACTGCGCATCCCGGAGGTACGAAAATGTACAAAGACCTGAGGCAGACCTCCTGGTGGCCCAAATTGAAGAGTGAGGTGACGCAATTCGTGGCGCGATGTTTGGTGTGCCAACAGGTGAAAGCAGAACATCAGCGACCGGCGGGGAAACTGCAACCATTGCCCATACCGGAGTGGAAATGGGAATGGATTACTATGGGCTTCGTGACCGGTTTTCCGCGATCGCAACAAGGACATGACGCGATTCGGGTCATTGTGGACCGTCTGACGAAATCGGCCCACTTTCTGCCTATCCATATGACGTGGACCCGAGATCGGCTAGCGAGAACCTATATCGACGAGATTGTAAGATTACACGGAATACCGTCGTCGATAACTTCTAATAGGGACACGCGTTTCGTGTCAAACTTCTGGCAAAGTCTGCAGCAGGCACTGGGGACCAAACTACAGTTTGGCACAGCCTTCCACCCGCAGACTGACGGGCAATCGGAACGAGTGACCCAGACTCTCGAAGATATGCTTCGAGCTTGTGTGCTAGATCTGGGTGAGGGATGGTTGTGTTACCTACCCCTCATGGAACTTGCCTATAATAATAGCTATCGAGCTAGTATTCAGAAGGCGCCGTACGAAACCTTGTATGGTTGTCAATGTTGTTCGCCTATTTCCTGGGATGACTTGGGGGAGCGGAACCATTTGGGGCAGACCTCGTAGAGGAAACGAAGGCAAAGGTACGCCTTATCAGGCAGCGACTGTTGACCGCCCAGAGCAGGTAGAAAAGCTACGCGGACCAGAGGCGATGGAAATTGGAATTATGGTGGGGGAACACGTGTTGCTTCGTGTATCACCGTCTAAGGGGACAAGACGATTCGGCTTTCGAGGAAAGCTGAGCCCACGGTACGTGGGACCGTTCGAAATCTTGGAGCGCGTGGGCCCGGTGGCGTACTGGTTGGCTTTACCGCCAAACCTCGAACGGGTACACAACGTGTTTTACGTCTCGATGCTCCGAAAGTACCTTCCCGACCCATCCCACGTCCTTGATGTTTCTACGGTCGAGTTGCGTGAGGGTTTGAGCTTCAAGAGAATGCCAATACGGATATTGGCACGAGAGGCAAAGAAACTTCGCAATCGGACGATCCCCTACGTAAAGGTGCAATGGAGTAACCATGAGGAGCGCGAGGCGACCTAGGAACTTGAGACGAAAATGAGGGAGTGTTTCCCTGAGATATTTAGCGAGGGTTGAGGTTAAGTTTCGAGGACGAAACTTCTTTTCAGGGGTGTGTGGTGTAATATCACAGATTTTATGTAACATTTTACCCTCATGCTAATAAAGGTCAAGTTAAGGGAAAGTAAAATAATGGGTTTACTTAAGTTGATAATCTTGAGGTGCGAGTATTTTTCTGTGATAGAGCTCGAAAAACGGTGAACGACGGTGCGATCGATCCGGACTCCGACTTACGGAACCCCCAGAAAGGGGTGGTTAGGATCGCAGTAGCCAGGGGGTGCATTGAAATCCGTGTAAGTGGTATTGCATACTTTTCGAGGAAATAAGGATTTATCTTTAAAGATTTATCTTTAAAGAATTATCCCGGAGGATTTATCTTTGAGGAATTAATTAATTAATGAATTAATTAATTAGAGATTTGAAATACCCGATGTGGATTTGACGGTACGTACTTATGAAAAGGGAAAATAAAAGAAATAAATTGATAATAAGATTTATTTCCCGTACCGAAAGGAAAACCCTAGTTTTAAAAAGATCGCCTCCTAAAACCCTTCCCTTTTGTGCGTGTCGAAAACCAAACGAAACCCTAGTTCGAAAAGAGAGAAAGGAGAAAAGAGAAAAGAAAAGGAAACCCTAACCGGAGGAACAAGAAATAGAGAAGGAAGAAGCGGAGGAACCCGATCGCCCCGATCGACGTGCCGGAGACCGGAGAACGAGACATCGCTGCCATCGGAGGGCAGATCCTGATTCTCACCACCGCAAAGAACGGAGATCGGGATCGCTTTGCTTCCTCCATCGGAGTAAGGTTAGGAATCGTTATTTCTCTCATTCGTCTGTTTAATCGCGGGTTTTTCCGTATTCTCTAGAGATCGGTTTAATCGGTAAATTGATCATGGGTTTTTGATTGATTTTGATCGGTGATTTGTTCGTGTTTCGATCGAGTTTAATCGATGGTTTTTAATTGGTCTTGATCGGAGCTTTGATCGGGTTACCGATCGATGTTTTCGTTGGGTCTCCGATCAATGGTTTTATCGTTGGAGCAATTCGGAGTTTTTGTTTGGGTTATTTTGGTGTCCGTTGGAGCATGGGGGAGTTAACGGGAGGCCGCCGCCGCCGTCGTTATCATGTTCACGGGATCGTCACCGGAGCCGCGCGGGGGCGAAAACGGAGAAGAAAACGCGAAACGGGGTGTTACTGTTCACCCCGTAGGCCCTCCCCAGCCTCGCGGTCCACCGGCGGGTTGTGCACCCGGCGCACTACTCTGCTGCCTGGGGGCGCAGACCCGGCGCACGGGCGCGTGCTCCAGCCCAGCAGGCGCGGTCCACACTCGGGGCGTGCACCCGGCGCACGGCTCTGCGGCCTGGGGGCGTAAACCCGGCGCACGGGCGTGTGTGCCAACCCAGCCCGCAAGCGCGGTCCACGCCTGGGCGTGCACCCGGTGCTGCCGCCGCGACCGGGAACTGGTGAACCCGGCGCGCGCTCTTGCTCGTGCGCGGCCCGGCCCAAAGCGTTGCGGTCTACCGCACAGTGCGCGCCTGGTCTGCGGCCGCCGCCACCCTTGGCCCTAGACCCGGTCCACGCCCGGCTCCGTGCACTAGCCCCCAACGGGAGAGTCCGGTAGCTCAGTTTTCGGCCCGTTTCGCATCATTTTTGAGTGTTTTTGACCACGATGATATTTTTAACAATGATGTAGTTCTTTCAGGACAGTATTTGGTTCGTCGGTTTTTGGTTGGACGACACGGTCCGCTTGGTACAGTGATTTTGGTTTTCGTCGGTCTATTGTTACAGTGGTCGGGACCACTGTTTTGCCTGTTTAGGGTAAAAGTGTTAAAAGGTGTTTTTGGTTATTTTATTAGGCCGCGTGAAGTATTGATTGACTAGGAGGGACATGGGCGCGGTCATTGATCTTCGTTCAGGTGGGTACCTTTGATTAATTTCGGTGCAGGGTCGTTCCCGAGTATTTCGTTTGATAAAGTAGATGTTTTTGGTAATTTGACTAACCCCATAGCATGTGAATCCCATTTACTATATTAATCTTGAAGCGGATGCGGTCGCAAGTTCGTTCTATTATTCTGATCAAAGCGGCTGAGGTCGCAACACTGTTCTTGCACTCATATTGCTTACACGCACACCGGCGGTTTGGCCACCGCACAGGGTGTATTTTTCTGGAATGATGGTAAGTTGTTTTACCCGTGTACCCCACAAGGAGAGGTTAGTGGGGACCCCTCAAGGAGAGGCGACTACTACTTGGGCAGTGGAGGGGTTAGAGGCACCAAGATAATGAGCACGCTATCTGGGGTCGGAGCCCAATAGCTATCTGGGGTTGGAGCCCAGCTTGTTTCGGTATTCTGAGGTTGGAGCCCAGCTGGTTTCGGTATTCTGGGATTGGTGCCCAGCTTGTTTTGTGACAGGGATTTAGCGGTACATGAGGGGGAAGTAAAGGCTCCGGTGTATCGGTTTGTCTTTTCAGTTATTGCATTTACTGTTTATATCTGGGATTGGTGCCCAGCTTTATCAGTCACTGACTACCCACACTGTGACAGGTCTGAGCAAGGGTGGGAACCGGGACGACGGTGAGGCATCAGTTAGAGGACCCTAGCCATGAGGGCTAGTAAACGATACGTCTTTCTTTGGTTATTACTCTCTTTTTACTGTTGGTTAGTTAAACTATGATTATTTGCGTGGTTTCTGATGGATGTTGGAATGAGGGTTTTGTGTCTATAATTGGTGAATGTTAAGATGTGTAATTGCGGCTCGTTTTCAAATGCAAACCTGGTTTCAAAAGTGTTTTCAAAGCAGGTGCCGTGTGGGCACCGATTTTAAAACCCGTGGATTTATCCTTTCAAGCTAATGGCCGCTTAAAAGAGTTTGCAAAAACGTTTTGGAAAAACTGGGTGTCGAGTGGGCACTGATTTTCAAACCCGTGGGTTTATGCTATAGACTGTATGTGATAGCGGTGACTGTATGAATAATTTGTAATCCCTCCTCTTTGTCTGTCATGGTTAGAATGGTTAAAGTATTTGTCTTGTTGGAAACGCCGTGCATATACAAAGGAGGCTCCGCCCGTTTGGGGAGTGAATCTGTATATGTGGCGGGTCTGGTGCGCACAGGAGGCGAGGTTCATTTAAAAGAAAAAAAAAATGGATACGTTTTCCGCTCTTTTAGAACCTCCGGGGCGTGACAACTTGATTCAACTAGCTCTCTTAGAAAATAATATCTAAGTTCAATGTGTTTTGTTCTTGAGTGCAACACAGGGTTTTTAGAAATATTTATAACACTAGTGTTGTCACAAAGAATAGTTACCAAAGACGCAGGAATTCGGAAGTCGCTCAAAACACATTTCATCCAAATCAATTGTGTCGAACAACTTCCTGCTGAAATATATTCCGTTTCGGCAGTCGAGAGTGCAATGCAGTTTTGCTTTTTTACTATGCCATGCAACAAGACAATGGCCAAGATAAAAACGTGCACCACTCGTACTTTTCCGATCATCCACTGATCCTGCCCAATCGGCATCTGAGTATCCTATTATGTCAAGAGTTGTTCCCATAGGATACCAAATTCCGAAATTCAGTGTTCCTTTGACGTACCGGATGATCCTTTTCACCGTTTTCAGGAGAACCTCCTTTGGTGCTGATTGATATCTCACGCAAATCCCAACACTAAAGGATATATCCGGGCGACTAGCCGTGAGATAGAGTAGACTTCCTATCATGCTGCGATAAAGCTTCTCGTCTACACTTTCACTAAGAGATTCACTTCCTAATCCCTTATTGCTAGTTCCTATTGGAGTCGGAAAGTCTTTAGAGTTTTCTAATCCGAACTTCTTAACCAACTCCTTGGCATACTTGGATTGGCACAAATGGATGCCTTCTTCATTTTGTTTCACTTGCAATCCAAGAAAATATGTTAGCTCGCGCATCATGGACATCTCAAATTTGCTTTCCATGGTTTCCGCGAATTTTGAAGCATCGTTGTTTCTTGTTGCTCCAAATACAATGTCATCGACATAGATTTGTGCCACAATAAAGTTATCCTGAGAATGCTTCACAAAGAGTGTCTGATCTGCTCCCCCTCGAGTGTAGCCCTTTTCCAAAAGGTGCTTTGTCAACCTTTCATACCATGCTCGCGGTGCTTGTTTTAGACCGTAAAGAGCCTTTTTCAATCGAAAAACATGGTTAGGTAGTTTATGGTCAATGAAACCTTTCGGTTGAGCCACATAAACTTCCTCATTTAAAAAACCATTTAAAAAGGCGCTCTTAACGTCCATTTGAAAAAGTTTGATTTTAAAATAACAAGCAATCGCAAAGAGGATGCGAATTGACTCCAGACGAGCAACCGGGGCGAACGTCTCATCAAAGTCTATACCTTCTATTTGTGAATAGCCCTGAGCAACTAGGCGTGTTTTGTTCCTGATGATGGTACCATCCTCGTTTTTCTTGTTCTTGAAAATCCATTTAGTACCAATCACGTTGTGTTGCTTCGGTGTCACGCCCCGGAGGTTCTAACAGAGCGGAAAACGTACCCATTTTTTTTTTCCTAAAACATTTAAATGAACCATGCCTCCGGTGCGTATCAGACCCACCGCATATACAAATTCACTCCCCAAACGGGCGGAGCCTCCTTTGTATATGCACGGCGTTCCCAACAAGTCGAATACTTTAACCATTCCAATCATGACAATCAAAGAGGAGAGAATATATTAAATCATAACATCACCGCTAACTTATAAGATTATAGCATAAACCCATGGGTTTTGAAAATCGGTGCCCACTCGACATCCAGTTTTCTAAAACATTTTCGCAACCTCTTTGAGCGGCCTTTAACTTGAAAGGATAAATCCACGGGATTTAAAATCAGTGCCCACACGACACTTGCTTTGAAAACACTTTTGAAACCGGTTTGCGTTTGAAAACAAGCCGCAATTACATATCCTATCATTCACCAGTTAATTACAAGAAAATTCTCATCCCTACATCCATCAGAAACCACAGTAAATGAATCACAGTTAAACTAACCATAGTATAAAGGAATAACCAAAGGTAAAAAAGAATAACGTATCGTTTACTAGCCCTCGTGGCTAGCGTCCTCTAACTGATGCCTCACCGTCGTCCCGAATTTCACCCCTACTCGGACCTGTCACAGTGTGGGTTGTCAGTGACTGATAAAGTAGAAAACATGCAAGTAAACGCGATAATAGAAAGGACACACCGAATCACTGGAGCATTTTCCTTCCCCTCCCCCTCATGTATCGCTAAATCCCTGTTGAAAGTCCCGCTGGGCACCTACCCCAGCTTTCAGAATATTTTGGGCCCCAACCCCAATATCGTACTCATCTTCTTGGTGCCTCCAACCCCTCCACTGCCTAAGTAGCAGTCGCCTCTCCTTGAGGGGTCCCCGCTAACCTCCCCTTGTGGGGTACACGGGTAAACGACTTACCATCTTTCCCAAAAAATACACCCTCTGCAGTGGCCAAACTGTCGGTGTGCGTGTAAGCAATATGAGTATATTTATTGACGCACCTGCGACCGCAGCCACTATGATTGACATAGTAAAAGGGATTCACATGCTATGGGGTTAGTCAAACTATAAACATATCTACTTTATCATAACGAGTATCCGGAAACGACACCGCACCGGTAATAACCAACACCTACTCACCTCGATTATGCGAAACGTGTACTCCGGAGACCGACCCTTGCTCTCAGTTGACGCCCGGACCTAGAAGTAGTCCCCAAAAGAGCCGTGGTCAGATTAGAAATATAATAGTGGATAAACCGAGACCAACAACTCAAAAACACTAAAGACAACTCGACCCGGCGGTGGCGCCCGTGCGCGTTGAGCGACGCGGCCGCCCCCGCGGTGTTGCGGGTCGTACGAATGCGCGGGCAACGGCCCCATGCGGCATTTGCCGTGACCGCGTGGGCCCTAGCTCCGAGCGGTGCAAGCCGCGGCCGCGCGGGCACTAACCCCGCGCGGTCCCATCCGCAACCGTGCGGACCTCAGCCCCGCACGGCGCAAGCCGCGGCCGCGCGGGCGCCGGCCCCGCGCGGCACTTGCCGCGGCCGCGCGGGCACTGACCCCGCGTGGCACGCACCGCCGCGGCCGCGCGGGCATGCGTCCCGCGCTGCACGTGCTACCGCCGCCGCGCGGGCACCCGCCCGCGCAGCACAAACCGCAGCCACGCGGGCAAGGCCCCGCGCGGCACCAGCTGCGGCAGCGCGGGCATGGCCCCTCGCGGCGCGCTCCCGAGCCGCGCGGGTGCCTGCCCGCGCGGCACTAGCCGCAGCCGCGCGGGCTTGGGCCCCGCGCGGCGCGTACCTCGACCGCGCGGGCGCTCGCCCGCGCGGCACCTGCCGCGGCAGCGCGGGCACTCGCCCGCGCGGCGCTTGCCGCGGCCGCGCGGGCACCGGCCCCGCGCGGCATTTGCCGCGGCCGCGCAGGCACCGGTCCCGCGCGGTGCTTACCCTAGCCGCGGCCACGCGGGGATCTTGGTCCCGCGCGGCTCTAGCCGCGGCCGCGCGGGCACCGTCCCCGCGCGGCGCGCATTACGGTCGCGCTGCGATTCTGTGACACCCCCGGAATTTGGATTAGTCCTATATATAAATGATATAATAGGACTAAATCTCTTAACCCGGCTATAGCATTTTGGATGGTAGCAAGATCCAAGAGGTTATGAGAGTTAAGCGTGCTAGAGCTAGAGTAGTTCTAGGATGGGTGAGCCCCTGGGAAGTGGGGCGTCACAGTTGGTATCAGAGACATTCACCAGCCGGAAATGTGAGATGAGTCTCGGCTGAGCCAGGGTTATATAGCGGGTAGAGCGAGGCTCCCCGGCTAATGACCGTTGTGAGTGGAGTGCAGCTCCTCACAAGTTCGGCTAAGGCTAGCGAGACGAGTCTCACATCGCCTGGTGCTTGTGAGTGTGCTTGAGCCTGACGTGGACGTCAGGGCTTAAAGGGGGAAGAATGTGACACCCCCGGAATTTGGATTAGTCCTATATATAAATGATATAATAGGACTAAATCTCTTAACCTGACTATAGCATTTTGGATGGTAGCAAGATCCAAGAGGTTATGAGAGTTAAGCGTGCTAGAGCTAGAGTAGTTCTAGGATGGGTGACCCCCTGGGAAGTGGGGCGTCACAGATTCCCTAGGGCTTCGTGGCGCGACGCGTTGGGTAGCAAACGGCTACTCCTAAACTTCATGAAAGACCGAAACCCAAAAACCGAGCGAAACTATACGAAAATAAATCTTGTTTACCTCTAATCGTAGGAGACGGTTATCCGTTCACGCTCCCGGCTTCGGCATGTTCGTCGGGAGGATTTGGGTCCTTTAGCCTTCTCCTTCTTTTCCACCGTTCCCTTCCGATTAGGGTTTCGCCTTTCCTCTCGTTTCCTTCCGGTTAGGGTTTCGTCTTTTTCCTTTTCTCTCTCTTTCTTTCGGGAGAAGATACAAAATAATCTTTTTGTACGACAAAAACCACATCGGGTGTTTTAAAATCCTAATTAATTAATTCCTCAATTAATTAATTCCTCAATTAATTAATTCCTCGATTAAGATCCTTCAGGATAATTCTTTAAAGATAATTCCCTCTTTTTCCTCAGAAAGCGTGCCAAATCACTTACGTGGATTTCGATGCACCCCCTGGCCATTGCGATCACTTTCTACCCCTTTCCGGGAGTTCCATAAGTCAGAATCCGGATCCGATCGCACTGCCGTCCTCCGTTTTCCGAGCTCTATCGCAGAAAAATATCCGCACCTCCGAATTATCGACTTAAGTAAACCCGTTGCATTAGTTACATAAAATAATGATATTACACCACTCGCCTCTTAAAAGAAGTTTCGTCCTCGAAACTTAATCTCACTCCTCGCTAAATAACTCGGGGTAACACTCTTTCATTTTCGTTTCAAGTTCCCACGTCGCCTCGCGCTCCTCGTGGTTACTCCATTGCACCTTTACGTAGGGGATCGTCCAGTTTCGAAGGTTCTTTTCTTCTCTTGCCAAGATCCGCATCGGCGTTTCTTCGAAGCTCAAGTCTTCCCGCAGTTCAACGGCCGAGGCATCGAGGACATGCGACGGATCAGATAAGTACTTCCGGAGCATCGAGACGTGGAAAACGTTATGCACCCGTTCAAGATTTGGCGGTAAGGCCAACCGGTACGCCACCGGGCCCATGCGCTCCAAGATTTCGAACGGTCCCACATACCGTGGGCTTAACTTCCCTCGTATGCCAAACCGTCTTGTCCCCTTAGACGGTGACACGCGTAGCAACACATGATCCCCTACCGAGAATTCCAGTTTGTTACGGAATTTGAGTTGGCGTATTTCGTGAATTTGGTTAAGTCTTGAAAATTGAAGATAAAGAAGGTTGGATCATATAACTCAATCTCATGAAAGAAGAATTCAAAAGGATCAGGTATGTTTAACTAATTATCTTTGGTGATCCGAATACTTCTTATAGTGTAGAAACACTTGGATGAATTTCTAATTGCATAAAAATCAAAAACTGGACATGGGACATATTTAGGATCCGGATCAGACACTTCGATCCGGATCCCGAAGGGTGTTTGTTCATACGCAAATTCAATCCGGATCGTAGCCTTCTTTGATCCGGATCCCGAACACTGGTTTCACCATGATTTATGAACGATCCGGATCAGGCTTTTCAATCCGGATCCCGAACGTTGGTGTTTGGTGAATTTGTATGAACGATCCGGATCAGGCACTTCGATCCGAATCCCGATCCTTTATTTTTCTGGAAACTGTCTGTCTCGTTATTGCAATCCGGATCGCCGAAGTCCGATCCAGATCGCCGTCCAGAAAAATTACAAAAAAGGTTAGTTTTTGATTCTTATCCTCTTCCAATGGTTTCTAACCTATATATATAGACCCTTTAATTCATCTTTTAGGGTAACCACGAAAAAGGGAAAAAGACGACCGAAATAGATAGATCCACAAATAGAGAATAAAGGAAATACTAGATTAAATTCTATGTTTCTTCATCTATTTTATTAATTTGATTCTAGGTTTACCAAACTCAGATTTTGAGTAGAATCAAATTAATGAATACTTAGATGGTATTTCCGATCTATTTCTAATCTAAGTATTCGGCGGATCATCACCACCCAAAAATAACGATTTCCTCAAAATCGGCGCGTGGACTCGCGTGGCCTTGTGGATTCAAGGTGCTACCGCTCTCGTGGATTCGGAGCGAGGTACGTTCGTGGATTCGAAGCGTGCTACTGGGTGAAGACCGTGGATTCGGTCGGACGTCGTGGAGTCGACGTTGGACGTCGTGGATTTGGCGTTGGACGCAGATCGTGGATTCGAGAAGCGTTGCGGAGCGAGCGGAGAAGATCAACTAGGAGCGTATGGAAAAAGGTTGAGTCGTCTGTGAGTACGGTATATCACCTTTGTACGTGTTATAATTCTAGTGGATTTCACCGTGTTATCGGTCCCGTGGTTTTTTACTCCAGTTTGGAGTTTTCCACGTAAAAATCTCTGCGTGTTATTTATTTTTCCGCATTGGGTTTTATATCGCAAAGATTTTTGAGTGTTTATTGTTTACACCTATTCACCCCCCTCTAGGTGCTTTTTCCCCTATTTAGATCCAATTATACATAACCCAACAAGTGGTATCAGAGCGGGAATAGGGTTGTAAACAATGGTTGAAGGTGGAAACATCAACAGACCCCCGTTCTTCGATGGAACAAATTATGCCTACTGGAAAGTACGGATGAAAGCCTTTTTAATTTCCATCAACGAACGGGTGTGGCAATAAATTGAATTAGGATAGTCTAATCCAACTGAAATTCTTGCTGATGTTCGCACCATCAAACCTAGGTCGAAATGGACCAAGGAAGAGATAGATTCTTCTTCTTACAATGACAAAGGGATTAACGCTTTATTTAATGCTTTGTCGCAAACAGAGTTCTCTCGCGTCTCGGCATTTGAGACTACGAAAGAAATCTGGGATGTTCTTCAAGTTACGCATGAGGGAACTAACCTTGTGAAGATTCTGAAACTACAAATGCTTACGAGCAAGTTTGACTCTATTTTCATGGCAGAAAATGAATCTTTCACAGACTATTACACACGATTGCAAGACATCGTAAACTCATGTGCTAACTTGGGAGAGAAGATTCCAGAATTTAAAGTTGTAAGAAAAATATTAAGAACTCTTCCTGAAAGATTTCGATCCAAGGTTATGGCCATTGAAACTATTAAATACCCGGACGAAATCCGTGTAGAAGAATTAGTTGGTTCATTACAAACTTATGAAATGACATTTCCTACTAACTATTCTTCTGGAAAAGCATCCTCTTCTAAGTCTTCAGGTTATGCGTTGAAAACAACAAAAGAAGAAGACGCGGATTCATCCTCCTCAGACGATGATGTAAACCTATCTATGGAGGACTTTGAGAAGCAGCTTGCTCTCTTGACAAGAAGATTTCGCCAAAACTTTCGAAGGGGTAACTCAAGCAAAACTCCATCCTTCGTAAAGTCGAAGAAAGGCAAAGGTTCTTCAAGTTTCAAACCAAGAAAGCAAGAGGGTTTTTCTAAGGATAAGAAAAGCTCAGAAGGACAAGTCCAATGCTTCAAGTGCCGAGAGTACGGCCATATCTCAACGGAGTGTCCTAATAAGAATCCGTCAAAGAAGAAAGCGATGCAAGCCGTCACTTGGGATGACACCTCATCGTCAAATGAGTCATCGTCAAGTGATGAAGAAGATAACGCAACGGCGTTCCACGCGTCCACATCTTCACCCTTCATGTGCTTAATGGCTAATACATCCGAGTCATTGTCCAACTCCACTGTTGAAAAGATTGCAACGGACGATGAATCGGATAACTCAGAAGGTGAAGACTTTGCTCTTGCCTACCATAAGCTTTTGAGGGATTCAAAGAAACTGGCAAAGCAAAACAAGAGTTTGAGAGAGAGATTGTAGGATCTCGAAGAAGAAGCAAAAAGAGCAACTTCTCTCTCAAACGCTCTTGAAGCGGAAAGGGATAATCTGATTAAGATAAATGTTTCCCTTCAAGAGTCCAATGAGCAATTCGAGAAGAATTATGTAGATATGGTGAACAAAGCGAATTACTTCTTGAAGCTCAACGGGGAGGCTCGACAGGAAAAATTGGAAATGACAGAGACCATTCTCCAACTCAAGGATGACTTACAGCGATTTTCATCAGGAAGGAGTAAGTTGGATAAGCTTCTTGGTCTTGGTCAATCAAACAAGTTCGGCCTCGGATACAATCGAACTAAAGACAATTTTAGTTCGGTTGGGACAGTCTTTGTGCCCCAGTCGGTATCTCCTCCTCCGACACTGGAATTGACGACAAACAACGACAACAAACCTACTTCCCCCTCTTCGGAATTGTCAAGCACCAAGGTATGTTTTCGTTGTGGTATTGCAGGGCACATAAGGAGAAATTACAAGATGGGAGCCAAACGCACAACTCAAGCACTTCTTGCAATGACTACCAAAAGGGTGATTCCTCGGAAATCAAATGCAAATTATTCGAAAGGAAAAAGCCTCGGTAGTTCATCAAACAAGACGACGACGTCAAGGAAAAGCGATGGATCAAACAAGACGCTTTCACCAAAGGTATCAACTTCACAATCATTTCCGACGTACACCAAAACTCGAATGTGAGGACCCGAAATTCCCACGTAAGTATTACTGTTGGTTCGGCAGCTTCTGGAAGCCTTTTGTTGAGTGTGGAGGCTTGGCGCGCAAATCGGACTTCAAAACCGGACTCAGCGCGAAAAATGGATCGAGTTGGTGTGTTCGGATGCCCCCGTAATTTTTAGAAATGGATTCTTGCAAAATGGACTTTGTATTTGGATTCAGCACGGAAAAACGTTGGAAATCGGCTGTTTGGTTGTATTTTTCGGAGTCCGGATGAGCGAAAACGGGCAACCGGAAGTTCGGGGGGTTTTTCGGGTGCATGAATAGGCTGTGGACCGGGGTGCCACGTGGCGTCACCCCATTGGTTCGGTGTTGGGAGTGTGGTCCATCAGGCATGCTAGTCTGCCACATGGCTAGCCATGATGGGCCAGCCGTACTTCACGTGGGGTGGAGTGTGGGAGAGGGAGAGAGAGAGGATTGTTTTAATTATTTTTTTCCTTTCTTCTTCTTCCTCCTCTTCTTCTTCCTCTTCTTTTTCTTCCTCCTTCTTCCTCCATGGACCATGGATTGTTGGAGGGTTTTGTGCAGAGCATCACCAACGTTTCTTCTTCAAAATCATCATCTTGGGTGAGCCATTGGAGCTAGCTTGGTCATCTTCTTCTCCATGATGGAGCACAAGCACCATTGCTGGATTTTCGGAGCTCCACCGTCGCGTTTCAGTGCAAAAATTCCCCAGGACTCATTTCTTGGAGTTTTGAGCTCATTTTTGGTTCTACGTTTCCACAAGAGGTAAGGATACAATCTTTGTATTCAACTCTCCCCCCAGATCTCATGTTTTTACAGAGTTTTAAGGCCATCTTTGGAACCCTTCATTTCAGTCTGGAATCCTGAACAGTCCTCAGTGTTTTGGCCTTTCTGGGCAGTAGGATGGGAACATTTGGATGATATTTGCGGGAAAATTTCCAGGACTCGAAGATCTACAACATTGGTATGTACCATTTTCCCCAGATCTGAGTTTTTATTAGAGTTTATGCATGTTCTTTGGAGCACCTTGCTGCAGTCATGTACAGATTGAACTTGGTGGATGGTTCAAAGTGTTTATGGGTTTTCTCCTTCATCCGGGCATGAAATTTGGAGTTCGTTGGCTCAATTTGTATCTACTCTCGACAAGGAATCCAATGGTACCTCTCTTGCAGGATTTGGAGCACGTTTGGTTAGGTAAAATTAATGATCTTTTCAAGTGCTATTATATGGATTACTGCAGTCCCTGTTTTAATTTGGATTTGAGCAATGCGCCTTGGAATGCAGATAACTTCGTGGATACAAGGTCTTTTTCAGAAATTCAAGTTGGGACTTCTTCTTAACTTCAAGGTGAGAAAATTCTCTTTTGTGATCTGTGGATAAATCCCTTTGGAAAAGCCTCTAATTAAGCTTGGAAATGCTAGCAAGTTTATGTTAACAGTTTTTGGGCAGCATTGTGAATTTTGCTTCGTTTGAATGTTAAGGGAAATTAATGGTGGATTTTTGGGGACTTGAAGACATTTGTATGAAAGAGGAGATCTTTGTTTTACTGTTGGATACTTCATTTTGAGGTATTTGAGGTTGCACATACTTTTTATTTAACCTTGTTGCACTTGCTGAAATTCTGGAATTTGAGTGCGTAGTGTGCATTGTTTCAGTGATTGCGCCCAATCCGTGAGGCGGATTTGGATGATTTTCGTGGCATCGGACTCCTGAGAGGATAAGGATTACTCACGGCAAATTTTAGCTAAGGCGGGCAGCGGATCGTCAAGTTTCAGGTGGGTGGTTGTGCTTTGCCGAAAACAACGATTTACCCACTCGGGCTATTGGTTTCCCTCTTGGCATTGTGGTTGATGTTCTCTTCCCCTCGGTATAATATGCTTGGATATCCATGTTTAGATTAAGTTAATTGATTCTCAGTGTATACATGAGTGAATGAATAGTTTGATTGATGTTGTATTATCTCATATGAAGTTGATTATAAGTGATCCTCCTTTAACCTATGTTATGTGAGGGTAATTGGAAAATTAATCTTTAGCCTACACTTTGTGATGAATGGTTAACCTAATTATGGTGAATGATGGTGATAGTTATGTGTAAATGATTTTAGTTGATTTATGTGAAGGATATGGTTGCTATGTAGGAAGGGATTGTTATGACTTTATGTGAATGTCATATGGGCTAAGTGTGAATGGCTATTCAGGGTAAGTGAGGGTGATCTTATTGATGATTCTTGAACCTATGTCATGAGAGGTTATATGTTAAATGTTTCTTGACTTATCCACATGAGAATAATTGACCTTGTAGATTTTCCTTCTACATCTTGTGATATTTACCATAATGGTTGATCCTTAGACTATTTTGCGTGAGATTGTATATTGTGAATGGTCGGCGATTTAGCCTATGTGGAAATAAATGTTGTTGGTGGATTCTATGTGCATCCTATGTGAGATTAATAAAAGTTGTTGAACCTTAGTCTATTCATTGGTGATAGTGGATTGAATGACCATATTCAAATAATGTTAAATGATCTTTGGCAAGTCTATATGTGAATGGATGTTTCCTTTGAGGGTGGTTAGTGGTTTGTGTGAGAATAGCTGACTACATTAATCTTGATCTATCTATGTGAGATTCACCCTTTATGAAAGTAATGATTGTCATTTATCTCCTGATTCATGTTAGGTGAAAACCATGTTGGATACTATTCTCTATTTATTTCCAAATGTGAAAGGTGCATACTTGTGTAGACTTGATGTATGATATGTTAATATCCAATTCTTTTATGAGATTGATTATGTATTTTGGATAGCATGCTCTAATAAATGTAAGAACATCGACACCTGTTTACTTTACATCATCTTGGGACATCTTCATGCTTGTATGGTCATCTAGATAGGCCACCTTTTTCTGCTACACTATCATGTTGGACTTGACTTAGGAGAAACCATGCTTTATACTTTTCTCCTTCTCATTTTAGACTCTGGGTATTTGTGGCTCGGGTGCGAGCAGGGGGTTTGTGATAGTGTAGTCAGGTTTCTGGGGATTTGGGACAGGCAGGGCCTGATGGCAGGGATTGCGGCAACCGCGAACTGTGGGCGGTTGACCGGGTTATTATTATTACATCAGATTGGAGGTGAGGGATCGGGCTTCCTTAGTGGATGGTTTGTCCCACTTACTTAGAGTCTTGATCCAGTCCTGCTGATTTATGATACTTATGTTACTGGATACTGAGATACTTTACTCGTGTGGGTCGCTCCCCTCGAGTGCCACTCCGGAGTAGGCTTTAGACCGTGTTGGGTGCCGGTCAGACCGTGTTGGGTTCCGGTCATTTGGACAGTGGAGACACTGAGTTCGTGAGATTGATGACAGAGCAGGCAGTACCAGTGTTTACTGGTGTATTGATTGGGTTTGGTCAGGCAGGCTTCGACTTTCTCAGGCATACTTTTAGCTATTCTTTTAGCTCGGCATTTAGAGGCATTTTAGTGGTAGCTCTCTTTTATCAGTATTTCTGTTTATAGCTTACCACCTCTCTTCCTTTCCTTTTGCCTCTGGTAGTCCTTGTGGGTACGTCGGGGTTTGAGGCATTACCCACAGGGGGAGGCTACTGGTTTTACTAGTGGTTCTCACCCCCATTGTTGTCTTTCCCCTTTCCTCCCTTTGTTTTGCAGTGTCTGCTGCGGGAGTTGCGGATCTTCGGTTGGCAATTCGAGGCGAGGGAGTCGCGAGATAGATCCCTACCAGTGTTGATTTCTACAGTGGGATAGGTGTACCAACCCGGATTGTGGGTTTCACTGTACTCAGTTGTATTTTATTATTTTAGTTATCTCCCTTTTTGGATTTATAGATGTTGTATAGGTGGCTTTTACTTGTATTACAGTTTCGGTGGATCAGATTATTGTATCATCATTTTTGGGAGATTGATATTGTACTTTTATTCTTCGGTTGTACAGTGATTCAGGTTTTTATTATAGCAGTTTTTCTTCAGCTCTGATATCTGTTTAGTTATTAGATGATACTTTGCAGGTTGGACGCTTCGCCTATGCGGGGTTTCGCATAGGTGGCGGATCTGTTAGCGAGCCCGGGTCGCAGTTTCGACCCCCGGGGCGTGACATCGAAAGGTTTGGGTACGCAAAGGTGAAGTCTTCCCTTGTCTTGTTACAAATATTTCCTTGCATGCATATGATAATTCGTCTTGGTATCTGGATAGCGGTTGTTCCCGTCACATCACCGGTGACAAAAACTATTTTCAAAATTTTGAGAAAATCTCCGGAGGACTTGTAGTTTTCGGAGACGGTCAGTCTTCCAAAATTGTTGGAAAAGGAACAGTAGCTATTCCAGATGGCCCGATTCTAAATAATGTGTTATTTGTTGATGGCCTTAAGACTAACCTCATAAGTATCAGTCAACTTTGTGACAATGATTTTTCAGTTAATTTTTCATCTGTTGAATGCATTGTAACTGATAAGGATCATGTTTTCTTTTTAAAGGGGGTTAGATCTGAAAACAATTGTTATGTTGTTCCCAATAAAATTTCTGAAAATTGTAACTTAGCCTCTTTGAATAATGAAACACTTTGGCATGAAAGGCTAGGTCACATAAATTTTAAGGAACTTGCTAGAATTTCAAACAAAGACGTGGTCAAGGGGGTTCCTAAACTTTCACTTTATCAAAACATTGTGTGTGGTGGTTGTCAAAAGGGAAAACAATCTAGGACTGCACACAAGAACTTGAACCATGTTGGTACTAATCGGCCCTTAGAATTATTGCATATGGATCTTATGGGACCGACACGTCAACCATCCTTGGGAGGTAAATGGTATATTTTCTTATTGGTTGATGATTTCTCTAGATACTCATGGGTAGCATTTTTAGAAGAGAAAGCTGATACTTTTGATTCTTTTCACGAGATTTGCCTTCGTATTATGATTGAAAAGAATGAGAAGATCATTCGTGTTAGAAGTGATAGAGGTGGAGAATTCATAAATTCTAAATTCATTGATTTTTGCACTTCCAATGGCATTAAACATGAATTCTCGGCACCCAATACACCTCAACAGAATGGTGTAGTCGAGCGCAAAAACAGGGTTCTACAAGAGATGGCACGTGTTATGCTTCATAGCCGAAATTTACCGTTATATTTTTGGGCTGAAGCTGTGAACACTGCAATCTATGTTATTAATCGAGTTTATTTGCGCCCGCGAACGTTAAATACACCATATGAACTATGGTGTTGTAGAAAACCCAACATCAAATATTTTCGCATCTTTGGGAGTCGGTGTTACATTTTACGTGACCGCGAAAATCTTGGAAAATTTGACTCTCGAAGTGACGAAGGGATTTTCATGGGTTATTCTACAAATAGTAGAGCATATTGGGTATTTAACTTGGAATCTAAAACGATCGTGAATCCATAAATGTTAAAGTAGACGAAGCTTTCCACTTTGCATCTGATAAATCTACCCCTGATATCTCTCTTGATGATGATACTCCTGTAAATGCATCTTCTCATGATAATACTTTCAATATTAATGATGCATCTAATGGTTCTTCAAGTTTATCTGATGTGCAGGAATCATCTCATGTACCTCCGAGTACTCCATTACATCAAACGTTACGCATCTCCAAGGATCATCCTGAATCAAACATCATTGGAGACCCACAAGGAGTCAAAACTCGGAGACAGTTGGTTTGTGGATTCGCTTGTTACGTTTCCATGATCGAACCAAAGAACGTCGATGAAGCTCTTCAGGATGACTACTGGATTGAAGCTATGCAGGAAGAGCTCCATCAGTTTGAACGCAACAAAGTCTGGGAATTAACGACGCCTCCGAAGCAACACAATGTGATCGGTACTAAATGGATTTTCAAGAACAAGAAAAATGAGGATGGTACCATCATCAGGAACAAAGCACGTTTAGTTGCTCAAGGCTACTCTAAAATAGAAGGTATAGACTTTGATGAAACGTTCGCCCCTGTAGCTATACTCGAGTCCATTCGTATCTTTTTCGCTATTGCTTGTCACTTTAAAATAAAACTCTTTCAAATGGACGTTAAGAGCGCGTTTTAAAATGGGTTTTTAAATGAGGAAGTTTATGTGGCTCAACCGAAAGGTTTTGTAGACTGTAAACTACCTAACCATGTTTTTCGTTTGAAAAAGGCTCTTTACGGTTTAAAACAAGCACCGTGAGCGTGGTACGAAAGGTTGACAAAGCACCTTTTGGAGAAGGGCTATACTCGAGGGGGAGCAGACAGGACTCTCTTTGTGAAGCATTATCAAAATAACTTCATTGTTGCGCAAATCTATGTCGATGACATTGTATTTGGAGCAACAAAGGATAATGATGCTTCTAAATTCGCAGAAACCATGGAAAGCGAATTTGAGATGTCTATGATGGGCGAACTGACATACTTTCTTGGATTGCAAGTGAAACAAAATGGTGAAGGCATCCATCTGTGTCAATCCAATTATGCAAAGGAGTTGGTAAAGAAATTCGTATTTGAAGATTCTAAAGATTTTCCTACTCCTATGGGAACTAGCAATAAGGGATTAGGAAGTGAATCTCTTAGTGATAGTGTAGACGAGAAACTCTATCGAAGTATGATTGGAAGTCTACTCTACCTCACAGCTAGTCGCCCGGACATATCCTTTAGTGTTGGGATCTGCGCAAGATATCAGTCAGCACCAAAGGAGGATCACCTGAAAGCGGTGAAACGGATCATCCGGTACGTCAAAGGAACTGTAAACTTCGGAATTTGGTATCCTATGGGAACAAGTCTTGACATTATAGGATATTCAGATGCCGATTGGGCAGGATCAGTGGATGATCGGAAAAGTACGAGTGGTGCATGTTTTTATCTTGGCCATTGCCTTGTTGCATGGCATAGTAAAAAGCAAAACTGCATTGCACTCTCGACTGCCGAAGCGGAATATATCTCAGCGGGTAGTTGTTCAACCCAACTCATTTGGATGAAAAGCGTGTTGAGCGACTTTCGGATTTCAGCAACTTCGGTAACTGTTTTATGTGACAACACTAGTGCTATAAACATTTCAAAAAACCCCCTGTGTTGCACTCAAGAACAAAACACATTGAACTTAGATATCATTTTCTTAGAGAGCTAGTTGAATCAAATATTCTTCAAATTTCCTACATTTCAACTGAAGATCAATTAGCTGACATTTTAACAAAACCTTTGGATCAAAAACATTTTATTCATTTGCGTAAAGCAATTGGAATGCTTTCCTTGAAATAACCACCTTTTGAAACTCTTTTTTAGGTTAGGTTTTGTTTTTGTGTTTTTGTTCATTATCTATGCTTAGACATAGAACATTAATTGAGCATTAGTTTTATAGACTTTAACTGCATCTTTTTATATGTTTAGAAATTTATTATGCTTTGGATATCATAATAATTCATTTGATGCAATGATCATTTATGTGAATTAAATCATCTTTGTTTTGATCAAAGTCAATTTCTCTCTCAATGATCTCTTGCTATAGTTTTTATCTTATTTGACTGTTTAGTCGAGTATGAAATCGAGATCAATTTTTGGTTGAATACTTTATATCTTAAATAATTGATAGCCAATTTAGGGGGAGTCAAAGGAAAAGTGTTATGCTCAAAAGATGTGGAAAGAGTTACATCCCAATGAGGAGTGTGAAAACTACCACCACATGGAGGAAAGAGCTACCACCTCGGTCGTCCGAGTACTGTGTGCAGCTACCACATGTATACAAAGCATGGTTTTTCAAGTTTGATTAAATAAAGTGCATGTTGAAATACTTGACTCTGTCAAAATTTTAAGGTTGGTATAAGGTGGGAATTTTTATGAAAGATGCTCAAAGAGCCACTCTCTTCAATAAATTGACTAGATATATTATCTAACTTATCTGGGATTTCCGACATCTATTGATCTTGGTATTTCATTTTCTTTACCAAATTGATGATTTGATAAAGGCATTACGCATAAGATCATGTTAGATGTGATTGAAGTTGTTCAACTTTAAGGGATTTAATTTTTATAAATTTTCGTTTCATTTGTTGGATGTTATTGATAGATTTGGCATAATCTATTTCTTGTTGTATGAAACGATGATTTTCATTTAAAGTTGATACACAAAAGTGCTTACAATCTTTTTCTGGATTTTCTAGAATTTTTCTGAATTTTTCTGAAGAAAAAGTTGGAGCCGATCCGGATTGGACAAGCCGATCCGGATCCCGAACGCAGGTATTCTCTGCGGGTAGCCGATCCGGATCGGAATCACGAACTGATCCGGATCGCGGCTAGGGTTTTATATAGAACAAAAGGGTTTTGATTTCTTTTTACTTCAATCTTTTGTTCAAAAGTCTCCAGAGCTTCTCTCTCTAGAATTCATCCATCTTGGAAGCTTTCAAACTCAAGTTCTTCGATTCCAAGTAAGTTTTATTGATCAAAATCTCAGTTTTTCACAGTTTTTCATATTCTTCCTTAAAACGTGATGAAATTTCTGTATCTTTTTCGTTTGTGGATGGTTTTTGATCAAATTTCTTTTGAAATAAGAACTCTGGGTAGATGTTTTATCAAAATGCTTGCTATCTAGTTGATCAGGAGAGCGGACGTCGAGAATTTCAAACATTGGTTAAGAATGTTAAGATTAAAGTAACCCCTCAACTGATTGGAGAGGCGTTAGGGATGAAGGCCAGAGCTGATGGGGCTCATTATCTGAAGAGTCAAATCTTCACCACCAACTCCTGGAGAGTGGTAGTTGATGGAATCTGTCTTCCAGATACTCTGTCGGCAGGAAACTCCGTCTTTTCAAAAGAGCTTCGACAAGAGTATCGCTACTTGAACTTCATTGTTTGTTATAACGTCCTTCCAAATATGAATACAAAGGTTCTTCGGTGGGATAGGATGTTATTCCTTTATCTTCTTGGAAACCCCTCAGCGGCAATGGGAGCAAACTTAAATATTCCTTACGTCATCTGGTCGAGGATGGCACGTTATGTGGAACATGCTCACCCCTCGGAGAGACTTCCCTATCCAATGATCATTATGCGCATTTTTCGAAAGTTTAAAGTTGACACAAGTGCGATTTCCTACATGCACAGTCTAGGAACGATCAATGAAACAACTATTGTAAAGTCTCACTCAACAAAACAAGATGAGCCCCCATCACCTCCTCACCGACGAAGAGCACAACAACAAGCAACAACCTCTGCACCAGCAGCACCACCTCCAGTCCAACCAGCACATGCAGCACAACAAGCACCTCCATCGACATCCGATGATGATGCATCGGTTACCTCTATTTATAAAGAACAGCAAAGGCTCTCCAACGAGCAAGAACGCATATCGAATGAACTGATTGAAGTAAAGGAAGAAATAAAAAAGGTCAACAAGAAGCAGTCATCCATGAACAAACGATTAAAGAAAATCTTCCAAATACTCGGCTGCATCAGTTCGGATGAATCTGAGTAATCCCTATCCTTTTAATCTTTTCCTGTGCAGGTTTTAAGTTTTAGTTTTTAGTTTTAATTCTCACAGTTTTGGTTCTTGAACTTGTTAACTTTTTTCTCCGTTTTCGTAATTTTGGCTAACTTTGTGACAAAAAGGGGGAGAGAATATTAGAACAGTTGAACAATGAAACTTCGATTGTCCAGTTGTGAACCATGAAGGTAAGTATAACTTCAACTTTTGGGTTTTCTTTTGTGATTGCATGCATGCCTCGACTAACTATTTGCTAACTATTTGGGCATGTAATATAACTAACAAGTTGATGTTGACTAACAATTTTGTGACATTTGGATTTTGAATGCATAGAAGATATGTTGGTTTTTAACTATGATCTAATTACATATCTGAATGTATAAATGTCATGGTAAGTTAAATGAGTATAAACTTCATCTCTGTGTGTGGTTTTTGAATGACATAAAATTCTTGAGGTATCTAACGATTTCTTTTGTCAAGAATGATTTCTTTTGCAGAGAGTACAGATGTCTAAGTCTATAGTCTGTTTTAGGAGTTTAACTCATGTATCTATTTTTATTTGGATCTTATTGTAAATTTTTGTTGTATGGTGATATCAACAAAAATATCTTTTTGAATTTTCTTGAGTGGATTTGTGTTTTGTCATGAAACCGCCAAAGGGGGAGATTGTTACGGAATTTGAGTTGGCGTATTTCGTGAATTCGGTTAAGTCTTGAAGATTGAAGATAAAGAAGGTTGGATCATATAACTCAATCTCATGAAAGAAAAATTCAAAAGGATCAGGTATGTTTAACTAATTATCTTTGGTGATCCGAATACTTCTTATAGTGTAGAAACACTTGGATGAATTTCTAATTGCATAAAAATCAAAAACTGGACATGGGACATGTTCAGGATCAGGATCAGACACTTCGATCCGGATCCCGAAGGGTGTTTGTTCATACGCAAATTCAATCCGGATCGTAGCCTTCGTTGATCCGGATCCCGAACACTGGTTTTACCATGATTTATGAACGATCCGGATCAGGCTTTTCAATCCGGATCAATAACGTTGGTGTTTGGTGAATTTGTATGAACGATCCGGATCAGGCACTTCGATCCGGATCCCGAACCTTTGTTTTTCTGGAAACTGTCTGTCTCGCTACTGCAATCCGGATCGCCGAAGTCCGATCCGGATCGCCGTCCTGAAAAATTCCAGAAAAGGTTAGTTTTTGATTCTTATCCTCTTCCAATGGTTTCTAACCTATATATATAGACCCTTTAATTCATCTTTTAGGGTAACCACGAAAAAGGGAAAAAGACGACCGAAATAGATAGATCCACAAATAGAGAAGAAAGGAAATACTAGATTAAATTCTATGTTTCTTCATCTATTTTATTAATTTGATTCTAGTTTTACCAAAATCAGATTTTGAGTAGAATCAAATTAATGAATACTTAGATGGTATTTCCGATCTATTTCTAATCTAAGTATTCGGCGGATCATCACCACTCAAAAACAACGATTTCCCCAAAATCGGCGCGTGGACTCGCGTGGCCTTGTGGATTCAAGGTGCTACCGCTCTCGTGGATTCGGAGCGAGGTACGTTCGTGGATTCGAAGCGTGCTACTGGGTGAAGACCGTGGATTCGGTCGGACGTCGTGGAGTCGACGTTGGACCTCGTGGATTCGGCGTTGGACGCAGATCGTGGATTCGAGAAGCGTTGCGGAGCGAGCGGAGAAGATCAACTAGGAGCGTATGGAAAAAGGTTGAGTCGTCTGTGAGTACGGTATATCACCTTTGTACGTGTTATAATTCTAGTGGATTTCACCGTGTTATCGGTCCCGTGGTTTTTTACTCCGGTTTGGAGTTTTCCACGTAAAAATCTCTGCGTGTTATTTATTTTTCCGCATTGGTTTTATATCGCAAAGATTTTTGAGTGTTTATTGTTTACACCTATTCACCCCCCTCTAGGTACTTTTTCCCCTATTTAGATCCAATTATACATAACCCAACACAGTTCCCGTCGCCTCCGGTCCGCGTAACATTTCTGCCGGCTCTGGGCGGTCAACAACCGCTGCCTGATAAGGCGCACCTTTGCTTTCGTTTCCTCTACGAGGTCTGGCCCCAAGAGTTTTCTCTCTCCCAAATCGTCCCAGCAAATGGGTGATCGACACCGGCGTCCGTACAAGGCTTCGTACGGGGCCATCCGAATACTAGCCAGATAGCTATTATTGTAAGCAAATTCCACGAGGGGTAGGTAACGCGACCACCCCTCCCCCAGGTTTAGCACACAAGCTCGAAGCATATCTTCGAGAATCTGGATCACTCGTTCCGATTGCTCGTCCGTCTGGGGGTGAAATGTCGTGCTAAACTGCAACTTGGACCCCAACGCCTCCTGCAGACTCCGCCAAAAGGTTGACACGAAGCGTGTGTCCCTGTCCGAGGTTATGGATGATGGTACTCCATGCAATCTCACCACCTCGTCGATATAGGTCTGTGCCAGCCGATCTCTAGTCCACGTCGTGTGAATCGGTATAAAGTGGGCCGATTTCGTCAGACGGTCCACAATGACCCATATCGCGTCGTGTCCTTGTTGCGATCGCGAAAAATCGGTCACAAAATCCATGGTGATCCGTTCCCATTTCCACTCCTGTATGGGCAACGGTTGTAGTTTTCCCACCGGTCGCTGGTGTTCCGCCTTCACCTGTTGGCACACCAAACATCGTGCCACGAACTGCGCCACATCGTTCTTTAATTTAGGCCTGTGAAGACCCGAAATTCCCACTTATGGAGCACTGTTGCCTCTACAGCTTCTGGAGGCCTATGTGGCGCGTCGGCGGGGTTTGTGCACAATTTGGACGCAAGTGATGGACTTCGGGCTTAAGATGGATCACGTGGGTGATCGGTGGACTCCGTCGGAGCTTTAGAAGTGGTTTCGCGCGCAATGGATATTAAAATTGGACTCAGCACGAAGTTTGGATCAAGGAACACCTTTCCAGATGCCTTCGGCAATTTTTAGAGTTGGAATTTGGCAAAATGGACTTCGGATTTGGATTCAGCGCGCGAAAACGATGAAAATGGACTATTCACTTGCATTTTTCGGAGCTCGAATGACCCGGCACGGATTTTGAGGCAAATGGTACTGTTCCGGCGGCTGGGGCAGCGCTGGCGACGGCGGAGGGCGGCGGCGCGGCGATGGGCAGGCACAGGCACGGCGGCGGGCAGGCGCGGGTAGCGCACAGCGCGGGGGCAGGCGCGCGGGCAGGTGCGCGGTCCACCGCGGAGGCGTGCACCCGGGTGCAGGGCACGTGGCGGATCCCGGTTGGCCGGCGCTGCAGGCGTGGTCCACGGAAAGTGTCGCGGGTGTACGGTGGACCCGTGGTGACACGTGGCGGTGTGTGTTTGGCGCAGTGTTGTGCGCTCGGTCCACGGAACCACTGCACCACCTCGGGGCGCGTGCGTACAGAGGGCGCAGGCGCGTGCCTGGCGCACGTTGACCGGGCTTGCCACGTGTCGTCGTCCGGGCGGTCCACGTGGCGCGAGCTGGGTGGTCCACCGCCGTTGTTTCCTGTTTTGTGGGCTACGTGGAGGCCTGTGGGAGATTCGGGCCTGCACAATGTTGGGCCGGGCCCAACACTGTAGCAGCCCGGAAAATTCGGGCGCCCGGTTTTGGGACATATTCGGTATTATTCGATTTGTTTCTGGAGCCTATAAAAGCAATCTGAGCCGCCTTCTTCATGGCTTTTTCTGCATTTCCGAGCCTCCAATCACCCCGAGCCCTTAAGCAAAGTTGCTCCCCTACATGTTGCGCACCCTCTGGAGGAATTCTAAGATTTTTGGTGGCACGCTTACCAAGGTTTCCATTTTTACGGCGCGGCGCGACGCTCGTCCATTTGTGTCCCCCGGCCAACTCCGACTACCTTTTCGAGCGATTTCTTCACCGCTGGATCCGCGACGGACAGATCTACGATCTAGGTATTTTCAGCCTTTCCTCATTTCGCGCTTTTCGAGGAGTTCTTCCATGTTTACTGTGACACTTTTCTGTGAAGGAGTTGTGGACAACAGTGGGTTGTTTCGAGGATATCTCCGCAACAGGGCATCGGATTGAGATGAGCCTTCGCACATTTTTCATCTACTAGACGCAAGGATTATCACAGTATTTTTCTTGGATTTTTTTGAGTTTTGCCCGAAGGTATATGTTTTTTCCACTTATCTGTGCATGGAATTACAGTTATGTTGCTGTGTGGTTTTGCGCACCTGTACTGTGGAATTTGTAACTCGGCCTACGGCGCTCGGAATTGGACGTGTAGGTACTCGTTTCGAAGGTATCGACGCGAGGATTGCTGTGATATTTTTATTGGATTTTTTGGGGCACTTTCGGCAGGTGAAATAAGCATATCTTTGGGACTGATTTTCAGTGTGTTTGTGCGTGGTTAATTTTGGGAATTTAAGTGTAACTTTGGACCTTTTGTTGTACCCTGGAGGGTTCGCGAGTGTTTTTGGAACATTGCTAGGAGCCGAGGGTTGCGCGACATGTACCGAGGGTGCAATTTTGGCAGATTTTGGACTGTGAGCGTCTACACACTTCACCGACTTCAGCTTTGTCTGCGGAAAGCGCTTCAGGTGGGTGCTTTGCTTCCAGAACCGGTGGACGGTTCTCTAATTCTGTATGTTAGGATGCATGCATGTTTAGGGTACATGGTTTATGTTTGTAAGGTAGGTAAGTGTGATAATGATAATTGTATAAATGATTGCAAGAATAGTATTTATGAGGTATACTGAAGACTTGCATGATTTGGACATCTATGTTGATGATTAGTGTAAGCTTTGTTACGGCTTTTTGTGTTGGCATATTTCGTGAGTTGAGTCGGAGTCTTGAAGTGATCAAATTTTCAATCAGCAATCAAAGACTCAGAGAAGATTCAACAAGAGCTCAAGTTGACACTTAGTGTTTTGAGTCTTGAAGATTGAAGATGAAGAATTGTGGATCAATTACATCAATCTCGAGGAAAATGGAGTCGAAATGATCAGGTACGTTTAACTAAATAATTTTGGTGATCCGAATACATTTGAGTAGTTTAGAAACACTTGGATAAGTTTTCATTGCATAAAAGTCAAAAACTGTTTTTTTAGGAAATCCGTTCAGGACTGGAAATTTTGTTCAGGACTGTTTTGTTAATCCAGTCCAGACCGTGGATTCCAGTCCGGACCCCGAACCTTTTTTTTTCAGGAATTGCTGAAAAAAGACGACAGTCCTGAACCAGTCCGGACCGTCGTGCGGGAAAAATTCTGTTAAGTCAGTTTTTGATGCTTATCTCTTTCCAAAGGTTTATAACCTATAAATAGACACTTAGGGTTTCTCAATAACTACCGATTAATTAATAAAACACTTGAGAGCAACCCTAGAGGCTAGGTTTTTTATCGTTCTTCTCTTTAGCCTCTTCTAGGTCAATTCGACGGTTCTTCCAAGATCTATCTTTTGTCGAATTGATCTAGTCTTTGCTTAGAGATTCCACCTATGGTTCTTCAATGTTAATCTAAGCAAAGGATCACCATCGAAACTTTTATCAAGTTTGCGTCGTGGATTCGACGTAGCATCGTGGATTCGATGTGTTGAAGGCGTTTCGTGGATTTGAAACGTGTGCTCGTGGATTCGAGTGGCATTCGTGGATTCGAACGTGTGCAGTGGACGTGCAATCGGTGGAGCGCAAGATCTGAAGAAGTTGAAGGAGGGGTTTGAGTCCGTGGAGTCAGTAATCACCTTGGTATTCTTCTATTCTTAGTGGATTGTTATTGCGTGTTGGTCCCGTGGTTTTTCTCCTGGATTGGAGTTTCCACGTATATCTCGGTGTGCTATTTTTATTTTCCGCGTTGGTTTTTATTTTGCACTGAGATTGGTTTTATAAGTATTACACCTATTCACCCCCCTCTAGTTGTTTGATAGTACCTATTTAGATCCTTGTGGATCCTTAACATATAAAAACCTACAAGTGGTATCAGAGCGGGTTTTAGGTTTATCTATCATGTCGGGTGTAAGTGGTAATATTTACAGACCTCCTCTTTTTGATGGGACCAATTATGCCTATTGGAAAGTGCGTATGAGAGCCTTTCTCATCGCAATTGATGAGCGGGTATGGCAAGCCGTTGAATACGGTTGGGTACATCCAACTGAGGAAGTAGGAAATTCTACTACCCCAAAACCTCGCTCTAGATGGTCCAAAGAGGAATTCGAAAGTTCTTCTTACAATGGGAAAGGTATTAATGCTTTATTTAATTCTCTTTCCTCGACTGCGTTCACACGAATTTCCGCATGTGAAACTGCGAAGGAAATTTGGGATATTCTCAAAATTGCACATGAGGGTACTAATCTTGTAAAAATTCAAAAGCTCCAGATGCTTACAAGTCAATTTGACTCTATTCATATGGAAGAGCATGAATTATTTACAGATTATTACACTGACTTCAAGATGTAATCAATACTTGTGCTAATTTAGGAGAAAAGATCCCGGAGTCAAAAATTGTAAGAAAGATACTTCGGACTCTTCCGGAACGGTTTAGGGCAAAGGTTACCGCCATTGAAACCGTTAGTCATCCGGATGAGATGAGTGTAGAGGGATTAGTAGGTGCTTTGCAAACTTATGAAATGACTTTTCCTACTAATCTAGTTTCTTCCAAGTCTTCTTCTAAGCTTACAGGTATTGCATTCAAATCAACAAAGGAAGAAGATAGCGAATCAAGTTCCGACGATGAAATCTCTTTTGCCGACTTTGAAAAGAAATTGGCGCGGATCGTAAAGAAATTTCGTCGGAAGTTTTGGAAGAATCGAACCGACGGATCTACATCCACGAAACCATCTAAAGGATCATCGGGTTCTAAATCCTCTAACGTCAAAAACTTTGCAAAACCTTCTAAGGAAAAAGATGAATTCGAAGGGGAAATCCGATGTTATAGATACAAAGGCTACGGCCATATTTCAACGGATTGTCCTTCTCCGAAATCATATAAAAAGAAGGCTTTGCAAGCGAAAACTTGGGACGATTCTACTTCTAATGAATCGACCTCAAGTAAAGACGAAAAAGTCGTTGCCTTACATGCTTCTCAAATTCCCTCTTCTAATGTTTGCTTATCATCTTTAATCACTGACTCTATTCCTTTGATTTTGCATGAAACATCAACATCCGGCGGAGAGTCATCAAGTGAGGGGGAGTCGGACGAAGAAGAACTCGTTGAGGCATATCAACAACTTCTTACAGAATCAAAGAAGATGGCCAAGCATATTAAGAAGTTGAGGAAGCAACGACTTGAGATTCAAGACGAGAATCATGCTTTAAAGATAAAACTTCATTATCTCGAGGAGGAACGAGAACGTTTATTAGATAACAATAAAATCCTCCAAGAAGAGCGAAACCAATCGGAGACAAACGCTAAATCATATATGGACAAGATTGGTTTTCTAGAAAAACAGTTTGAGGAAATTCATGTCACCAACCAAGCTTTGACCAAGCAAGTTCATCAACTCAAATCCGACATACAAAGGATTTCAACCGGTTCCAAGAAACTTGATTGTATGTTTGGATTAGGTCAAACTAGCAAGGTTGGTTTGGGATTTAAAAAGAACCAAACTGTGAAGGCTTCAAGTTCCACAACTAAGTTTAAAGGAAGAACTTGTCACCAATGTGGACTTGAAGGACACTTGATGAAGATGTGCCCGAAAAAGAGAAAGAGGAATTCTTCGGCAACTTCATCTACGGAGCGAACTCAACGGAATCAAAAGACTCATCAAGTCAAAGGAGTTCACTCAAACCACCAAAGGTCCGAGCCACAACATCATTCATACAAGTGGATCATTGCGAGGCAAAGACCTAATGTGGATCAACAGTCAAAATGTCATCTCCCAACCACAATGAATCAAGACAACCCAAAATCCGACGATTTTGGATTTGGAAAGGTGATATCTTTCCTTGTCTTAAGTTCTAAATAGCTTATGACTGTATGTAATGCTTTGATTGGTTTTCCTTTCATATTTTTCTAAATCTCTGCATTACATGTTTTCAATTCTCTTCGTTTTTATGTTTTGTTTTTGAACAAAAGGGTTTTAACGAACAAGTGCATTGAATAAAAAGGGTTTCACTTTCAATCACTCCAATTTAATTTTATATAAATTATCAACTTTACTCAATAATCATAATTCTTGAAGATACTTCATTATAGGAGTTTTTGATAGTTATATACATCAAATTTTGGTAATCATGTGTAACCTTTATATGCTTAACCTATCTCGGTTGTGTGAATTCATTGTGATAAACATGAGACAACCGATAGACTAAAATTTGGGATTTAATTCTTTCACATAAGAGATTGCATTTTCTTACAAGGGTAATGAAATGAATTGCAAAAGATGTGGAAAGAGTTACATCCGAAAGGAGTGTGAAAACTACCACCACATGTTGGAAAGAGCTGCCACCCCCGGTCGTCCGGTCTGTGTGTGAAGCTACCACATGTTTTGATGCTTGAAAAATATTTTTGAAATTTTTAGTTGAAGCATTCGGAGATTCATATTCAAAGTTCTTAATTTTTGAACAATCTCCTGGTTGGTATAAGGTGGGATAGTTGAAAGATGCTCAAAGAACCACCCTTAGGTATTTTAGTGCATATCTTAATTTAGAAGGGTAAAATTCAAAATTGATGTCATTTGGAAATCTCTGTAAGTCATCTTTGTAAATCCGTTACATCTTGATAGACTTTGGATCTCAAGATTATTTTTGATGACTTGTGTTTGACGTATATAATATGAAAAACGGTTTATAATGTCTTATCTTTGTTTTTCATGATTTCGGAGTAAATCTTTTTAATTTTTGTAAAATTAATTGGATTGAATGACATCTATGTGATCTCATATTATTTTCAAGCACTTAAATTGTTTTCTTGATGGAATGCAAATCGGTATTTGAAAGATTTCAAAATTTGGATTTGTTTTAAGAATTTTTGTGATTTTTGCCTTCGAGGACCGGTACGAAATCTGCGTTTTTGTTATATACCGGAACTGAGCTTTTATCTCTCTTTCTCTATGAACTAATACTGTTAGTGATTTCTTTTTTCCTATATTCACTGTTTGACAATTTGTGACAAAAAGGGGGAGAACAGAAATAGGGGGAGAACAGAGATGCTCAAGATAGGGGAAGATAAGGAAAAGAGATGATGAAAAAGGAGCCGAAAAACAAAAAGAACCAAAAGGACGAATCAAATGTAGGATATAATTTTAATTTCTGACAACTGACTTTTGATTTGTTTGGAGTTTTGTTTTGCAGGATCTACATCACTTTAAGACTCCAAGTCCTAAGTCATAGAGTTTGTTCTAAGACTGGTTCAAATGTAATTTTTGTTTATTGGATCTTTCACGCAAAGAAAGTCAATGTTTTGGTGATGACATTGAGTTTCGATTTTTGGTTTAAGATGAGTGTCTTGAGCGTTTTATGTATTTTTGGGTTTTGTCACGAAATTGCCAAAGGGGGAGATTGTTACGGCTTTTTGTGTTGGCATATTTCGTGAGTTGAGTCGGAGTCTTGAAGTGATCAAATTGTCAATCAGCAATCAAAGACTCAGAGAAGATTCAACAAGAGCTCAAGTTGACACTCAGTGTTTTGAGTCTTAAAGATTGAAGATGAAGAATTGTGGATCAATTACATCAATCTCAAGGAAAATGGATTCGAAATGATCAGGTACGTTTAACTAATAATTTTGGCGATCCGAATACATTTGAGTAGTTTAGAAACACTTGGATAAGTTTTTCATTGCATAAAAGTCAAAAACTGTTTTTTCAGGAAATCCGTTCAGGACTGGAAATTCTGTTCAGGACTGTTTTGTTAATCCAGTCCGGACCGTGGATTCCAGTCCGGACCCCGAACTTTATTTTTTCAGGAATTGCTGAAAAAAGACGACAGTCCTGAACCAGTCCGGACCGTCGTGCGGAAAAAATTTTGTTAAGTCAGTTTTTGATGCTTATCTGTCACGCCCCGGGGTCGAAACTGCGACCCGGGCTCGTCAACAGATCCGCCACCTAAGCCAACCTGCATAACCGAAGCGTCCTACCTGCAAGAAAAGTACTACAGCTAAACAGATATCAGAGCTATAAATAAAACCTGCTGTATAACTAAAATCAATCACTGTACAACTGGAAATAATACAACAATGTCCGCCTCCAAAAAAAATAATAATAATACAATATCCTCAAATATAAGCTCTGAACCCAACCGGGAGGTAACTCCAATAAAAACATTAGTGTACAGTCTCTCAATACATAATATATCCTCACTACATCAGTCTCTCAAAAGAGGAAAATAAAACAACTAATCTACTGAAGATCTCCTCTGGAGGGGTACCGCTACTCTCCAACGACGGGTAGGGATCTAGCACGCGACTCCCTCGCCTCGAACAACAACCGCAGAATCCGCAACACCCGCTAAGACTCTGCAAAACAAAGGAGAGAAAAGAAGGGGAGGGGGAAAACCCCCAACGGGTGTGAGAACTACACCTAAAAAGGGAGTCCTCAGTGGGTACCGGCACCAGGCCCGACGATCTGCCCACTAAGTCCACTAGAGGCATAAGATAACCAAAGCAGTAAAGACTGAAATAGGAAAGCTGGAGAATCTCAACAGCTACCATGGCTCTATCTAAATGCTCAAAAGGGGAGAACCAAATAATGGTATGCAACCACTAGCACATGAAGTGCACAATCGACCCAATCGAGCTGACTGCCACATCTGGTCCAGTCAAACCTGCGCCCACCTACAACCACCTCCCGCTGACGGGGAGGAATTACGTAGGGCGTCCAAACGGACTAACTCGCTATCGAGTAGTGGCTCATGCAGGCTATAGTCAAAATCCACGCTCTCTCTCAGAACAGATAACTCAAGATCACCAAGCCTCTCGCACAATGGTCCACAACTCACAAAGACCTCGGGACCACAGTCGCCAAATGGTTCCCAACAACACTAGCACGGGTCTTGTGAGGTCCCGGAATCCCCCGCGTAGGGTCGCTGGTTGTTGGGCAGCTTTTAGTGGCCGTTGGGAGTGGTTGTGAGCATGTCGGGCCCGAGAAATGGATTTTTGATGCAATTTGGAATTTAGTTGCATCACTGGAGGCCTGCGTGGTGTGTTAGTGATGTTTGCGCGCAATTTGGACACAAGTGGTGGACTTCGGGGTTAAAATGAGATCCCGTGGGTATTTGGAGGACCCGTCGGGTGTTTAGAAGTGGTTTCGCGCGATTCAGATGTCAAAATTGGACTCCGGGCGAAGTTTGGATAAAAGATTACCTCTCCGGACGCCTTCGGGAATTTTTAGAGTTCGAATTTGTCAAATCGGACTACAGAATTGGACCCGGCGCGAAAATCGGATCGAGTGGGCTTTCGGCAAATTTTCGGACGAGAATTTGGAGAAACGGACATCGTTTCTGGATTCAGCGCGCGAAATCGCTAAGAATGGGCTATTTACTTGTTGGTTTTGGAGCCCGGTAGAATTGCGCATTTTTCGAGGCATCGCGGCACGTTTTTCGGAGTGGCAGTGCGGCGCGGATCCCAAGGGCGTACGGACGCGACAGGGGGCAGACGCGCCTTCGGCGCGGGTCGCGCGGGGGCCGCCATGTGGCGGGCCCCCGTTGGCGGCCGCGCGGGCGCGGGGGCGCACGCCTGTGTGGCGCGCGCGTGTCCCGCGCCAGGCGCGGGCGCGGTGTTACGCGCCCGTGTGGCGGGCGCGTTACCGCGCGACGCGTGGGACCCGGGGCGCGTGCCTGGACCCGGTGCACGCGCCCCGTCCTTTTGAGCCGGCTGGGGTGGCTCCTGATTGGCTGGTGCACCGTGCACCGATGCACCGTGGACCATCTCTCTCTCCCTTTCTCTTTTTCTTCTTCTTCTTCCTCCCCGCACACGCCATTTTCTCCTCTTCTTTCCTTTTCTTCTCCAACCGAGAGCGAGAGGGTGTGAGGGAGAGGATTGTGTGTGGTGCGGCGGTGCGTCGTGGGCCTCGTGGAGCGCGCGAGATTTTCCGAGGGGAGCGTTTCGGCGACGGCGGCGCAGTCGGGTAGGTCCCGTGTGTTAATTTTACGGTATTTTTAGCACAGATTTGGAGCGATATTTTGGACTGTGAATTGACCCCCCTTGCTATTATCTGTGTTTGGGACTGTGTTTTTCTGCACCGTTTTGCGTGCGGTCCCAACTGCGTGCTCCGTTTTGCGTGCGGATTTTTGGCACCGTGCTCCGTTTTGCGTGTGGTCCCCAACGGTGTGCTCCGTTTTGCGTGCGGACTCCGTTTTGTGTGAGGATTCTGGCACCGTGCTTCGTTTTGCGTGTGGATTCCGGCACCATGCACCGTTTTGCGTGCGGATTCCGGCACCGTGCACCATTTTGCGTGCGGATTCCGGCACCGTGCACCGTTTTGCGTGCGGACTCCGTTTTGCCTGCGGACTCCGGCACCGTGCACCGTTTTGCGTGCGGATTCTGGCACTGTGCATCGTTTTGCGTGCGGACTCCGTTTTGCGTGCGGATTTCGGGCACCGTGCTCCGTTTTGCGTGCGGACTCCGGCAGCGGACATCGTTTTGAGTGCGGATCGCGTGGGGGCCAATTGCAAGTGTCTACGAGCAATTGGTGGCACATAGAGGTGGGTGGCCTTATCTCCAAGTTTTATGGGCTGTACAGTATTTCTACTGATGTAGGACTATGCATGATAGCTTATTTTCTTGTGTAGCATGCTAGATTGTAGGAATTGTTATTCCTTTTTTCATCTGTTAATATAGTTATCTTGGAACTTGACCTAGCGCCCCCGTCATATGTTACATGTGTAACCAGACCAGTAGAAAACCCTCACTTGGGCTAGGGTTATTTATGCTTAGACATCCACACTGTTCTTTCATTCCTGGACATAGTGTTATCCTCGCCCGGGTAGTGGGTCGAGAGGTCGGGACTTTCTTTTAGTGTGGGATGCTTTTGCACTCTTGCTTGGGAGCAGAGTGGAGTCTGGTAGTTGTAGTGGGTTGCTTACCTGTGCCGGGAGCCGTTTGGGTAAACGGTAGCCCCGGGAGGTCTTGTTTCCCTATTGTGCCGTCGTGGAGGGAGCCGTTGCGCAGACGGCGGTCCCGGGCCGTCGAGTATCTTCCGGTCAGTGTTGTTGGGAACCGTTGGGGTTGACGGTGGTCCCAGGTCGTTGAATATTGTCCCACCTGTTTTGTTACCCTGAGTTGTCGGTCGTTCCAGGCTGTGGAGTACCTCCAGCCAGTGTGCTTTGTGCTGCGAGCTGTTGGAGAGGCTAGTGTCTCGTGTCTCGTGTGAGCTGATCAGCTGAGTCGTCGAGAGTGCTCCGACTGTGGTGCGAGATATTTGGGGATCTTGAGTCCTACCGTTCTGAGAGTGAGCGTGGAATTTGACTAGCCTGCATATGCCAATGTTTGATACTCTACGCCGCGCTGTTTTCCTCAGTTGGAGTCGCGCCCCCTGAGATGCCGCTGTGGATACGATGGTTGGCCTGTTGAGGCTGTTTTCCGCAGTGGAGGCAACGATGGGCCTGTTGAGGCAGTTTTGCGCGAGGGATGAGTTAGTCGGACAGGATGCCCCACGTAAATCCCGTCCTCATGTGGATGTGTGGTAGTGGGCAGGTGTGTTCCTAGTCGACAGGCGCAGGCTTGACTGGACCCTATGAGGCAGTCAGTTCGATTGGGTCGATTGAGCACCTTGGGTGCGAGTGGTCACTTTTACTTTCATCTGTTCCACTTTTTGAGTATCTAGATAGAGGCATGGTAGCTGTAGAGTAGCTCCAGCTTTTCTTGTTCAGATTTCATTGCACTGTTATCTTTTTACCTCTAGTAGACTTAGTGGGCAGACCGTTGGGCTTGTTGACGGCACCCACTGAGAACTACTGTGGGAAGTAGTTCTCACACCCGTCGTGGTGTCTTTTCCCCAGGGACTTCTTCTCCTGTCCTGTGCTCCTGTTGTTGATCCTTCTGACCGAGGCGAGGGAGTCGCGAGCTAGTTCCCTACCCATCGTTGGAGTGTAGCGGTACCTCTTCCGAGGAGAGCTTCAGTAGATTAGTTTACTACTCTTACCTCTGTTGAGAGAACTTTGTTGTGAGGTATAGAGTTGTACTTTTCCTTTTTAGTTTGAGAGACTGTTGTAGTGAGGATATTTTTGTTGTGAGAGCTTGTACACTGATGTTTTTATTGGAGATATCTCCCTTTTGAGTTTTGTATCAGAGGACTTTGTATACGATCGTATTTGGGAGATGGATATTGTATTATTTTCAGTTGTACAGTGTTTGGATTTCAGTCTTTAGTTGTTTACTTTCAGCTCTGATATCTGTGTACTGCAGTTGATTCTTTATGCAGGTTAGACGCTTCGTCTGTACGGCAGTTTCCGTACAGATGGCGGATCTGTTAGCGAGCCTGGGTCGCAGTTTCGACCCCGGGCGTGACAGATTAGAGTGGTATCAGAGCCTAGGTTGTAGGTCGTGGTGGACTTAGAAACCCTAGGCTTGTGGTTGGACATTAGGATGACTACGTGAGAGTCGTGACTCATAGCGAGAGTCCTGATTGAGTTTTTTACCCCTCCCAAGAGACGGATGAGTGATTGGCATATTTATTCTCATAATCGATTATGTTGGCTGCCGGCAACATAATGCTATGGAATGGATGACATGTCTTAGACTTTCGCTGGATTGGGTCGTATGGTTGTTGTGTCCTGACGTTTGTTGTTTTGCAGTGGGTTGCGATACCCATGAGACATCGTGTTGTGAAGAGGACACACCCCGCACCTGATGAGTACCCGAGCAGCGGGAGACAGAGCTTTCAGAGCAGAGCGAGACCCAGGAGTTTGTGTGCTGAGATAGTTTCCCACTTTAGCCGAGAAGGGCCGAATCCCTAAACGGTAAAGGATCGAGAACTTCGATAGGCTGAGCCTAGAATCTGTTCTTGTTTGATTGGGCTTCTAGGCACTGGTCTATCGGGATTTTCGGATTTTTGCCTCGTCAGTCGGTTCTTCTCGCCTATGAGTGGGGTGTTGTTGTGGGAGCCGTTTGAGTGACGGCGGTCCCAGCTGTGTAGATACATGCCCTGGCCGAGATACCAGGAGGACACTTTTCCCTGGCCGAGTTACCAGGAGGATACTTTCCACTGGCCGAGCTACCAGATGGATGCATTGCCCCTGGCCGAGCTACCAGATAAAATTAGTTTACCTCTAAGCGTAGGGGACGGCTATCCTTT
>CM055061.1:21450500-21513625 GCA_029204045.2 Tillandsia leiboldiana
ATAATATTACTGTACTCAACAGCAAGAAATGGTCAATTACCTGCTGCTTTTTAGCATGTATATTCAAGCATATGGATTAATATTCCAGTAAGAAATCAAACTTTATATATTTAAAGGCACAAGAATCCTCTACTTGAAGTTGACCGGAATAAAGACGTAATCCTTTCCCAAAAATATTCACTTCCTTTCCGAGTCCAAAACAACAAAAGTGGAACCTTTGCTTCTCGTTAGGTGAATTTTGTTCTTCAAGTATCTGCAATCAAGCAAACAACAATTATCCCTACACAAAAGATATGGAGAAGAAAGTCAAAAGTAAATGCTTCAATTTAAAGCTTCTGCTCTGCTTCTGCACAAGCAAGCAAAATATGGTCGTAGAATCTTAATGAAAAGATGGCGTTGCTCTATAATTTGAACAGGACTTCTGCAGAAGCTCAGCATGCCCAAACACTGCAAATTAGATATGCCTAAGAGCATATCTAGAATTCTACAATCCACATGAAAGCAAATTACTACTTACTAGATCAGCAAAAGCTTGGAAATTGCCAATCAAGGTCCAAAATTAACCTGCAGTGTTTTATACAGCTTTACATGGAGAGAAATTTTCAGAAAAACATATCCCTATTGAAATTAGACAAGTAATTGACCACACATATAAGTTATACTTGATCCAGACAATCTTGGACTCTTGAAAGTTGTAGATTGTATGCTAGAATTTAAAAGTGGTAAAGAATACATGACAAGATACAGAAGCCTATGTGATTGACCACAAAATTCAAGTACATAACTTGGTTATTGTGTATTGGTTGCCACTAAAGAGTAAACAGGAAGTGTAAATAAATTCAAGAAACGAGGAAAAATATTAAAGAAAGAGACAGTAATTTTCCCATAGCAATTGATTAACAATTATGTTCCAACTTTTGACATTCCTCTGCAGAAATCCTTCTAACATATCCATCAAACAGTCAAACAGAATCTGATTCGCACAGGTAGTACTTGATGCAGAAATCATGCAGTTGATGTCCAAGAATCAAGAAGAAAGGAAAACATTTGACACTTCCAAAGTCCTAAGAGATTTCACAAAAGTTAATGCCAAGAAAAAAATTCTAATTATACAAGAGCATTTATTAACATATACCAAGTTTATAAGTAGCTAATGATCTACATCTTATAATTGACCAACTCATATTTACTTACTATGCATCACAGTAGGTAACTTTTACGAGTAGCTAACCTTATGTGGATGTGGTATGGCCATTAAAGTAGCACTCTCATATGTGGTAGCAAAAATAGATGCATGTGCCGCTTAGAACCTAAGGGCTAGTTTAGTCCTGTTGTAGGTTGTAGTATTGTTCAATTAAGTGTTATTTGAGAAGTACCCCCAGTAGCTTCTTTCAGTAGCAGAATAAGAAGATAAAGAAAATAAAGAATTTTCCTATCTACAGAAAGCCATTAGCCATTTAAATTAGACAACATTTGTTCCCATAGACTACTAACTTCTAAACAAAAAGATGCCAAAATAACAACAAGAACACAACATGTCCATATGTGGTCTATGCATGATGGATAAGAGAACTCATCCACATGTCCCGGCATATGCGAGTTCATGCAGTACTTTTTTAGAAAACTGAGCTTTGATGAACATGGCTTCTAGTTTGGCAGGAACTTCAAAACAAAATCCAAAATTTTCCATATTGTAGGTGCTTTAAAAACTTGGCCCAACATCAAACCACAAATTAAAAAGTTTTAGTTTTGGAAGGAACCAATCTAAAAGTCTTATTTTTTAGAATTTGATCCATATTGGTCGAGACTAGCTCATAGAGCCGGCTCGTGTTCACGTAAGAGTTATTTTCATTGATAGCCAACAACACGATAGTCGTACAAGATATCACTTTTTTTTGTATATAAATACACTGATAGAAAAGCATGGTCTTGCTTATAGAAATGAAACATTAGCTAAATTTGACAGAATGGAACATAAGCTGAAGTTTCTTCAAAATTAATATATGAAAAAGTAGCAAAAATTCCACACATTTTGTACTCTCGACCACGTTTCTCACAAAATGAACACGCAGGGAAACTTTGATAGAAACAAAAAAGCAACGTACATGCGACAAGAGTTACTACTATTTGAAAGAATCTTAAACATGCTACAGGTCAAACTTGTCATTACTGACTTGGTGAGTTGCAAATCTTAAACTTGCTTATATAGTAGAACTCTGTGAAAGGGCGATCACATTACAAACACGCAAGAAAATTTACGGCATCCTGGATATAATTCTTCATCAACATCTCTTAATAGCTCTTTGAACTTCTCAAATTCTGAAGAAAACTGCTCCGCCGGTTGTTCTATACCAAAATCATCTACATTGGCTCTGCCGAGTCCCCACAATCCATGTCTATATCAGCTGCTAGATTGTGTACTCCAAAAGTATCATGTAACATTCCTATCATGTCATCATTTTATAGTTTTTCTGTTCTAAATGAACTCCCAGTGAAGGACTTAACGATGATGTTGTTTCTCCGCGATAAAACCAAGAATCATATCCTGGCATAATTCCATTGATCACAAGATGATCGAATGCTTCTGCCCTAATTTGGTGATAGTAAAGCACACATTTTTGACAAGGGCAGGGAATTTTTCCATCAATGGAATTATTTTCAAATGCAAAATTAAGAAAGGCCTACACTCCATCCAAATATTCTTTACTCACTCTGCTATAGTCTACCCATCTCTTAGCCTTGCTACTACTATCCATGAGAAAACACTGAAAAAGAATATCAAAGTAGCTAAACTTAACACACTACAAAAGCAAAAGAAAATTAATATAACTTTCAAGCAACTATGAATTAACACAAAAAATAACAATATTACATCATAATATAAAAGATGATTGAAACATGTAAATCCACCGACAAACTCTTATTTTGTAAAGCAGATTTCCAAGAGTACAAAAAATCATGAAGAAGAGCATAGCCACAGACAGAGCAAGAAAAACTCAAGAACTAGAGTGAATACCGTAGCTTAGGCCTCTATATGAGAACTGTGATCGAAAGCACAATCAGAGACTCGCCACTCCTAATTGTTCAAGCACTGCAGTAGCAAAAGAAGTTAGCTTTAAATCAATATGGAAAAAGAATTAGACATTTACAAGGAAAACTAACAACCCTAAACTCTCTCACCAAATCTAGAAATCTTATTCTCTGAGCAAAAGCAAACAAACCAGCTAATGAAATAGGCTTGATAACCACTCTATACAACACCAACTATCCTGGAATGGACAGAATTTAATATTCAATTAACTTAACGTTCATTTGAATGTTAAGTTAAATTTCTAAGTCCAAAAAATAAACGTTCATTTGAATCATATATAATATATATATATATATATATATATATATATATATATATATATATATTATATATATATATATATATATATATATATATATAACAATTAACTTAAATTCTATATTTTTATTTTACATAATAAGAATTAAGCTGGACCAAAATTTAACCAATTACTAATAATTGGCAATAACTAATGTTTTTTTTTTTTTTTTTTGGAATGGTTTCACTTGAATTTGTTCTTGATTATTAATTTGATTTCAACATACTGATGTTTATATTTTTTTCACCTCAAAAGATGAGTTTGCAAACCAACCAACGGGAATAAAGCAACTAGTTATAAGATGCAAGGCAAGCATAAAAGGAAAAAAGATGCCCCTGTTTGATACCACACCACATAACAGTTCAAGCATAAAAGATCAAGTGGCTCAATTTTTTTTTTTTTTTAAAAGGAACACAGAAAATTTAGATACCAAACAAGTTCTAAAGACTTTAATGGGGATTCAGATGAACCAAATTACTATTAATAGTGCTTCCCCATTGAACACAATCCCAACCAAGTGATGGGACTAAACAAGAATGGAAAAAGTTTCATTGTATCTCACCAGCTCCACACCCTAACCAACATCAGTTTCCCATCTTACTAAATTCAAATCTAGGATGCCAAAAAAGGCCTAAAGAAGGTTTTCTTAATAGTATCTTGTTCTCAAATTTGTGCAATTAATTTTTTTCAAGTTTATCCATGCTGTTTGTGTTGTCTGCAACACCTAAAGCGTAATTAAGCATGGAATAAGCCATCTAGAAGTTGGTATTAACCAATGATTATCCACCAACAGCAACTAGTACTCCATTCATTGCTTGCAGTACAAAATATTCTTGGAACAAAAGAAAAGTGAATTAGAGGATAACCGACTAGCTCAGCTACATCGACTAGCTTAATAACCTTTTCTTTCTCAACTATACCTTCTACCCGAAACTCATACTATGTACATCTTCTCCACTATGGCAACAGGTGTTTATAGAGGTCCTTATGGAATTACATTCAAAACACAACAAATTTTCAGCTGCAGGTTTCATTCTGGTATCGGCTAGCTATAAATGTTTTCTTGGATCCTAATTATACAACAAGAAGAGGATCACTATAAGATGAAGGACCAACGATCACAGCATTACACTGTTCAGCCTCCAACTTGAAAAATTAAATGACATTCATCTCTAATTTGTCAGATCCAATCTAAATACTAGCTAGTAGCTTTGACAGAAAAAGTCCGAGTTCTTAACAGAGAAGAACTTACAACTTTCTGTACAATGAGCTGCACCTAGTTTGCTATACGATGCTTATTTCTTAACCAATTTTCATCTCCACGATCTCAATCCTACAACCAGTAAGAATTTGAAAAACTCAGTCCAATTCAAAAGCAAGTGCAATTGCACCCAGAATTGCCCAGAGCTCACATAGCGGAGCCCGCACCTCTCAATCCAACCCAAGAATCAGCATCATGGAACAAAAAGTTACCAAAATGAGATGCGCAAGCGAAAACCGAGATCTAACCCGAAATCCTGCGGCAGGCCCTGCTCGTCGAGGTTGGGCACCAGCGACGACGAGTGGCGCAAGGGAGCGGCCGCGGCAGCGGAGCCGGAGCGCGGAACAAAACCCTAGATCATCGTCGTCGTCGTCGTCGTCGTCGTCGGAGGAGGTGGTGGGGGGGATGGGATCGGGGGAAGAGGGGAGATGGGGGAGAGGGGGAGAGCTCGGGTTGGAGGGGGGGGGTGTGATCGCGTGAGCGCGCGCGGGTGGGAGCGAGATTGCCAGGGGAGGTTGGGTTTGGGTAGGTTGATCGGAGGTGGGGATCGAGCTGGAGCTGGAGCTCGAAGGTGGGGAGTTCGCGTGAGCTCGAGCTCGGAACGCGTGAGGTGTCCACGAAGGAGGGAAATGTTGGTTTGCAGGGTTAAAATTTTGAAATTTAAAATTTAAAATTTTAAAATTTTAAAAATTTAAAAATTATAATTTGAAAATTAAAATATATAATTTTAAATTTTATTTTAAAATTTAAAATTTAAATTTAAACTTTAAAATTTAAAACTTAAATTTAAACTTTTAAATTTTAAATTTTAAATTTTAAATTTTTAAAATTTTAAATTTTAAATTTTTAAATTTTGATTTTAAAATTAAAATCACTTCTTAATGCTCTATTGAGCCAAATGCACAAAACCACTTTTCAAATATAGCCAAACATCTATTTATTTAACATAAAATTATTCATCGGTAAAAATTAAAAGTTTAATAATTACCGCTAAAGCATTATTTGTAATTATTAATAGCGGCAATTTTATAATTGCCGCTATAAATTACCACAAAAGGCCTATTTTGGTGTAGTGACTTAGTGACCCTAGGCTATTGGTTGGACAGTAGGATGACTGTCGAGAGAGACGTGACTTTAGCGAGTCCTGATTGAGTTTTGTACCTCTCCCAAAGGATTGGGCGAGTGATCTTCATGTTTTTCTCTAAAGACGATTATGTTGGCTGCAGACAACATAATGTTTTAGAATGGTTAACATGTTATAGACTTTTGCTTGATTGGGTCGAGAGTGTTTTTGGTCCTAATGTTGTTCTGTTGCAGTGGTTTCCGATGCTCTGAGAGACGCTGTGCAGCGGCGAGGGCATGTTTTACCTTGGATGAGGAGCCCGAACAGCGAAAGGCCGATGGACTGAGCAAAGTAAGGTTTGAGAGTTACAGGCCCAAGTGGCCCAGACGTTGAGGCGATGCGGCGCCAGGAAGAGAACATGGAGCGTGTGATGCGCACGCTTGAGCTGAGAGCATCTCCCGGGTATCGCCAGTAGTACTTCCGGCCCCGACCCGTCGGTTTCGACCCGGATCGCTCCACTGATGGTGCAGAAGCAGCGAGAGGTTGCTGACGGTTGTTTACTCCATCCAGTTCCTTCATGCAGTTTCGGGATTGAGTTTGGAGGTTGGGAGGCGATAATGGATCGATGCTATGTAAGGGCTGTTCGAGGATTTGTTCATCCTATGTTGATGATTAGTGTAAGCTTTGTTACGGCTTTTTGTGTTGGCATATTTCGTGAGTTGAGTCGGAGTCTTGAAGTGATCAAATTGTCAATCAGCAATCAAAGACTCAGAGAAGATTCAACAAGAGCTCAAGTTGACACTCAGTGTTTTGAGTCTTGAAGATTGAAGATGAAGAATTGTGGATCAATTACATCAATCTCGAGGAAAATGGAGTCGAAATGATCAGGTACGTTTAACCTAAATAATTTTGGTGATCCGAATACATTTGAGTAGTTTAGACAACACTTGGATAAGTTTTCATTGCATAAAAGTCAAAAACTGTTTTTTTTAGGAAATCCGTTCAGGACTGGAAATTTTGTTCAGGACTGTTTTGTTAATCCAGGTCCAGACCGTGGATTCCAGTCCGGACCCCGAACCTTTTTTTTTCAGGAATTGCTGAAAAAAGACGACAGTCCTGAACAGTCCGGACCGTCGTGCGGGAAAAATTCTGTTAAGTCAGTTTTTGATGCTTATCTCTTTCCAAAGGTTTATAACCTATAAATAGACACTTAGGGTTTCTCAATAACTACGATTAATTAATAAAACACTTGAGAGCAACCCTAGAGGCTAGGTTTTTTATCGTTCTTCTCTTTAGCCTCTTCTAGGTCAATTCGACGGTTCTTCCAAGATCTATCTTTTGTCGAATTGATCTAGTCTTTGCTTAGAGATTCCACCTATGGTTCTTCAATGTTAATCTAAGCAAAGGATCACCATCGAAACTTTTATCAAGTTTGCGTCGTGGATTCGACGTAGCATCGTGGATTCGATGTGTTGAAGGCGTTTCGTGGATTTGAACGTGTGCTCGTGGATTCGAGTGGCATTCGTGGATTCGAACGTGTGCAGTGGACGTGCAATCGGTGGAGCGCAAGATCTGAAGAAGTTGAAGGAGGGGTTTGAGTCCGTGGAGTCAGTAATCACCTTGGTATTCTTCTATTCTTAGTGGATTGTTATTGCGTGTTGGTCCCGTGGTTTTTCTCCTGGATTGGAGTTTCCACGTATATCTCGGTGTGCTATTTTTATTTTCCGCGTTGGTTTTTATTTTGCACTGAGATTGGTTTTATAAGTATTACACCTATTCACCCCCCTCTAGTTGTTTGATAGTACCTATTTAGATCCTTGTGGATCCTTAACATATAAAAACCTACAAGTGGTATCAGAGCGGGTTTTAGGTTTATCTATCATGTCGGGTGTAAGTGGTAATATTTACAGACCTCCTCTTTTTGATGGGACCAATTATGCCTATTGGAAAGTGCGTATGAGAGCCTTTCTCATCGCAATTGATGAGCGGGTATGGCAAGCCGTTGAATACGGTTGGGTACATCCAACTGAGGAAGTAGGAAATTCTACTACCCCAAAACCTCGCTCTAGATGGTCCAAAGAGGAATTCGAAAGTTCTTCTTACAATGGGAAAGGTATTAATGCTTTATTTAATTCTCTTTCCTCGACTGCGTTCACACGAATTTCCGCATGTGAAACTGCGAAGGAAATTTGGGATATTCTCAAAATTGCACATGAGGGTACTAATCTTGTAAAAATTCAAAAGCTCCAGATGCTTACAAGTCAATTTGACTCTATTCATATGGAAGAGCATGAATTATTTACAGATTATTACACTGACTTCAAGATGTAATCAATACTTGTGCTAATTTAGGAGAAAAGATCCCGGAGTCAAAAATTGTAAGAAAGATACTTCGGACTCTTCCGGAACGGTTTAGGGCAAAGGTTACCGCCATTGAAACCGTTAGTCATCCGGATGAGATGAGTGTAGAGGGATTAGTAGGTGCTTTGCAAACTTATGAAATGACTTTTCCTACTAATCTAGTTTCTTCCAAGTCTTCTTCTAAGCTTACAGGTATTGCATTCAAATCAACAAAGGAAGAAGATAGCGAATCAAGTTCCGACGATGAAATCTCTTTTGCCGACTTTGAAAAGAAATTGGCGCGGATCGTAAAGAAATTTCGTCGGAAGTTTTGGAAGAATCGAACCGACGGATCTACATCCACGAAACCATCTAAAGGATCATCGGGTTCTAAATCCTCTAACGTCAAAAACTTTGCAAAAACCTTCTAAGGAAAAAGATGAATTCGAAGGGGAAATCCGATGTTATAGATACAAAGGCTACGGCCATATTTCAACGGATTGTCCTTCTCCGAAATCATATAAAAAGAAGGCTTTGCAAGCGAAAACTTGGGACGATTCTACTTCTAATGAATCGACCTCAAGTAAAGACGAAAAAGTCGTTGCCTTACATGCTTCTCAAATTCCCTCTTCTAATGTTTGCTTATCATCTTTAATCACTGACTCTATTCCTTTGATTTTGCATGAAACATCAACATCCGGCGGAGAGTCATCAAGTGAGGGGGAGTCGGACGAAGAAGAACTCGTTGAGGCATATCAACAACTTCTTACAGAATCAAAGAAGATGGCCAAGCATATTAAGAAGTTGAGGAAGCAACGACTTGAGATTCAAGACGAGAATCATGCTTTAAAGATAAAACTTCATTATCTCGAGGAGGAACGAGAACGTTTATTAGATAACAATAAAATCCTCCAAGAAGAGCGAAACCAATCGGAGACAACGCTAAATCATATATGGACAAGATTGGTTTTCTAGAAAAACAGTTTGAGGAAATTCATGTCACCAACCAAGCTTTGACCAAGCAAGTTCATCAACTCAAATCCGACATACAAAGGATTTCAACCGGTTCCAAGAAACTTGATTGTATGTTTGGATTAGGTCAAACTAGCAAGGTTGGTTTGGGATTTAAAAAGAACCAAACTGTGAAGGCTTCAAGTTCCACAACTAAGTTTAAAGGAAGAACTTGTCACCAATGTGGACTTGAAGGACACTTGATGAAGATGTGCCCGAAAAAGAGAAAGAGGAATTCTTCGGCAACTTCATCTACGGAGCGAACTCAACGGAATCAAAAGACTCATCAAGTCAAAGGAGTTCACTCAAACCACCAAAGGTCCGAGCCACAACATCATTCATACAAGTGGATCATTGCGAGGCAAAGACCTAATGTGGATCAACAGTCAAAATGTCATCTCCCAACCACAATGAATCAAGACAACCCAAAATCCGACGATTTTGGATTTGGAAAGGTGATATCTTTCCTTGTCTTAAGTTCTAAATAGCTTATGACTGTATGTAATGCTTTGATTGGTTTTCCTTTCATATTTTTCTAAATCTCTGCATTACATGTTTTCAATTCTCTTCGTTTTTATGTTTTGTTTTTGAACAAAGGGTTTTAACGAACAAGTGCATTGAATAAAAAGGGTTTCACTTTCAATCACTCCAATTTAATTTTATATAAATTATCAACTTTACTCAATAATCATAATTCTTGAAGATACTTCATTATAGGAGTTTTTGATAGTTATATACATCAAATTTTGGTAATCATGTGTAACCTTTATATGCTTAACCTATCTCGGTTGTGTGAATTCATTGTGATAAACATGAGACAACCGATAGACTAAAATTTGGGATTTAATTCTTTCACATAAGAGATTGCATTTTCTTACAAGGGTAATGAAATGAATTGCAAAAGATGTGGAAAGAGTTACATCCGAAAGGAGTGTGAAAACTACCACCACATGTTGGAAAGAGCTGCCACCCCGGTCGTCCGGTCTGTGTGTGAAGCTACCACATGTTTTGATGCTTGAAAAATATTTTTGAAATTTTTAGTTGAAGCATTCGGAGATTCATATTCAAAGTTCTTAATTTTTGAACAATCTCCTGGTTGGTATAAGGTGGGATAGTTGAAAGATGCTCAAAGAACCACCCTTAGGTATTTTAGTGCATATCTTAATTTAGAAGGGTAAAATTCAAAATTGATGTCATTTGGAAATCTCTGTAAGTCATCTTTGTAAATCCGTTACATCTTGATAGACTTTGGATCTCAAGATTATTTTGATGACTTGTGTTTGACGTATATAATATGAAAAACGGTTTATAATGTCTTATCTTTGTTTTTTCATGATTTCGGAGTAAATCTTTTTAATTTTTGTAAAATTAATTGGATTGAATGACATCTATGTGATCTCATATTATTTTCAAGCACTTAAATTGTTTTCTTGATGGAATGCAAATCGGTATTTGAAAGATTTCAAAATTTGGATTTGTTTTAAGAATTTTTGTGATTTTTGCCTTCGAGGACCGGTACGAAATCTGCGTTTTTGTTATATACCGGAACTGAGCTTTTATCTCTCTTTCTCTATGAACTAATACTGTTAGTGATTTCTTTTTTCCTATATTCACTGTTTGACAATTTGTGACAAAAAGGGGGAGAACAGAAATAGGGGGAGAACAGAGATGCTCAAGATAGGGGAAGATAAGGAAAAGAGATGATGAAAAAGGAGCCGAAAAACAAAAAGAACCAAAAGGACGAATCAAATGTAGGATATAATTTTAATTTCTGACAACTGACTTTTGATTTGTTTGGAGTTTTGTTTTGCAGGATCTACATCACTTTAAGACTCCAAGTCCTAAGTCATAGAGTTTGTTCTAAGACTGGTTCAAATGTAATTTTTGTTTATTGGATCTTTCACGCAAAGAAAGTCAATGTTTTGGTGATGACATTGAGTTTCGATTTTTTGGTTTAAGATGAGTGTCTTGAGCGTTTTATGTATTTTTGGGTTTTGTCACGAAATTGCCAAAGGGGGAGATTGTTACGGCTTTTTGTGTTGGCATATTTCGTGAGTTGAGTCGGAGTCTTGAAGTGATCAAATTGTCAATCAGCAATCAAAGACTCAGAGAAGATTCAACAAGAGCTCAAGTTGACACTCAGTGTTTTGAGTCTTAAAGATTGAAGATGAAGAATTGTGGATCAATTACATCAATCTCAAGGAAAATGGATTCGAAATGATCAGGTACGTTTAACTAAATAATTTTGGCGATCCGAATACATTTGAGTAGTTTAGAAACACTTGGATAAGTTTTTCATTGCATAAAAGTCAAAAACTGTTTTTTCAGGAAATCCGTTCAGGACTGGAAATTCTGTTCAGGACTGTTTTGTTAATCCAGTCCGGACCGTGGATTCCAGTCCGGACCCCGAACTTTATTTTTTCAGGAATTGCTGAAAAAAGACGACAGTCCTGAACCAGTCCGGACCGTCGTGCGGAAAAAATTTTGTTAAGTCAGTTTTTGATGCTTATCTGTCACGCCCCGGGGTCGAAACTGCGACCCGGGCTCGTCAACAGATCCGCCACCTAAGCCAACCTGCATAACCGAAGCGTCCTACCTGCAAGAAAAGTACTACAGCTAAACAGATATCAGAGCTATAAATAAAACCTGCTGTATAACTAAAATCAATCACTGTACAACTGGAAATAATACAACAATGTCCGCCTCCAAAAAAAATAATAATAATACAATATCCTCAAATATAAGCTCTGAACCCAACCGGGAGGTAACTCCAATAAAAACATTAGTGTACAGTCTCTCAATACATAATATATCCTCACTACATCAGTCTCTCAAAAGAGGAAAATAAAACAACTAATCTACTGAAGATCTCCTCTGGAGGGGTACCGCTACTCTCCAACGACGGGTAGGGATCTAGCACGCGACTCCCTCGCCTCGAACAACAACCGCAGAATCCGCAACACCCGCTAAGACTCTGCAAAACAAAGGAGAGAAAAGAAGGGGAGGGGGAAAACCCCCAACGGGTGTGAGAACTACACCTAAAAAGGGAGTCCTCAGTGGGTACCGGCACCAGGCCCGACGATCTGCCCACTAAGTCCACTAGAGGCATAAGATAACCAAAGCAGTAAAGACTGAAATAGGAAAGCTGGAGAATCTCAACAGCTACCATGGCTCTATCTAAATGCTCAAAAGGGGAGAACCAAATAATGGTATGCAACCACTAGCACATGAAGTGCACAATCGACCCAATCGAGCTGACTGCCACATCTGGTCCAGTCAAACCTGCGCCCACCTACAACCACCTCCCGCTGACGGGGAGGAATTACGTAGGGCGTCCAAACGGACTAACTCGCTATCGAGTAGTGGCTCATGCAGGCTATAGTCAAAATCCACGCTCTCTCTCAGAACAGATAACTCAAGATCACCAAGCCTCTCGCACAATGGTCCACAACTCACAAAGACCTCGGGACCACAGTCGCCAAATGGTTCCCAACAACACTAGCACGGGTCTTGTGAGGTCCCGGAATCCCCCGCGTAGGGTCGCTGGTTGTTGGGCAGCTTTTAGTGGCCGTTGGGAGTGGTTGTGAGCATGTCGGGCCCGAGAAATGGATTTTTGATGCAATTTGGAATTTAGTTGCATCACTGGAGGCCTGCGTGGTGTGTTAGTGATGTTTGCGCGCAATTTGGACACAAGTGGTGGACTTCGGGGTTAAAATGAGATCCCGTGGGTATTTGGAGGACCCGTCGGGTGTTTAGAAGTGGTTTCGCGCGATTCAGATGTCAAAATTGGACTCCGGGCGAAGTTTGGATAAAAGATTACCTCTCCGGACGCCTTCGGGAATTTTTAGAGTTCGAATTTGTCAAATCGGACTACAGAATTGGACCCGGCGCGAAAATCGGATCGAGTGGGCTTTCGGCAAATTTTCGGACGAGAATTTGGAGAAACGGACATCGTTTCTGGATTCAGCGCGCGAAATCGCTAAGAATGGGCTATTTACTTGTTGGTTTTGGAGCCCGGTAGAATTGCGCATTTTTCGAGGCATCGCGGCACGTTTTTCGGAGTGGCAGTGCGGCGCGGATCCCAAGGGCGTACGGACGCGACAGGGGGCAGACGCGCCTTCGGCGCGGGTCGCGCGGGGGCCGCCATGTGGCGGGCCCCCGTTGGCGGCCGCGCGGGCGCGGGGGCGCACGCCTGTGTGGCGCGCGCGTGTCCCGCGCCAGGCGCGGGCGCGGTGTTACGCGCCCGTGTGGCGGGCGCGTTACCGCGCGACGCGTGGGACCCGGGGCGCGTGCCTGGACCCGGTGCACGCGCCCCGTCCTTTTGAGCCGGCTGGGGTGGCTCCTGATTGGCTGGTGCACCGTGCACCGATGCACCGTGGACCATCTCTCTCTCCCTTTCTCTTTTTCTTCTTCTTCTTCCTCCCCGCACACGCCATTTTCTCCTCTTCTTTCCTTTTCTTCTCCAACCGAGAGCGAGAGGGTGTGAGGGAGAGGATTGTGTGTGGTGCGGCGGTGCGTCGTGGGCCTCGTGGAGCGCGCGAGATTTTCCGAGGGGAGCGTTTCGGCGACGGCGGCGCAGTCGGGTAGGTCCCGTGTGTTAATTTTACGGTATTTTTAGCACAGATTTGGAGCGATATTTTGGACTGTGAATTGACCCCCCTTGCTATTATCTGTGTTTGGGACTGTGTTTTTCTGCACCGTTTTGCGTGCGGTCCCAACTGCGTGCTCCGTTTTGCGTGCGGATTTTGGCACCGTGCTCCGTTTTGCGTGTGGTCCCCAACGGTGTGCTCCGTTTTGCGTGCGGACTCCGTTTTGTGTGAGGATTCTGGCACCGTGCTTCGTTTTGCGTGTGGATTCCGGCACCATGCACCGTTTTGCGTGCGGATTCCGGCACCGTGCACCATTTTGCGTGCGGATTCCGGCACCGTGCACCGTTTTGCGTGCGGACTCCGTTTTGCCTGCGGACTCCGGCACCGTGCACCGTTTTGCGTGCGGATTCTGGCACTGTGCATCGTTTTGCGTGCGGACTCCGTTTTGCGTGCGGATTTCGGCACCGTGCTCCGTTTTGCGTGCGGACTCCGGCAGCGGACATCGTTTTGAGTGCGGATCGCGTGGGGGCCAATTGCAAGTGTCTACGAGCAATTGGTGGCACATAGAGGTGGGTGGCCTTATCTCCAAGTTTTATGGGCTGTACAGTATTTCTACTGATGTAGGACTATGCATGATAGCTTATTTTCTTGTGTAGCATGCTAGATTGTAGGAATTGTTATTCCTTTTTTCATCTGTTAATATAGTTATCTTGGAACTTGACCTAGCGCCCCCGTCATATGTTACATGTGTAACCAGACCAGTAGAAAACCCTCACTTGGGCTAGGGTTATTTATGCTTAGACATCCACACTGTTCTTTCATTCCTGGACATAGTGTTATCCTCGCCCGGGTAGTGGGTCGAGAGGTCGGGACTTTCTTTTAGTGTGGGATGCTTTTGCACTCTTGCTTGGGAGCAGAGTGGAGTCTGGTAGTTGTAGTGGGTTGCTTACCTGTGCCGGGAGCCGTTTGGGTAAACGGTAGCCCCGGGAGGTCTTGTTTCCCTATTGTGCCGTCGTGGAGGGAGCCGTTGCGCAGACGGCGGTCCCGGGCCGTCGAGTATCTTCCGGTCAGTGTTGTTGGGAACCGTTGGGGTTGACGGTGGTCCCAGGTCGTTGAATATTGTCCCACCTGTTTTGTTACCCTGAGTTGTCGGTCGTTCCAGGCTGTGGAGTACCTCCAGCCAGTGTGCTTTGTGCTGCGAGCTGTTGGAGAGGCTAGTGTCTCGTGTCTCGTGTGAGCTGATCAGCTGAGTCGTCGAGAGTGCTCCGACTGTGGTGCGAGATATTTGGGGATCTTGAGTCCTACCGTTCTGAGAGTGAGCGTGGAATTTGACTAGCCTGCATATGCCAATGTTTGATACTCTACGCCGCGCTGTTTTCCTCAGTTGGAGTCGCGCCCCCTGAGATGCCGCTGTGGATACGATGGTTGGCCTGTTGAGGCTGTTTTCCGCAGTGGAGGCAACGATGGGCCTGTTGAGGCAGTTTTGCGCGAGGGATGAGTTAGTCGGACAGGATGCCCCACGTAAATCCCGTCCTCATGTGGATGTGTGGTAGTGGGCAGGTGTGTTCCTAGTCGACAGGCGCAGGCTTGACTGGACCCTATGAGGCAGTCAGTTCGATTGGGTCGATTGAGCACCTTGGGTGCGAGTGGTCACTTTTACTTTCATCTGTTCCACTTTTTGAGTATCTAGATAGAGGCATGGTAGCTGTAGAGTAGCTCCAGCTTTTCTTGTTCAGATTTCATTGCACTGTTATCTTTTTACCTCTAGTAGACTTAGTGGGCAGACCGTTGGGCTTGTTGACGGCACCCACTGAGAACTACTGTGGGAAGTAGTTCTCACACCCGTCGTGGTGTCTTTTCCCCAGGGACTTCTTCTCCTGTCCTGTGCTCCTGTTGTTGATCCTTCTGACCGAGGCGAGGGAGTCGCGAGCTAGTTCCCTACCCATCGTTGGAGTGTAGCGGTACCTCTTCCGAGGAGAGCTTCAGTAGATTAGTTTACTACTCTTACCTCTGTTGAGAGAACTTTGTTGTGAGGTATAGAGTTGTACTTTTCCTTTTTAGTTTGAGAGACTGTTGTAGTGAGGATATTTTTGTTGTGAGAGCTTGTACACTGATGTTTTTATTGGAGATATCTCCCTTTTGAGTTTTGTATCAGAGGACTTTGTATACGATCGTATTTGGGAGATGGATATTGTATTATTTTCAGTTGTACAGTGTTTGGATTTCAGTCTTTAGTTGTTTACTTTCAGCTCTGATATCTGTGTACTGCAGTTGATTCTTTATGCAGGTTAGACGCTTCGTCTGTACGGCAGTTTCCGTACAGATGGCGGATCTGTTAGCGAGCCTGGGTCGCAGTTTCGACCCCGGGGCGTGACAGATTAGAGTGGTATCAGAGCCTAGGTTGTAGGTCGTGGTGGACTTAGAAACCCTAGGCTTGTGGTTGGACATTAGGATGACTACGTGAGAGTCGTGACTCATAGCGAGAGTCCTGATTGAGTTTTTTACCCCTCCCAAGAGACGGGATGAGTGATTGGCATATTTATTCTCATAATCGATTATGTTGGCTGCCGGCAACATAATGCTATGGAATGGATGACATGTCTTAGACTTTCGCTGGATTGGGTCGTATGGTTGTTGTGTCCTGACGTTTGTTGTTTTGCAGTGGGTTGCGATACCCATGAGACATCGTGTTGTGAAGAGGACACACCCCGCACCTGATGAGTACCCGAGCAGCGGGAGACAGAGCTTTCAGAGCAGAGCGAGACCCAGGAGTTTGTGTGCTGAGATAGTTTCCCACTTTAGCCGAGAAGGGCCGAATCCCTAAACGGTAAAGGATCGAGAACTTCGATAGGCTGAGCCTAGAATCTGTTCTTGTTTGATTGGGCTTCTAGGCACTGGTCTATCGGGATTTTCGGATTTTTGCCTCGTCAGTCGGTTCTTCTCGCCTATGAGTGGGGTGTTGTTGTGGGAGCCGTTTGGAGTGACGGCGGTCCCAGCTGTGTAGATACATGCCCTGGCCGAGATACCAGGAGGACACTTTTCCCTGGCCGAGTTACCAGGAGGATACTTTCCACTGGCCGAGCTACCAGATGGATGCATTGCCCCTGGCCGAGCTACCAGATAAAATTAGTTTACCTCTAATCGTAGGGGACGGCTATCCTTTCTCGCTCCCGGTTTTGGCGCGTTCGTCGGAAGGGTTTGGATCCTTTGGCTTTCACCTTCTTCACCACTGTTCTCTTTCGATTAGGGTTTCGCCGTTCTTTTTCTTGTTTCCTCCGGTTAGGGTTTCGTCTTTCTTTTTCTTTTGGGAGGAGATAACGAAAAAAATCTTTTCGTACGACATAACCACCTTGGGTATTTAAAATTCCCAATTAATTAATTCCTTAATTAATTAATTCCCCGGTTAATTAATTCTCCAATTAATCAATTATCCAATTAATTAATTTCGCATTTTAGATTCTTCAGGATAATTCCTTAAAGATAATTCTATCCTATTTCCTCGGAAAGCGTGCCAAATCACTTACGCGGATTTTGATGCACCCCTGGCCATTGCGATCACTTTCTACCCCTTTCCGGGAGCTCCGTAAGTCAGAATCCGGATCCGATCGCACTGCCATTCACCGTTTTCCGAGCTCTATCGCAGAAAAATACCCGCACCTCCGAATTAACGACTTAAGTAAACCCGTTACGTTAAATACATTAACCGGAAACTTTGTTAGCAGGAGGTATTAAGTGTTACAAAATCTATGATATTACACACCGGGGTCGAAACTGCGACCCGGGCTCGCCAACAGATCCGCCACCAAAGCCAACTTGCATAAGCGAAGCGTCCTACCTGCAAGAAAAGTACTACAGCTAAACAGATATCAGAGCTATAAATAAAAACCTGCTGTATAACTAAAATCAATCACTATACAACTGGAAATAATACAACAATGTCCGCCTCCCAAAAAAATAATAATAATACAATATCCTCAAATACAAGCTCTAAACCCAACCGGGAGGTAACTCCAATAAATACATTAGTGTACAGTCTCTCAATACATAATATATCCTCACTACATCAGTCTCTCAAAAGAGGAAAATAAAATAACTAATCTACTGAAGATCTCCTCTGGAGGGGTACCGCTACTCTCCAACGACGGGTAGGGATCTAGCACGCGACTCCCTCGCCTCGAACAACAACCGCAGAATCCGCAACACCCTCTAAGACTCTGCAAAACAAAGGAGAGAAAAGAAGGGGAGGGGGAAAACCCCCAACGGGTGTAAGAACTACACCTAAAAAGGGAGTCCTCAGTGGGTACCGCCACCAGGCCCGACGATCTGCCCACTAAGTCCACTAGAGGCATAAGATAACCAAAGCAGTAAAGACTAAAATAGGAAAGCTGGAGACTCTCAACAGCTACCATGCCTCTATCTAAATGCTCAAAAGGGGAGAACCAAATAATGGTATGCAACCACTAGCACATGAAGTGCACAATCGACCCAATCGAGCTGACTGCCACATCTGGTCCAGTCAAACCTGCGCCCACCTACAACCACCTCCCGCCGACGGGCAGGAATTACGTAGGGCGTCCAAACGGACTAACTCGCTATCGAGTAGTGGCTCATGCAGGCTATAGTCAAAATCCACGCTCTCTCTCAGAACGGATAACTCAAGATCACCAAGCCTCTCGCACAATGGTCCACAACTCACAAAGACCTCGGGACCACAGTTCCCAAATGGTTCCCAACAACACTAGCACGGGTCTAAACACAGCAACTAGACTCCACTCGGTCCCCCTGACACGAGTGCAATAAGAAGGTAAATGTCGATAATAACCCAATCTTGTGCCACCAGTAAAACTGGCATTGCCTGCTCAGCAGAATCTGCACACATGGCTGAAAACCGTGGGATCGGCCCACATGGCTCGCATCCCAAAATCATCAATCGACCGGTACCCGTCACGGTGTAAAGCCTACTCCGGAGTGGCACTCGAGGGGAGCGACCCACACGAGTATAGTATCTCAGTAACAAGTATCTCTGTATAGCAGGACTTTGATCACAAATCTGATCAAAGTGGGAAAACTCAACCACTAAAGAAAGACCCGACCTCAATCGGATGCAACTAAACGATAAGTGGGAAACTCCATCCACTAGAGAAAACTGATACCCAATCTGGTGCATAGATAAGCATCCGGTCAACCGCCCAATATCCGTGGTTGCCGCAAAGCCCCACAACTAATCCAACCTGACCCAGACACAAAGTCCCGACTACACTACCCAGACCCCTGCTCGAACCCGAGCAACACTGACCACCTGACTAACAAGAAGGAGAAAGGAAAAGCATGGTTTCTCCAAAGTCAAGTTCCAATAAGTAGTGTAGCAATAAAGGGTGGCCTAACTATATGTCCATACAAGCATGCATTTGTCCTCAAGAATGATATAGAAAGTAAACCACATGCCAACACCTGATCATAATCCTCGATTATAATAACTCCTCAGAGTGAAAATCCGCACATAGCTACAAAATCCTGTCCCAAAGCATAAACCAACCACATGAAAGGCTATGTGCTAACATGGCATGTTACATAATCTCATAGGGTAACATTATCCTAGGTAAGCTTACACTAATCATCAACATAGATGTCCAAATCATGCAAGTCCTCAGTATACCTCATAAATACTATTCTTGCAATCATTTATACAATTATCATTATCACGCTTACCTACCTTACAAACATAAACCATGTACCCTAAACATGCATGCATCCTAACATACAGAATTAGACAACCGTCCACCGGTTCTGGAAACAAATCACCCACCTGAAGCGCTTTCCGCAGGCAAAGCCGAAGTCGGTGAAGTGTGTAGACGCTCACAGTCCAAAATCTGCCAAAATTTCACCCTCGGTACAAGTCGCGCAAGCCTTGGCCCCAAACAACTGAAAACACCCGGAATCCACTATGTCCAATTTTCTCCAGTTCCAAGAGGTCCAGCAACACTTGCAAACACCCCTGGGTACAACAATAAGGTCCAACATTACACTTTTATTCCAAAAATATTCCAAGTATATACAACATCAGAAAACAGCCCCGAAGATGTGCAGTTTTCACCTGCAGAACGGATTCTGAAAAATCCAACCAAATTACTGTCGCGTTCCTCGCGTCGACACCTTCGAAACGAGTACCTGCACGTCAAATTTCGAGCCCCGTAGGCCGAGTTACAAATTCCACAATACAGGGCGCTCACAAACACACAACCACACATCTGTATTTCCATGCACAGATAAAGGGCAAAAAATACACCTTCGGGAAAGACTTAGAAAAATCCAATAAAAATATTGTGACAATCCTCGCATCGATTAGATGAAAAAAGTGTACAAGCACGTCCCCATCCGATGCCCGGTTGCGGAGATAAAAATCCGGCAAGGTGTCGCTGTCTAGGATTCCTCACAGAAAATGAGGTCCCAGTAAGCATGGAAAAACTTCTCGAAAAGCGTGAAACTAGGGGAAGCAGAAGACACCAAGATCGTAGCTCTGTCTGTCGCGGATCCAACGGTGCAAGAAACGCCTAAAACGGAGGTCGGAGTAGGCCGGGGGAGCTCGCGCACCGAAACGCGACGAAGAGGAACCCAAATGGACGAGCGTCGCGCCGCGCCGTAAAAATGGAAACCTCGATAAGCGTCCCACCAAAAATCCTAGAAATCCTCCAGAGGGTGCGCAACATGTAGGGGAGCAACTTTACTGAAGACCTCCAGTCGGTTTGAAGCTCAGAAACGCGAAAAGAAGGGAAGAAGAAGAAGCTCGGATCCCTTTTATAGGCTCCAGAAACAAATGAAGAAATGACGGCTGTGTCCCCACTTCCGGGCGCCCGAAAAATCCAGGCTGCTACAGTGTTGGGCCCGGCCCTACACTGTGTAGGCCCGAATCCTCCACGGGCCTCCATGTAGCCCGCCGAACAGGCGACAGCAACGCCCGTCGCTCACAACGCGACACGTGGCACCCCCAGACGCCGACATGTGGCCGCCCACGTGCGGGAACAGCGCGTCAACGCGCCCACGTGCGCCCTACGCCCGCCACCTGCGCCTCTGCACGCACGCTTCCCGAGGCGCTCCCCAGCCTGCTCCGTGGACCGAGCGTGCTACACCGCACCAACCACACGCCGCCACGTGTCACCCTCCGATCCACCGTACACCGCGCTTTTCCCGTGGACCGCGCCCGCTGCGCCGGCCAACCGGGATTCGCCACGTGGCCCGCGCCCGGTGCACGCCTCCGCGGTGGACCGCGCACCTGCCCGCGCCTGCACCGCCGCTGCCGCCGCTGCCCGCCGCCGGCGGCCACCGGAACAGTGTCAAGGTGCCTCAAAATCCGTGCTAGGTCATCCGAGCTCCGAAAAATGCAAGTAGGTAGTCCATTTTCATCTTTTTCGCGCGCTGAATCCAAATTTGCTGTCCGTTTTGCTAGATTCCAACTCTAAAAATTGCCGAAGGCATCCGAAAAGGTGTTCCTTGGTCCAAACTTCGCGCTGAGTCCATTTTTAATATCCATTGCGCGCGAAACCACTTCTAAACTTCCGACGGGGTCATCAGACTACTCTCGTGATCCATTTAACACACCGAGTCCATCCCTAATGTCCAATTGGTGTACAAACCCCGCCGACGTGCCACATAGGCCTCCAGAAGCTGTTGAGGCAATAGTGCTCCATAAGTGGGAATTTCGGGTCTTCACATTATCTCTTTCCAAAGGTTTCTAACCTATAAATAGACACTTTGGGTTTCTCAAGAACTACCGATTAATTAATAAAACACTTGAGAGCAACCCTAGAGGCTAGGTTTTTTATCGTTCTTCTCTTTAGCCTCTTCTAGGTCAATTCGACGGTTCTTCCAAGATCTATCTTTTGTCGAATTGATCTAGTCTTTGCTTAGAGATTCCACCTATGGTTCTTCAATGTTAATCTAAGCAAAGGATCACTATCGAAACTTTTATCAAGTATGCGTCGTGGATTCGACGTAGCATCGTGGATTCGATGTGTTGAAGGCGTTTCGTGGATTTGAAACGTGTGCTCGTGGATTCGAGTGGCGTTCGTGGATTCAAACATGTGCAGTGGACGTGCAATCGGTGGAGCGCAAGATCCGAAGAAGTTGAAGGAGGGGTTTGAGTCCGTGGAGTCGGTAATCACCTTGGTATTCTTCTATTCTTAGTGGATTGTTATTGCGTGTTGGTCCCGTGGTTTTTCTCCTGGATTGGAGTTTCCATGTATATCTCGGTGTGCTATTTTTATTTTCCGCATTGGTTTTTATTTTGCACTGAGATTGGTTTTATAAGTATTACACCTATTCACCCCCCCTCTAGTTGTTTGATAGTACCTATTTAGATCCTTGTGGATCCTTAATATATAAAAACCTACAAGCTTACCTAGGATAAAGTTACCCTATGAGATTATGTAACGTGCCATGTTAGCACATAGCCTTTCATGTGGTTGGTTTATGCTTTGGGACAGGATTTTGTAGCTATGTGCGGATTTTCACTCTGAGGAGTTATTATAATTGAGGATTATGATCAGGTGTAGGCATGTGGTTTACTTTCTATATCATTCTATAGGACAAATGCATGCTTGTATGGACATATAGTTAGGCCACCCTTTATTGCTACACTACTTATTGGAACTTGACTTAGGAGAAACCATGCTTTTCCTTTCTCCTTCTTGTTAGTCAGGTGGTCAGTGTTGCTCGGGTTCGAGCAGGGGTCTGGGTAGTGTAGTCGGGACTTTGTGTCTGGGTCAGGTTGGATTAGTTCTGGGGCTTTGCGGCAACCGTGGATATTGGGTGGTTGACCGGATGCTTATCTATGCACCAGATTGGGTATCAGTTTTCTCTAGTGGATGGAGTTTCCCACTTATCGTTTAGTTGCATCCGATTGAGGTCGGGTCTTTCTTTAGTGGTTGAGTTTTTCCACTTTGATCAGATTTGTGATCAAAGTCCTGATACACAGAGATACTTGTTACAGGGATACTATACTCGTGTGGGTCGCTCCCCTCGAGTGCCATTCCGGAGTAGGCTTTAGACCGTGACGGGTACCGGTCGATTGATGATTTTGGGATGCGAGCCATGTGGGCCGATCCCGCGGTTTCGAGCCATGTGTGCAGATTCCGCTGAGCAGGCAATGCCAGTTTTACTGGTGGCACAAGATTGGGTTATTACCGACATTTACCTTCTTGTTGCACTCGTGTCAGGGGGACCGAGTAGAGTCTAGTAGCTGTGTTTAGACCAGTGCTAGTGTTGTTGGGAACCATTTGGGGATTGTGGTCCTGAGGTCTTTGTGAGTTGTGGACCGTTGTGCGAGAGGCTTGGTGATCTTGAGTTATCCGTTCTGAGAGAGAGCATGGATTTTGACTATAGCCTGCGTGAGCCACTACTCGATAGCGAGTTAGTCCGTTTGGACGCCCTACGTAATTCCTGCCCGTCAGCGGGAGGTGGTTGTAGGTGGGCGTAGGTTTGACTGGACCAGATGTAGCAGTCAGCTCGATTGGGTTGATTATGCACTTCATGTGCTAGTGGTTGCATACCATTATTTGGTTCTCCCCTTTTGAGCATTTAGATAGAGGCATGGTAGCTGTTGAGAGTCTCCAGCTTTCCTATTTCAGTCTTTACTGCTTTGGTTATCTTATGCCTCTAGTGGACTTAGTGTGTAGATCGTCGGGCCTGGTGGCGGTACCCACTGAGGACTCCCTTTTTCGGTGTAGTTCTCACACCCGTTGGGGGTTTTCCCCTTCCCCTTCTTTTCTCTCCTTTGTTTTGCAGAGTCTTAGCTGGTGTTGCGGATTTTGCGGTTGTTGTTTGAGGCGAGGGAGTCGCGTGCAAGATCCCTACCCGTCGTTGGAGAGTAGCGGTACCCCTTCCAGAGGAGATCTTCAATAGATTAGTTGTTTTATTTTCCTCTTTTGAGAGACTGATATAGTGAGGATATATTATGTATTGTGAGACTGTACACTGATGTATTTATTGGAGTTACCTCCCGGTTGGGTTCAGAGCTTGTATTTGAGGATATTGTATTATTATTATTTTTGGGAGACGGACATTGTTGTATTATTTTCAGTTGTACAGTGATTGATTTTAGTTATACTGCAGATTTTTATTTATAGCTCTGATATCTGTTAGCTGTAATACTTTTCTTACAGGTAGGACGCTTCGCCTATGCGGAGTTTGGCATAGGTGGCGGATCTGTTGGCGAGCCCGGGTTGCAGTTTCGACCCCGGGGCATGACAGATTAGAGTAGTATCAGAGACTAGGTTGTAGGTCATGTTGGACTTAGAAACCCTAGGCTTATGGTTTGACCCTTGGTTGACTTCGTGAGAGTCGTGACTTTTAGCGAGAGTCCTGATTGAGTTTTATACCTGTGAGGACCTGGATCCCCACGACGAGATTACTGGTTGACCAGCAGCTCCTGGTGGCCTATGTGGCGTGTCGGTGGTATTTGTGCACCTATTGGACACTAATGATGGACTCGGTGTGTGTAGTGGATCACGAGAGTAGTCTGATGACCCCGTCGAATGCTTAGAAGTGGTTTCGCGCGCAATGGATATTAAAATTGGGCTCAGCACGAAGTCTGGATGAAGGAACACCTTTCCGGATGCCTTCGGCAATTTTTAGAGTTGGAATTTGGCAAAATGGACTTCGGATTTGGATTCAGCACGCGAAAACGATGAAAATAGACTATTCACTTGCATTTTTCGGAGTCCGGCTGATTCGGCACGTTTTTCGAGGCAAGGGTACTGTTCTGGCATCGGCGGCGGCGGCGGGCAGCGGCGGAGCGCAGCGGAGCAGGCTCGGGCAGGTGCGCGGTCCACCACGGAGGCGTGCACCGGTCGCGGGCCACGTGGCGGCTCCCGGTTGTGCCGGGGCAGCGGGCGCGGTCCACGGGAAAGGCGGGTGTACGGTGGACCGGTGGGGGGACACGTGGCGCGCACCGGTTGGCCGGTCCACGTGCACTCGGTCCACGGAGCTGGCTGGGGAGCGCCTCGGGAAGTGTGCGTGCAGAGGCGCAGGCGGCGTCGCAGGCGCGCACGTGGGCGACTGTTGACCGAGTGCGGTCCACGCGTCGCCTTCTCCGAGCGCCACGTGTCGAGCAGCGGATGGCCGGTGTGGCTTTCCGCTGTTCGGGGGCGACGTGGCGGGCCCTGGGATTTCCGGGCGTGAACAGTGTTGGGCCGGGCCCAACACTGTAGCCGCCCGGTTCTTGCCAGCGCCCGGAAAGTGGGACTTGTTCGGTATTTTTCGAATTGTTTCGGCAGCCTATTTAAAGGATCCGAACCTCCTTCTTAACCCCTTTTTCCGCAGTTCCGAGCTTCCCCTCTCCCCGAGCCCTTCATCAAAGTTGTTCCCCTTCATGATGCGCACCCTCTGCAGGATTTCTAGTATTTTTGGTGGCACGCTTATCGAGGTTTCCATTTTTACGGCGCGGCACGACGCTCGTCCATTTGGGTTCCCCTTCGTCGCGTTTCGGTGCGCGAGCTCCCCCGGCCTACTACGACCACCGTTTTAGGTGATTCTTGCGCCGTTGGATCCGCGACTGACAGATCTACGATCTTGGTATTTTCAGCTTTCCCCCATTTCGCGCTTTTCGAGGAGTTCTTCCATGTTTACTGTGACACGGTTTTCTGATGGATTTTCTGGACAGCGACACCTTGCCGGATTTTTATCTCCGCAACCGGGCATCGGATGGCGACGTGCTTGTACACTTTTTTCATCTACTCGATACGAAGATTGTCACAGTATTTTTCTTGGATTTTCCTGAGTTTTTCCCGAAGGTATATTTCTCGCCCTTTTTCTGTGCATGGAAATACAAATGTGTGGTTGTATGTTTGTGAGCGCCCTGTGTTGTGGAATTTGTAACTCGGCCTACGGGGCTCGGAATTTGACGTGCAGGTACTCGTTTCGAAGGTATCGACGCGAGGAACGCGATAGTATATTTGTTGGATTTTTCAGAGTCCGTTCTGTAGGTGAAAGCTGTACATCTTCGGGGCTATTTTCTGATGTTGTATATACTTGGAATATTTTGGATTAAGTGTAATGTTGGACCTTATTGTTGTACCCAGGGGTGTTTGCAAGTGTTGCTGGACCTGTTGGAACTGGAGAATATTGGACATAGTGGATTCCGGGTGTTATCAGCTGTTTGAAGCCGAGGCTTTCGCGTCTTGTACCGAGGGTGCTGTTTTGGCGGATTTTGGACTGTGAGCGTCTACACTCTTCACCGACTTCAGGTTTGCCTTGGTTTAAGTGCTTCAGGTCGGTAAACTTAGTAATTGCAACTGTGAGAGGGAATAACAGAGTTTATATGCATGTTATGCCTTGGGGGAGGTGTAATAGTGGATGTTCATGTATGGTTAAGATAACCTTACCTGTGGGAATGTCGCCCTCTATGATTGATAGCATGCCTAATTTAATGTGCAACCAATATGAGCGAGAGGTAAGCATGGAAAAGGCCTAGATCATGTGGATTGAAGTTTACCTGATAATTGTACATGCTTGTTGAACTAGAGACCTAGCATGCAATAGACAGATTATATTTATCCCACACTAGATGATATAGAGATCATACATGCTTATTCAGTGGCCTATCTATGCGGGATTGGTATATCATAGTGGGAATATTGTAGTATGCTTGCTACTATATGTTTTACTCTCTTTTGTTGTTTTCAAGGACAAAAGCATGCTTGTATGGTCATGTAGTTAGGCCACCTTTTACTGCTGCACTACTTATTGGGACTTGACTTAGGAGAAACCATGCTTTTCCTTTCTCCTTCTTTGTTAGTCAAGTGGTCAGTGTTGCTCGGGTTCGAGCAGGGGTCTGGGTAGTGTAGTCGGGACTTGGTGTCTGGGACAGGTTGGATTAGTTGTGGGGCTTTGCGGCAACCGTGGATATTGGGCGGTTGACCGGATATTTATTTATGCATCAGATTGGGTATCAGATTTCTCTAGTGGACAGAGTTTCCCACTATTTGAGTACTTTTGCATCTGATTGAGGACCGGGGTCTTCTATAGTGGTTGGGCTTTCCCACTTTGATCATAGTCATGATCAAGTCCTGCTATCTACAGATACTTGTGTTACTTGTTACTGAGATACTTTGCTCGTGTGGGTCGCTCCCCTCGAGCGCCGCTCCGGAGTAAGCTTTAGACCGTGTTGGGTTCCGGTCAGACCGTGATTGGCCGGTCAGTTGGTGAGTTGTGAGTGATGACAGAGTTGGTGAGTTGTGAGTGATGACGTGTCAGGGGGGGACCGAGTGGAGTCTAGTAGTTGTGTTAGACCAGTGCTAGTGTTGTTGGGAACCGTTTGGGGATTGACGGTGGCCCCAAGGTCATTGTGAGTTGTTGACCATTGTGCGAGAGGCTTGGTGATCTTGAGTTTATCCGTTCTGAGAGAGAGCGTGGATTTTGACTATAGCTTGAATGAGCCACTACTCGAAAGCGAGTTAGTCCGTTTGGACGCCCTATGTAATTCCTGCCCGTCAGCGGGAGGTGGTCGTAGGTGGGGCGCAGGTTTGACTGGACCAGATGTGGCAGTCAGCTCGATTGGGTCGATTGTGCACTTCATGTGCTAGTGGTTGCATACCATTCTCTGTTTCTCCCCTCTTGAGCTTTTAGGGGGAGGCATAGTAGCTGTTGAGCGTCATCAGCATTCTTGTTTCATTCTCACGGCTTTGGTTAGTTTTTGTCTCTTGAGGACTTGGTGGGCAGACCGTCGGGTCTGGCGGTGGTACCCACTGAGAACTCCCTTTTTGGTGTAGTTCTCACACCCATTAGGGGTTCCCCCCCCTTTTTCTTTCCTCTCATTTGTTTTGCAGAGTCTTAGCGGGTGTTGCTGATTCTGCGGTTGTTGATCGAGGCGAGGGAGTCGCGAGCTAGATCCCTACCCATGTTTGGAGAGTAGCGGTACCCCTTCAGAGGAGAGCTTCAGTAGATTAGTTGTTTTATTTTTCATCTTTTGAGAGATTGATGTAGTGAGGATTTTATTTGTCTTGAGAGCCTGTACACTGATGTATTTATTGGAGATACCTCCCTGTTGAGCTGAGTTTTGTATCTGAGGGTATTGTACGATTATTTTTGGGAGGTGGACATTGTTGTATTATTTTCAGTGGTACAGTGATTGATTTTAGTTTTACAGCAGATTTTTTTATATTTAACTCTGATATCTGTTTAGCTATAGTACTTTTATTGCAGGTAGAATGCTTCGCCTATGCGGGTTTGGCATAGGTGGCGGATCTGTTGGCGAGCCCGGGTCGCAGTTTCGACCCCGGGGCTGACAGATTAGAGTGGTATCAGAGCCTAGGTAGTAGGTCATGGTGGACTTAGAAACCCTAGGCTTATGGTTTGACCCTTGGTTGACTTCGTGAGAGTCGTGATTTATAGCGAGAGTCCTGATTGAGTTTTATACCCCTCCCAAGGGACGGGAGGAGTGATTGGCATGTTTATTCCCCTAAGTGATTATGTTGGCTGCAGACAACATAATGCTGTGGAACGGGTGAGATGCTTTAGACTTTCGCTGGATTGGGTCGAGCGTTGTTGTGTGCTGTTTTGCGGTTTCGTCGTGGCGAGCTGTGTCTCCCCGACGCTGGGTTTTGACCCGTGTGTATCCTGTCATAGTGATTGAGCTTGAGCGGTTGGTTTTGGGCCGGACACCCGGATTGAGGTCAGAGAACTCCGGACCCAGATGACAGGATTGTCAGAGGCTTATCAGTGGCAGAGTGAGCGAGCAGCTGGTTTTAGTGACACAGTTGTCGGAGCAACGGGCAGCTCGACAGTGCTTCCTTTTGAGACCACCCGGTTGCAGTATCCTCAGGGGCGGGGATTGCTGTGGCACCGATGGAGTGAGCAGCCCCCTCTGTGCCAATGTCTAGTGCCGAGGCACCGAGGCAGGGTGGATAGTTGACAGCTGGTGAGCTGAGGGGACGCGATCGATCTATTGAGCCAGATTTGGCAGATGAACCACCCCGACTCGTGAGATTGAGTTTGGAGCCTTTGGAGGCAGAGTCGTGGTTGGTGGTGATGGAGTGATCAATTGAGAGCCTCCCTGTGCTAGAGAGTTTTTGGCAGTTGTTGAACTGCGCGCTCCAGGTTCGAGGGACGAGGCGCATAGGATATGTGGCTTGGAGTGGATTGCGCCAGAATACCTTTCAGTTTATTTGGTCCCTCCTGTACAGATTTTGGATCTTGGACGCCTATATGGAGCATGGCGCTGCAGTTCCTTTGGATAGGAATCTGCCGCCAGAGGCGAGTTCTGGATTTTGGCGCTTGGCGCCGGGTGATGGAGGACAGATCGGCCGGCAGGGGCATTTCTGATTTCTTTTTCCTGGATAACGAGTTCTCGAGATGTCAGAGGTCGGGTGGACCCCGATGGCAGCATCAGTATTCATATGAGAGTGGCGCAGCGGTAGCGTGGATTCGTTATCTGCGGAGGACCTTATTCGTCGCCTCAATGTGATCAGAGACAGAGGTCGTGCTTCCTTGTGGATAGTCCTGATTTTCAGGCAGATTGGGCGACAACCACTTGCTTTGAGCAGATGAATTTGTGCCGCCCGGTTGGAGGGCGCCACGGTAGTGGATCGAGTGTCGCAGGTGGGATTTCACCACAGTAGTCAGAGTTAGAGCATGTTCCACTCTTGCATGGGCTAGAGGCAGATTTGTTACCACGTGCACTAGAGGTATAGGTTCCTGTTGTTGTTGTGCACGTGGAGGAGGCTTTTTGGATCATGTCCAGTGCAGCTGAGACTGCGAGATTACCGGCAGACTTATTGGAATTGTGGCAGTTCGGTATTTCGACCCTGTGCTTGAGATTGATTGGCACAACGCCACAGAATGTTTGACTACGGCGAGAGAGGACTTTGATCTTCGGCAAGGTGGACTAGAGGAGGCTTGCTTGTTGAGATTGTTAGAGCACACAGGTTTTAGCGACAGTGTGAGAGGTGCTTACGGCGGCACCGGGACTTAGGGATATCTCTATTGCCCATGAGATCTCGGGTGTGATTTCACCTTAGTTGTTGGTAATGCCGCCGGTTAGGGAGATAGAGATTGCGTTTGACGTGGTTCGGGGAACCGCGCCACCCTTGACAGCACCTCATTGGATATCGCCTGTAGAGCTGAGAGAGCTGATGGCGCAGTTGCAGGATCTGATGGATCGAGGGGTCTGTTTGACCTGGTGCCACGCCGTTGGTATACGGCGGTGATGCCACGCCGTTGGTATACGGTGGTGATGCCACGTCGCTGATACACGACTGTGAGGGTCCTTTTATGGTTCGAGTGTAGACAAGTCCGAGTGGTATTTAGGACCTTTTGATGGAGTTATACTCCGGCAGTTAGTGTATGATGCGAGTACCTACTTGGAATTAGACAGCCGAGGACTTCGCCTAGATGGCGTTCAGGACACGGTAGGGGCATTACGAGTTTATAGCGAGGCCCAATGGAATGACGAATGCCCTGTTGACTTCCATGTCTGAGGAATTGTATGTCACAGTTGTACTTGGGCGGATTGGGAGTGGGGTTTCCCGAGGATATTTTGATTTACTCCCAGAGCGATTTGGAGCACGAGGAGCACTTGTGGAGGTGCTACCATTCCTGTGTGGATGAAGCTGTATGCCAAGTTATTGAGGTACAAGTTTTAGCTCCAAGTGCATGCCTTCTTGAGTCCCCTTATTCTGGCCATTGGAGTGGCGGTGGAATCCGACCAAATGGATGTTATTCAAGTTTGGCTGAGACCAACATTTATTCTTGAGGTGAGGAGCTTCTTAAACATGGCAGTGCCGGGAGAGCATGGCCAATGGATAATGAGACTGATACCAGCGCCAATGCTAGTGTTTCCAGTGTTGGGATATGGATTGGTGTGTTTTAGGGATACCTCCCATTATGGCGGTAGAGTTACCGTGGGTTGATCTTCGGTCCACACTTTATTAGTCCAACCCTGTGAGTATTGTGGCAGGATGAACCGCTGTTTTGCTTGCAGCTTGGATTCCACAGTTGAGCCTTTCAGTACGCCTTTTATTTCCAGCTTTGATTGATGTACCTGGGCGTAGGCCATGCCTGCTTGGCTATCAGTTCTGATTACTCAGCATCTTGAGTGGGATTTTCGCGGATTGTCGTTGTTGGTTCGGATTTTGACCGCGAGTTTGGGCACCCGCATTATGATCGCCTTTCGAGCTAGTTTTCACTCCCGTTCATCGACGGTTTGGTCCCCGTCAGGGTGTCCTTTATTAGTTGAGAGATCGACTTCGACCCGTGGGTCCGTTGGGGTTAGGTTGGCATGTTGAGTGACCAACTATGGCATGAGATTGTGTCTCTTAAGGATTCCTTTTGAGGGTAGCCTGCGTTTGAATAGTCCACTCAGGTGGTTTTGGATCGGGAAGTAACCGAGTGAAGACCCCAGCTTATTGGATTCTTTTCCTTATTTGATGAATGCGTGGGTATACTTCGGGTCGCCTTGTTGAGATCGGCACCAGGGTAAGGTGTTGGTGCGAGTAGCACTAGTTGTTATTTTCTTTTCCCCAGTATTTTGGTGGAGCCCCTGTGGTTTTCACGTCTCAGCTCATGAGTGATGTGTTTTTGGGTCCCTCGCTCGTGATTGACTTGCCCCTTCGAGATCTGTGATTGTTGGAGTGCGAGGGACGCACGTTGCGATTTCTGGCTCGAGAGATGAGAAAATTGCATATCGGGCCATGCCGTACTTGTTGTTGTTGTTGTTGGGGAATAATCACGGGGAGTGAGTGATGTTTCGGGAGCTGGAGGCGTTATTGATGGATACCTACCCGTGGTATTTGTGACGCTTGGGGGATTTGAGCTAGTTTCGAGGACGAAACTTTCCTTAGTGGGGGAGAATGTGAGGACCTAGATCCCCACGACGAGATTACTGGTTGACCAGCAGCTCCTGGTGGCCTATGTGGCGTGTCGGTGGTATTTGTGCACCTATTGGACACTAATGATGGACTCGGTGTGTGTAGTGGATCACGAGAGTAGTCTGATGACCCCGTCGAATGCTTAGAAGTGGTTTCGCGCGCAATGGATATTAAAATTGGGCTCAGCGCGAAGTCCGGATTTTTATCTCCGCAACCGGACATCGGATGGCGACGTGCTTATACACTTTTTTCATCTACTCGACGCGAGGATTGTCACAGTATTTTTCTTGGATTTTTCTGAGTTTTTCCCGAAGGTATATTTCTCGCCCTTTATCTGTGCATGGAAATACAGATGTGTGGTTGTATGTTTGTGAGCGCCCTGTGTTGTGGAATTTGTAACTCGGCATACGGGGCTCGGAATTTGAAGTGCAGGTACTCGTTTCGAAGGTATCGACGCGAGGAACGCGATAGTAATTTTGTTGGATTTTTCAGAGTCCGTTCTGTAGGTGAAAGCTGTACATCTTCGGGGCTATTTTCTGATGTTGTATATACTTGGAATATTTTGGATTAAGTGTAATGTTGGACCTTATTGTTGTACCCTGGGGTGTTTGCAAGTGTTGTTGGACCTGTTGGAACTGGAGAATATTGGACATAGTGGATTTCGGGTATTTTCAACTGTTTGAAGCCGAGGCTTTCGCGTCTTGTACCGAGGGTGCTGTTTTGGCGGATTTTGGACTGTGAGCGTCTACACTCTTCACCGACTTCAGGTTTGCCTTGGTTTAAGCGCTTCAGGTGGGTAAACTTAGTAATTGCAACTGTTAGAGGGAATAACAGAGTTTATATGCATGTTATGCCTTGGGGGAGGTGTAATAGTGGATGTTCATGTATGGTTAAGATAATCTTACCTGTGGGAATGTCACCCTCTATGATTGATAGCATGCCTAATTTAATGTGCGACCAATATGAGCGAGAGGTAAGCATGGAAAAGGCCTAGATCATGTGGATTGATGTTTACCTGATAATTGTACATGCTTGTTGAACTAGAGACCTAGCATGCAATAGACAGATTATATTTATCCCACACTAGATGATATAGAGATCATACATGCTTATTTAGTTGCCTATCTATGCGGGATTGGTATATCATAGTGGGAATATTGTAGTATGCTTGCTACTATATGTTTTACTCTCTTTTGTTGTTTTCAAGGACAAAAGCATGCTTGTATGGTCATGTAGTTAGGCCACCTTTTACTGCTGCACTACTTATTAGGACATGACTTAGGAGAAACCATGCTTTTCCTTTCTCCTTCTTTGTTAGTCAAGTGGTCAGCGTTGCTCGGGTTCGAGCAGGGGTCTGGGTAGTGTAGTCGGGACTTGGTGTCTGGGACAGGTTGGATTAGTTGTGGGGCTTTGCGGCAACCGCGGATATTGGGCGGTTGACCGGATATTTATTTATGCATCAGATTGGGTATCAGATTTCTCTAGTGGACAGAGTTTCCCACTATTTGAGTACTTTTGCATCTGATTGAGGACCGGGGTCTTCTATAGTGGTTGGGCTTTCCCACTTTGATCATAGTCATGATCTAGTCCTGCTATCTAGAGATACTTGTGTTACTTGTTACTGAGATACTTTGCTCGTGTGGGTCGCTCCCCTCGAGCACCGCTCCGGAGTAGGCTTTAGACCGTGTTGGGTTCCGGTCAGACCGTGATTGGCCGTTCAGTTGGTGAGTTGTGAGTGATGACAGAGTTGGTGAGTTGTGAGTGATGATGTGTCAGGGGGGGGACCGAGTGGAGTCTAGTAGCTGTGTTAGACCAGTGCTAGTGTTGTTGGGAACCGTTTGGGGATTGACGGTGGCCCCAAGGTCATTGTGAGTTGTTGACCATTGTGCGAGAGGCTTGGTGATCTTGAGTTTATCCGTTCTGAGAGAGAGCGTGGATTTTGACTATAGCCTGCATGAGCCACTACTCGATAGCGAGTGAGTCCGTTTGGCGCCCTATGTAATTCCTGCCCGTCAGCAGGAGGTGGTCGTAGGTGGGGCGCAGGTTTGACTGGACCAGATGTGGCAGTCAGCTCGATTGGGTCGATTGTGCACTTCATGTGCTAGTGGTTGCATACCATTCTTTGCTTCTCCCCTCTTGAGCTTTTAGGGGGAGGCATAGTAGCTGTTGAGCGTCATCAGCATTCTTGTTTCATTCTCACGGCTTTGGTTAGTTTTTGTCTCTTGAGGACTTGGTGGGCAGACCGTCGGGTCTGGCGGTGGTACCCATTGAGAACTCCCTTTTTGGTGTAGTTGTCACACCCATTGGGGGTTCCCCCCCCTTTTTCTTTCCTCTTCTTTGTTTTGCAGAGTCTTAGCGGGTGTTGCTGATTCTACGGTTGTTGATCGAGGCGAGGGGGTCGCGAGCTAGATCCCTACCCATGTTTGGAGAGTAGCGGTACCCCTTCAGAGAAGAGCTTTAGTAGATTAGTTGTTTTATTTTTCATCTTTTGAGAGACTGATGTAGTGAGGATTTTATTTGTCTTGAGAGCCTGTACACTGATGTATTTATTGGAGATATCTCCCTGTTGAGCTGAGTTTTGTATCTGAGGGTATTGTACGATTATTTTTGGGAGGTGGACATTGTTGTATTATTTTCAGTGGTACAGTGATTGATTTTAGTTTTACAGCAGATTTTTTTATATTTAACTCTGATATCTGTTTAGCTATAGTACTTTTATTGCAGGTAGAACGCTTCGCCTATGCGGGTTTGGCATAGGTGGCGGATCTTTTGGCGAGCCCGGGTCGCAGTTTCGACCCCGGGGCGTGACAATACCTCTCCCAAGGGACGGGAGGAGTGATTAGCATGTTTATTCTTCTAAGTGATTATGTTGGCTACAGACAACATAATGCTGTGGAACGGGTGACATGCTTTAGACTTTCGCTGGATTGGGTCGAGTGGTTTTTGCGTGCTATTTTGTGGTTTCGTCGTGGCGAGCTGTGTCTCCCCGACGCTGGGTTTTGACCCGCGTGCATCCTGTCATAGCAGTTGAGCTTGAGAAGTTGGTTTTGGGCCGGATACCCGGATTGAGGTCAGAGAACTCCGGACCCGGATGACAGGATTGTCAGAGGCTTATCAGCGGCAGAGTGAGCTGCTGGTCGTGGTGACACAGTTGTCGGAGCACAGGGTAACCCCCTCTGTGCCAATGTTTAGTGCCGAGGCACCGAGGCAGGGTGGATAGTTGACAGCAGAGGAGCTGTGGGACATGATCGATCTATTGAGCCAGATTTGGCAGATGATCCACCCCAACTCGTAAAATTAAGTTTGGAGCCTTTGGAGGCAGAGTCGTGGTTGGTGTCACGCCCCGGGGTCAAAACTGCGACCCGGGGTCGCCAACAGATCCGCCATCTGTACGGAAACTGCCGCACAGACGAAGCGTCTACCCTGCAAGTCAGATCTATAGCTAAAAACATGTATCAGAGCTGAAACTAAAACCAAAAGCTATAGAATAAAACTGAACATCTGGAAAAGTAAAATCTCCACTAGTACACAAAACCTCAAGGTACAAAGTCACAGAGAAATAAAGCAAATACTATCCTCACAAGTCTCTCAGAATGTCCAGTACAAAAGTGGAAACACAAAATACACCGGGTACATCTACCTCAGACTCTCAATGCTGGTAAGGAACTAATCGGCCGCGTCCTCACCTCGATCTGCTGTCTCCGCGCGAACCAAGCCGGAGCAGTTGCCGCAACCTGTCACCGCAGCGGGTGTGGGATCTACTGCAGAAGGCAGATCTCAGTGGGTACCGTCCCAATATCCACGGTATGCCCACTAAGTCTACTGGAGGCAAAACAGATAGGTATGCAGATAGATAGGTAGATAGATAAATAATGGTAAGCTGAAAGAAAACTGCAGCCAATGTGTCCCAAACATAAAGCTCAAAAGAAAGCTCTATCATAAACATGCTATGCATACTCTCGCTACTGCTAAAATGCCTCAGTATCAATGCTCAAAGGAAAAAACCATCTAAGAACATAATGTGTGACCACCCGCTCATAACACCGAATCCCAAAGACTGCCACTTAGGGTCCAGTCAAGCCCGCGCCTGTCGACTAGGAACGCACCTGCCCACTACCACACATCCCCATGAGGACGGGATTTACGTGGGGTGTCCTGTCCGACTATCTCAGTCTCAATCAAGTAACCACCTGGTAACTCGGCCAGGGGCATCAACCACCTGGTAACTCGGCCAGGGGCAAGTAACCACCTGGTAACTCGGCCAGGGGCAAGTAACCACCTGGTAATTCGGCCAGGGGTGTCAACACAAGTACGCATCCGGAGCGTGACACGAGGGGAGCGACCCCAACGAGCTCAAGTATCACATCAGTCTCATCTGTCTCAAGAAATGGCACATGCAGGCTATGGTCCACGATCAAACAGATCGGCAACTCAATGCTTAGAAGTACAACTCGGTCGGAAAAACTCCTCGACTCAACAAGAAAAGCCCAAATCCTCACATGATCTGTCGGAGAACCCTCTACGACGCAATCTGATAATGCATAACTCATGGCTAAGTCGGGAAACCTCCACGACTCGGTCTGCCAGAACCCCAAACTCTCAAGCTAAGTCGGAGGTCCACCTCAACGGCTAAACCGGAAAAAAATACAATCTAGAGCAATCACCCAATCCCCACAAGGAAGCTCATCTCACATGACACTAGAGCTCAACACACATGCTCTAAAAATCCACTCGGCCCCCCGGCACGAGTATACAAGTACCCTGAACCTAAGCCATACCTTTGGCAACTCATAATTTAAAAACCATCTTTGAAAACCTTGATTTTCCTTAAAACGGGTTTCTCGATTTTTAAAATGGTTCAGGTGCAATTATGATGCAAACAAAGCATGAAACCTAGTGTCATATAATATCAGGAGTCTACTAAAAATAATCCGGGGTTCCAATTAATTATACAGAAAATTCCAGGCAACTATTAGATTAAAAACGGTGAAAAATAGCAAGATAAACATGATCAACTTGCGTTCAATAGCATTAAAGGGCATTCCAGAAATTTTGGAGAAATTCCAACCCACCTGGTACGCTTTCCGCAGGCAATTGCTGAAGTCCGTGAAGTGCCGGAACCTCGGCTGACGAAATCTAAAAAATCGTGCCGCAAATTCTAGAAAAATCCTTGGAAGCTCCAAATGAAATTCTTGAGTCCTCACAAAAATCATGTGCGCCACGGCTCGCTCCACGGCCACCATACAATACACACCACAGCTCTCGCACCAACTATATAGATAAATCCTAGTCTAGCATCAATAGGCAACTCACTGCACACTTAGAAGCTCCAACAGCACATTAATAAATTAATGCTCACTGAACCAATAATTAGCACAACCAAGCTTCCAAGCATCAACACCATACTGCACTAAACATCAGCCCACACCACTCTCTGCAGCACACATACACACTTCACACACAGCCCTCACCAACACCTCACAGCCCAATTTACATACATTATCCATAGTACATACTACACACACCATCACCGCCACTAATACATTTACAAAAACCACGGTACACTCCCTGCACACATAACATAATAACACACTTATACCAATCCATCTCTCCCAACATTAAGTCCATTACTCACAGCCTAGCACACAAGGATTTCCTCTCTCTAGTTCCGACGCCTCGAGCCAACTGCAAAACAACACCCTACCACGCGCGTGGTTCGAGCTCCGCACGGCACCATGCCGAAAACCGCCACAATTGGCAGCGACCTGTGAGAGAAAAATGGATAAAAGTCGCGTCAAAAACGGTCCACAAAAGGTCCACACGACACCTGGGCAACCCACAGCCTCGTCGTGCGCGTACACGGCCCAACGGAAACGGCCCCCCGCTAGCTCGATGGCCGCACGCAGCAGCCGTGGCAACGGCGCGCGCTGCTGTAGCCCGCGCGCTGCGCGCTGCCCAGGCGCATACCGCACGGCGCCGGGGCCTGCCGCGCGCCCAACAGAGACTGCCGCGCGCTCGCATGGGCTGCGGCACGCGCGCCCGCATGGCTGCCGCACGCGCCCGCATGGTGTAGAGTACCGGGACTTTGGATAGCGCGCCGACCACTCAGATGACTTGGAGCAGAGAGTTGCCTTGGGCATGTTGTATCTGAGGTTACAGTTGATGCCGGGTTGATTCGGATCAACGCGGAAGCTCCAGCTCGATTCGGGGTTTTTCCGGGCTTTGTAGGCCGATTGAGGATGAGATTGGAAATTTCCGACTTCACCGTGGAGCGCCGGAAATTCAGGAACACTTGGAGCAGGTGTACTTTCAGATTACAGCGAGGTTCGGGAGGTTCCGGACTGACGCGGAGGACCCGGAGTCAAAAAGTGAGTCGGAACTGGCAATTTTGGAGCCGGTAATGGATTTGAGCACCCCGACTCAACGGATAAGCTTTTTGAGGAGAAAAAGCTGTGGACACGTGTACTTTTGATTTACAGCGAGGTTCGGGAGGTTCCGGACTGACGCGGAGGACCCGGAGTCAAAAAGTGAGTCGGAACTGGCAATTTTGGAGCCGGTAATGGATTTGAGCACCCCGACTCAACGGATAAGCTTTTTGAGGAGAAAAAGCTGTGGACACGTGTACTTTTGATTTACAGCGAGGTTCGGGAGGTTCCGGACTGACGCGGAGGACCCGGAGTCAAAAAGTGAGTTGGAACTGGCAATTTTGGAGCCGGTAAGTGATTTGAGCACCCCGCCTCAACGGATGAGCTTTTTGGAGAGAAAAAGCTGTGAGCGCGTGTATTTTCGATTTACAGCGGAGTTCGGGAAGTTCCGGGCAGCGGCGGAGAGCCCGAAGGCAAAAAGTGAGTTGGAGTTGGAATTATTGGAATTAATTAATTAGTTAATTAATTATAAAGCTTATGCTTTATATAAAGGGCTCCACCTCCACCCTCTGCAGCAAGGAAAAGAGAAAGAAAGGAAAAGAGAAAGAAAGGAAAGGAAAAGAGAGGAAAAAGGAAGAAGAAGAAAAAGAAGAAAAAGGGGTTCGAGGCATTCGTGGATTTTTGGACTCCCCGTTGGTGGCCGAGAGAGCGCCGTGGGCGTGCGGCGTGCGACAACGAGGTAAGTAATTTCTCTTTTTGAGGTTTTTCGGTGTTTTGGAGCTTTGCGGATTTTTAATTGGTGTTTAAAAATCATGAAAAATATGGATTCTTGGATTTTTGGGAATTTCGGATTTAATCGGATTTTTTTGGGTTTTTTCTGGGTATTGCCGTCGCCGGCGGCCGCGCGCGCGCGCAACGGCGCCACGCGCGGCGCCAGGGTGCTGCTGTTGGCAGCACCCTGCGGCGTCTTGCCGCTGGGCGCGGCGCCGCGTGCAGCAAAGAGCGGCACGCGGCGCTGCCGGGCCGCGCGCAGGTGCGCGCGGCATCTCCTGGCCGCGCGCAGGCGCACGCGGCAGGGCCGCGCGCAGGGGCGCGCGGCAGGGCCGCGCGCAGGTGCGCGCGGCACCTCCTGGCCGCGCGCAGGGGCGCGCGGCAGGGCCGCGCGCGGGTGCGCGCGGGCCCTCCTGGCCGCGCGCAGGGGCGCGCGGCAGGGCCGCGCGCGTAGCGCGCGGGCCCTCCTGGCCGCGCGCAGTGCGCGCGCGGCAGGGCCGCGCGCAGGGGCGCGCGGCAGGGCCGCGCGTGTGCGTGCGGGCCCTCCTGGCCGCGCGCAGGGGCGCGCGGCAGGGCCGCGCGCGGGCCTGCGCGGGCCTTGCGGGCCGCGCGCGGGTCTGCGCAGGCGTGCGGCCGCGCGCAGCGCAGTGGGCTGCGCGCGGGCCCGCGCGCAGCGCCTCTGGGCGCTGCGCGCAGCGCCGCTGGGCGCCGCGCGCAGCGCCGCTGGGCGCCGCGCGCAGCGCCGCTGGGCACTGCGCGGTGCGCTCCGGCACCGCGCAGCAGGCCGCTACGCGGCGCCGCTTGGTTGGGCGGCGTGCGGCGGGCCTCCCTCGTCGCGCGGCTGGGTTTTTGCCGCTCGGCGTGCTCCCGGGACAGCGGTGGCGCCTCGGTTTGCGTGCCGGCACCGTTTTTCGCCGTTGTTTCCCACCGTCGGCCGCTGTTTTCGCGAGGGGTTTTCGCGCTGGTTTCGCGCTGTTTTTGCGCAGGTTTTCGCGCCGTTTCGCGCAGGTTTTCGCGCAGGTTTTCGCGCCGTTTCGCGCAGGTTTTCGCGCAGGTTTTCGCGCCGTTTCGCACAGGTTTTCGCGCAGTTTTCGCGCAGTTTTCGTGCAGAGCTGTGGTGGAGTCATTGGTGACATCTAGGGAGCCTGTATTGTGTGTCGGAGGTGTTTGTGCACCAATTGGACACAAGTGGCAGACTTCGGGCTTAGTGGATCACGTGGGTGATCAATGGACTCCGTCGGATCGTTAGAAGTGGTTTCGCGCGATGCGGATATTAAAAATGGACTCAGCGCGAAGTTTGGACCAAGGATTACCTTTCCGGATGCCTTCGGCAAATTTTGGGATTGGAATTTGGCAAAATGGACGTCAAATTCGGATTCAGCGCGCGAAAACGGTCAAAACGGACTACCCACTTGTTATTTTTGAGCTTCGGGTACTGTTCATGCCGGAACAGTGTTTCCGGCGGCGGCGGCGGCGGCGGAGCAGCCGCAGGTAGCGCGGCGGACGGAGGCGCGGGCTGCCCGGTCCACGCGGCAGGCGTGCACCGGGGGCTGGACGCGTGGCGGCTCGGGAGTGGGCCGGTCCGCGGGGCGCGGTCTACGGAGAGTGCGGGGCGCACGGTGGACCGGGGTGGACACGTGGCAGTGTCGGAGTGGTCGGTTTAGTGGACTTGGTCTACGGAGCAGGCGGGCGTGGTGCATGGACCGGCGGGACACGTGGCGTCTTGTGGTTGGCGGGCTCATGCAGGCTGGGACCACGGAGCGCGGTGGGCCTCGGAACAGTGCGCGGCAGGGGGGTGGCAGGCGGCGCGTCAGGCGGGCACGTGGGCGCGGCAGGCGGGCGCTGACCGGGTGCGCGCCACGTGTTGACGTCCGCTGGTGGCCACGCGGCGCAGCGGGAGTGGGTGCTCCCGCTGTAGCCTGTTTTGTGGGCGACGTGGAGGCCTGGGGAACTTCCGGGCGCGCACAGTGTTGGGCCGGGCCCAACACTGTAGCCGCCCGAAAGTGGGAGCGCCCGGAAGTTTGGGATATGTTGGGTATTTTCGGATTTGTTTCCAGCTTGTATAAATAGGCCGAGTTCCTTTGCAGAGAACTTTTTCCCTGCTCCTCCTTTCACAGTGCCACCTTCACGAGTTTTCTTCATCTCCCTGTGGCGATTCAATCTGCAGAGTTCCAGATTTTTCAGCGGCACGCATCCCGAGGTTACCATTTTTACGGCGCGGCGCGACGCTCGTTCGTTTGTGTTCTTCTTCGTCGCATTTCGGTGCGAGGACTCCCCCGGCTTACTCCGACCTCCGAATGAGGCGATTCTTGCGCCGTTGGCTTCACGAAAGGTAGGGCTACGTTTCCCATTTTACTTGTTTTTCCCATTCCGAGCTTTTCATGGGTTTTTCGGATCATCTTGTGACCTCATTTTCTGGGGCGGAGTTTTGGGACAGCGGTGCGGTATTTTGGCGATATCTTCGCGCACAGGCATCGGATTGGGGCGATTCAAGAGGCGTTTTGCATCTAAACATCACGAGGAATATCTCCAAATTTTCTTGGAATTTTCTGAATTTTGCCCCGAAGGTGAATATCCCTGTTTACAGAACCTTGTGGTTCAGTTTTTGTGAGCAGTTTGTTTGGAGATGGTTCTCTTATCGGATTTGTTTCTCAGTGTAGGAAACTCGGATTTGAGTGTGCAGGTAGTCGTTTCGACGGGTTCGTCGCGAGGATCGTGACAGTATTTTTCTTGGAATTTTCCGGGCATTTCTCGCAGGTAAAAACAGGGGAACTGTGGACTGTTGTGTTTGGGACAGTTTTGTGTGAGCATTGTATGTTATTTATGTATGTTCTTTTGGGAATTTTGTACAGCGATCGCGGCGGCTTATCGGTTTGGGCGAGAGCACTTTTTGGACTTGGAATTAGCGATCGAGGTGGGTGGTTGTTGTTTACCTCTATTTTGACATGCTCACTAGGAATATTAGAGTGATCCCTTGATTTGGACATGCATGCTTAAGTGATATAAATTGTGAGCTTTTCCTATGGAAATTACTATTGTGGATATTTGATAGTGGTTGGGACTTATACATGTTGGTATGGATGGAATGTTAGCGTTTAACCTTGCATGTGGAATGGAATGTTTATTTTGGGCGTTATGATTATCCTGTTAGTGGTTGGTACTAATTGAGGATTTTATGACATGCATAGGTGGATAGTGATGCTTTATCATGGATTATAGACATGTGTGGTTGGATACTGTTTTAGCATGATGGTTATATCTATGCGGCGTTATTGATTGTTACACATGTGGAACCACTATTGGTCGCCTTTTCTTTATTTCCTTGAGAACACTTGCATGCTTGTTTGGACATCTAGGTAGGCCATCTTTTATCGCTACACTTTCATGCTGGAACTTGACTTAGGAGAAACCTTGTTTGCTTCTTTCTCCTTTTCGTTAGTCAGGTGGGTTTGCTCGGGTTTGAGCAGGGGTTTGGGATAGTGTAGCCGGGGCCTGGATTATGGATCATGGGTTTTGGCGGCGACCGCGGATATTGGGCGGTTGACCGGATGTCGGTTATAGGACATCGGTGATAGGGCATGATTATGGACTAGAGGGTTTTGTGGCAACCGCGGATAGTAGGCGGCTGACCAGATGTCGGATGTGGGACATGATTGTGATTGTGGGTTATTCCGGCGACCGCGGATATTGGGCGGTTGACCGGAGGTCGGTTGTGAGACCTGGTCGTGGATTGTGGGGTATTGCGGCAATCGCGGATATTGGGCGATTGACCGGATGGTTACTCTTGCATCTGATTGGGAATCAGTTTTCTTTTAGTGGAGGGTTGTGTTCCACTGGGGGCATTATAGTTGTGATCAAATCCTGCTTTTATCACCGCCGCGGTTATTGCCCGGTGAGGCTTTTATTGCCCCGGCGCGGTTATTGCCCGGTGGTGCTTTACTCGTGTGGGTAGCTCCCCTCGAGATCCCCTTCGGAGGCCGGGGCTGGACGGTTATGGACAGGTTTGCAATCACATCGGCGCGGCTTTCTTGCCCGATGATGAGGGCGGCAGCAGGAATTTTGCTATCACATCGGCGCGGCTTTTTTTGCCCGATGATGAGGGCGGTACAGATTGGGTTTATCTGGGACGGTTGGTTATTGTTGCATACGGTTAATCCAGTCTAGGACTGTATTATTTTAGAGGCATAGTAGTGGTAGATTTCCCTTTTGCGGCGGTTTCATTTCTCACCACTCTTCTTCCCTTTTTGCCTCTGGTAGGCCTAGTGGGTGTGTCAGAGTTTGAGGTTTTACTCACTAGGGGAGGCTACTGGTTTACTAGTAGTTCTCACCCCCATTCTTCTTTCCTCTTTTTCTTCTTCCTTGTTTTGCAGTGTCTTCGCGGGTGCTGCTGGGCTTTCAGCGGCGGGTCGAGGAGAGAGGACGGCTGAGTAGATAGATCTCGAGGCAGGATGAGCGGGTTAGCTGGACTGTTGGTGTACCCAGGTCTCCTCAGACGGTTGTACTTTTACATTTTGGGACTGGCTTTTGCCAGCAGGTTGTTTTTATTTTGGGTGAGCTGGGAGAGACAGATGTATCATTTATACAGATGTATTGTATTTTATTTCCAGCTTCAGTCTGAGATGTATTAGTTTTAGTTCAGCTCTGTTTTATTGCTTTTTTTGGTTATCTCTTTTATCTGATCAGGTTTGGCGCTTCGTGTACACGGGAAATACCGTGTGCACGGCGGATCTGTAGACGGGCCCGGGTTCTGGTTTACACCCGGGGCGTGACAGATTAGGTGGTATCAGAGCTTAGGGATAGGTCATTTGGGACTTAGGAAACCCTAGGCTTTTCGGCGGACCCTAGGATGTTAGTGCGTGAGAGACGCGACACTTTGCGAAAGTCGGTGATTTATTTGTTTGACTCTTCATGTGAGTGAAGAGGGATCGACATATCCTATTTTTGTGGGACAGTTATGTTGGCTGCAGACAACATAAAGTTACAAAAATAGAGGGATGTCTTTGATTTTTGCTAGATTGGGTCGAGTGTTTGGGGTGTGCTGATTTGCGGTTTTGTCGTGGTGAGCGGTGTCTCCCCGACGTTGGGCCCTGACCCGGGTGCACCTTGGTGCGGCAGTTGGGTCAGAGCTGGTTGTTTCGGGCCGGATACCCAGATTGGAGTCTGAGAGCTCCGGACCCGAAGGGTAGGTGTGTTGGAGGCAGATCAGCAGCGCAGTGGCACAGTTGTCGGAGCGGTGACACAGTTGTCGGATCAGCGCAGTGGCACAGTTGTCGGAGTGGTGACACGGTTGTCGGATCAGCGCAGTGGCACAGTTGTCGGAGCGGTGACACAGTTGTCGGATCAGCGCAGTGGCACAGTTGTCGGAGTGGTGACACAGTTGTCGGATCAGCGCAGTGGCACAGTTGTCGGAGTGGTGACACAGTTGTCGGATCAGCGCAGTGGCACAGTGGTCGGAGTAGCGAGTAGCCCCTCCGTGCCGACGTTTAGTGTTGGGGCACCGAGGTAGGGTGGACAGTTGACAGCGGGTAAGCTGTGGGATTGCTTTGATCGAGTGAGCCAGTTTTGGCGGATGAGTCATTCCGATTTGTGGGATGGAGTATGGAGCCCTTGGAGATAGGGTCTTGTTCGGTGGGGGATAGAGAGTACTTGAAGGTCTTTTATGGCAAGGGTTAACGCAGTTGCTGAACTGCACGCTCCATGTATAGAGGGACGGGGCGCATAGGATATGAGTGTCTGAGAGTGGATTGCGCCGGGATACCTTTTAACTCATTGGGTCCCTCCAGTAAGGATTTAGGACGCCTCATTGGAGTAGGCGCCGGGTGTGGAGCGTGGTATTGTAGTTCCTTTGGATTGGGATCTACCGCCTGAGGCGAGTTCTGATTGAGGCGCTTGGCGCCGGGTGATGGAGGACAGATCAGTCGGTGGAGGCATTCCCGATTTCTTTTTCCAGGATAGTGGATTTCTGAGACAGTCGGAGCACATATGTTACAGCGGTCGGTGTAGTGGTACTTGTTGGGCTGGCGGGTTCGGTTTCCTTTTGCGGCGGTTGATTATGCCGCATGGACAGTTTTCTTGGGGAGCCAGGCCCGGAAGTGTTAGTGTACTTGGGTTGCTTGAGGGTTATCTTCGCCTCTATAGTTTTGACTTCGGGAGTGAGGCGGATGTTTCGCTGTGGATGAGTAGACTTTTGGCTGGGTGTTGATGCCGGAGAGTCGGGGAATTGCTTCTACATCCCGACGGTTTAGAGATTTGAGAGCAGAGTCTACGTGATCAGTTGGGGGGCTTATATAGGATACCTTGGGGGTACCGAGGTATTGGGATCGAGCATTTGTGCCGATGGACTTGTGGTTGGATTATCTGAGACCCTGGGGGGGGAGCAGATGCCTGTACCGATGCCGGCTACTTGGTAGCTCGAGCGGTTAGCCCAGCTGTATTTGCATGAGGTGGTGCGGTTTTCTGGAATGCCCGCCTCTATTTTGTTCTAGTTAGAGACCCGAGGGTTGTATCGCGTCTCTGGAGGAGGCATTAGACAGCTTTGGGAGCTTGAGTGGTGGATGATTGGATATTTACCCCCTCTATTTGGTTGAGGTTTCAGATTGAGGATTGATTTTAGTTTCGAGGATGAAACTTTCTTTTAGTGGGGGAGGATGTGATGACCTGGATCTCTGCAGAGCTGTGGTGGAGTCATTGGTGACATCTAGGGAGCCTGTATTGTGTGTCGGAGGTGTTTGTGCACCAATTGGACACAAGTGGCGGACTTCGGGCTTACTGGATCACGTGGGTGATCAATGGACTCCGTCGGATCGTTAGAAGTGGTTTTGCGCGATGCGGATATTAAAAATGGACTCAGCGCGAAGTTTGGACCAAGGATTACCTTTCCGGATGCCTTCGGCAAATTTTGGGGTTGGAATTTGGCAAAATGGACGTCAAATTCGGATTCAGCGCGCGAAAACGGTCAAAACGGACTACCCACTTGTTATTTTTGAGCTTCGGGTACTGTTCATGCCGGAACAGTGTTTCCGGCGGCGGCGGCAGCGGCGGAGCAGCCGCAGGTAGCGCGGCGGACGGAGGCGCGGGCCGCCCGGTCCACGCGGCAGGCGTGCACCGGGGGCTGGACGCGTGGCGGCTCGGGAGTGGGCCGGTCCGCGGGGCGCGGTCTACGGAGAGTGCGGGGCGCACGGTGGACCGGGGTGGACACGTGGCAGTGTCGGAGTGGTCGGTTTAGTGGACTTGGTCTACGGAGCAGGCGGGCGTGGTGCATGGACCGGCGGGACACGTGGCGTCTTGTGGTTGGCGGGCTCATGCAGGCTGGGACCACGGAGCGCGGTGGGCCTCGGAACAGTGCGCGGCAGGGGGGTGGCAGGCGGCGCGTCAGGCGGGCACGTGGGCGCGGCAGGCGGGCGCTGACCGGGTGCGCGCCACGTGTTGACGTCCGCTGGTGGCCACGCGGCGCAGCGGGAGTGGGTGCTCCCGCTGTAGCCTGTTTTGTGGGCGACGTGGAGGCCTGGGGAACTTCCGGGCGCGCACAGTGTTGGGCCGGGCCCAACACTGTAGCCGCCCGAAAGTGGGAGCGCCCGGAAGTTTGGGATATGTTGGGTATTTTCGGATTTGTTTCCAGCTTGTATAAATAGGCCGAGTTCCTTTGCAGAGAACTTTTTCCCTGCTCCTCCTTTCACAGTGCCACCTTCACGAGTTTTCTTCATCTCCCTGTGGCGATTCAATCTGCAGAGTTCCAGATTTTTCAGCGGCACGCATCCCGAGGTTACCATTTTTACGGCGCGGCGCGACGCTCGTTCGTTTGTGTTCTTCTTCGTCGCATTTCGGTGCGAGGACTCCCCCGGCTTACTCCGACCTCCGAATGAGGCGATTCTTGCGCCGTTGGCTTCACGAAAGGTAGGGCTACGTTTCCCATGTTTACTGGTTTTTCCCATTCCGAGCTTTTCATGGGTTTTTCGGATCATCTTGTGACCTCATTTTCTGGGGCGGAGTTTTGGGACAGCGGTGCGGTATTTTGGCGATATCTTCGCGCACAGGCATCGGATTGGGGCGATTCAAGAGGCGTTTTGCATCTACACATCACGAGGAATATCTCCAAATTTTCTTGGAATTTTCTGAATTTTGCCCCGAAGGTGAATATCCCTGTTTACAGAACCTTGTGGTTCAGTTTTTGTGAGCAGTTTGTTTGGAGATGGTTCTCTTGTCGGATTTGTTTCTCAGTGTAGGAAACTCGGATTTGAGTGTGCAGGTAGTCGTTTCGACGGGTTCGTCGCGAGGATCGTGACAGTATTTTTCTTGGAATTTTCCGGGCATTTCTCGCAGGTAAAAACAGGGGAACTGTGGACTGTTGTGTTTGGGACAGTTTTGTGTGAGCATTGTATGTTATTTATGTATGTTCTTTTGGGAATTTTGTACAGCGATCGCGGCGGCTTATCGGTTTGGGCGAGAGCACTCTTTGGACTTGGAATTAGCGATCGAGGTGGGTGGTTGTTGTTTACCTCTATTTTGACATGCTCACTAGGAATATTAGAGTGATCCCTTGATTTGGACATGCATGCTTAAGTGATATAAATTGTGAGCTTTTTCCTATGGAAATTACTATTGTGGATATTTGATAGTGGTTGGGACTTATACATGTTGGTATGGATGGAATGTTAGCGTTTAACCTTGCATGTGGAATGGAATGTTTATTTTGGGCGTTATGATTATCCTGTTAGTGGTTGGTACTAATTGAGGATTTTATGACATGCATAGGTGGATAGTGATGCTTTATCATGGATTATAGACATGTGTGGTTGGATACTGTTTTAGCATGATGGTTATATCTATGCGGAGTTATTGATTGTTACACATGTGGACCACTATTGGTCGCCCTTTCTTTATTTCCTTGAGAACACTTGCATGCTTGTTTGGACATCTAGGTAGGCCATCTTTTATCGCTACACTTTCATGCTGGAACTTGACTTAGGAGAAACCTTGTTTGCTTCTTTCTCCTTTTCGTTAGTCAGGTGGGTTTGCTCGGGTTTGAGCAGGGGTTTGGGATAGTGTAGCCGGGGCCTGGATTATGGATCATGGGTTTTGGCGGCGACCGCGGATATTGGGCGGTTGACCGGATGTCGGTTATAGGACATCGGTGATAGGGCATGATTATGGACTAGAGGGTTTTGTGGCAACCGCAGATAGTAGGCGGTTGACCAGATGTCGGATGTGGGACGTGATTGTGATTGTGGGTTATTCCGGCGACCGCGGATATTGGGCGGTTGACCGGAGGTCGGTTGTGAGACCTGGTCGTGGATTGTGGGGTATTGCGGCAATCGCGGATATTGGGCGATTGACCGGATGGTTACTCTTGCATCTGATTGGGAATCAGTTTTCTTTTAGTGGAGGGTTGTGTTCCACTGGGGGCTTTATAGTTGTGATCCAATCCTGCTTTTATCACCGGCGCGGTTATTGCCCGGTGAGGCTTTTATTACCCCGGCGCGGTTATTGCCCGGTGGTGCTTTACTCGTGTGGGTAGCTCCCCTCGAGATCCCCTTCGGAGGCCGGGGCTGGACGGTTATGGACAGGTTTGCTATCACATCGGCGCGGCTTTCTTGCCCGATGATGAGGGCGGCAGCAGGAATTTTGCTATCACATCGGCGCGGCTTTTTTTGCCTGATGATGAGGGCGGTACAGATTGGGTTTATCTGGGACGGTTGGTTATTGTTGCATACGGTTAATCCAGTCTAGGACTGTATTATTTTAGAGGCATAGTAGTGGTAGATTTCCCTTTTGCAGCGGTTTCATTTCTTACCACTCTTCTTCCCTTTTTGCCTCTGGTAGGCCTAGTGGGTGTGTCAGAGTTTGAGGTTTTACCCACTAGGGGAGGCTACTGGTTTACTAGTAGTTCTCACCCCCATTCTTCTTTCCTCTTTTTCTTCTTCCTTGTTTTGCAGTGTCTTCTGCGGGTGCTGCTGGGCTTTCAGCGGCGGGTCCAGGAGAGAGGACGGCTGAGTAGATAGATCTCGAGGCAGGATGAGCGGGTTAGCTGGACTGTTGGTGTACCCAGGTCTCCTCAGACGGTTGTACTTTTACATTTTGGGACTGGCTTTTGCCAGCAGGTTGTTTTTATTTTGGGTGAGCTGGGAGAGACAGATGTATCATTTATACAGATGTATTGTATTTTATTTCCAGCTTCAGTCTGAGATGTATTAGTTTTAGTTCAGCTCTGTTTTATTGCTTTTTTTGGTTATCTCTTTTATCTGATCAGGTTTGGCGCTTCGTGTACACGGGAAATACCGTGTGCACGGCGGATCTGTAGACGGGCCCGGGTTCTGGTTTACACCCGGGGCGTGACAATATAACTTCACGACCATTACCGACGCACTCCAAAAAGGTTTGGGTGCGCAAAGGTGAAATCTTTCCTTGTCTTGTTACCAATGTTTCCTTGCATGCATATGATAGTTCGTCTTGGTATCTGGATAGCGGGTGTTCGCGTCACATGACCGGTGACAAAAATAGTTTTCAAAATCTTGAGAAAATCTCCGGAGGACTCGTTGTTTTCGGAGACGGTCGATCTTCCAAAATTGTTGGAAAAGGAACAGTAGCTATTCCAGATGGCCCGGTTCTAAATAATGTGTTATTTGTTGATGGTCTTAAGACTAACCTCATAAGCATAAGTCAACTTTGCGACAATGGTTTTTCAGTTAACTTTTCATCTGTTGAATGTGTTGTAACTGATAAGGACCATGTATTCTTTTTAAAAGGGGTTAGATCTGAAAACAATTGTTATGTTGTTCCTAATAAATTTTCTGAAAAATGTAACCTAGTTTCTTTGGATAATGAAACACTTTGGCATGAAAGGCTAGGTCACTTAAATTTTAAGGAACTTGCTAGAATTTCAAACAAGGACGTGGTCAAGGGGGTTCCAAAACTTTTGCTTAAACAAAACGTTGTGTGTGGTGGTTGCCAAAAGGGAAAACAGTCTATGACTGCACACAAGAACTTGAACCACGTACGTACAAAACGGCCTTTGGAACTTTTGCACATGGATTTAATGGGGCTGACCCGTCAACCATCTTTGGGAGGTAAATGGTATATTTTCTTATTGGTTGATGATTTCTCTAGGTTTTCTTGGGTAGCATTTTTAAAAGAGAAAGCTGATACGTTTGATTCTTTTCATGAGATTTGCCATCTTATTATGATTGAAAAGAATGAAAAGATCATTCGTGTTAGGAGTGATAGAGGTGGAGAATTCATAAATTCCAAATTCATTGATTTTTGCACTTCCAACGGCATAAAACATGAATTCTCAGCACCCTATACACCTCAGCAGAATGGTGTTGTTGAGCACAAAAACAGGGTTGTTCAAGAGATGGCGCGTGTGATGCTTCATAGCCGGAATTTACCGCTACATTTTTGGGCTGAAGCTGTGAACACCGCTGTCTATGTCATTAATCGAGTGTATTGGCGCCCAGGAACTTTAAATACACCATATGAGCTGTGGTTTAGTAGAAAACCGGATATCAAATACTTTCGTATCTTCGGGAGTCGATGTTACATTTTACGTGACCGTGAAAATCTTGGAAAGTTTGACTCTCGAAGTGACGAAGGGATCTTTTTGGGTTATTCTACAAATAGCAGAGCATATCGAGTATTTAACATCGAATCTAAAACGATTGTAGAATCTATAAATGTTAAAGTAGATGAAGCTTTTCACTTTGCATCTGAAAAATCTACCCTCGATATCTCTCTAGATGATGATACTCCTGTAAGTGCATCTTCTTATGATAATACTTCCAATATTAATGATGCACCTAATGGTTCTTCAAGTTTATCTGATGTGCAGGAATCATCCCATATACCTCCGAGTACTCCGTTTCAACAAACGCTACGAATCTCCAAGGATCATCCTGAATCAAACATCATTGGAGATCCACAAGAAGGAGTTAGAACTCGGAGGCAGTTGGTTTGTGGATTCGCTTGCAACGTATCCTTAATCGAACCAAAGGACATAGATGAAGCTCTTCAGGATGACTACTGGATTAAAGCAATACAGGAAGAGCTCCATCAATTTGAGCGAAACAAAGTCTGGGAATTAACGAAGCCTCCAAAGCAACATAATGTGATAGGTACCAAATGGATTTTCAAGAACAAGAAAAATGAGGATGGTACTATCATCAGGAACAAGGCACGATTAGTTGCTCAAGGCTACTCTCAAGTAGAAGGTATAGACTTTGATGAAACTTTCGCCCCTGTAGCTAGACTCGAGTCCATTCGTATACTATTTGCTATTGCTTGTCATTTTAAAATCAAATTATTTCAAATGGACGTTAAGAGCGTGTTTCTAAATGAGTTTTTAAATGAGGAAGTTTATGTGGCTCAACCGAAAGGTTTTGTGGACCATAAACAATCTAACCATGTTTTTCATTTGAAAAAGGCTCTTTACGGTCTGAAACAAGCACCGCGAGCATGGTACGAAAGGTTGACAAAGCACCTTTTGGAGAAGGGCTATACTCGAGGGGGAGCTGACAGGACTCTCTTTGTGAAGCATTATCAAAATAACTTCATTGTTGCACAAATCTATGTCGATGACATTGTTTTTGGAGCAACAAAGGATAATGATGCTTCTAAATTCGCGGAGACCATGGAAAGCGAATTTGAGATGTCCATGATGGGCGAATTGATTCACAAGGGACTTGGAAGTGATTCACAAAGTGAGAATGTAGACGAGAAACTGTATCGAAGTATGATTGGAAGTCTACTTTACCTCACGGCTAGTCGCCCGGATATATCCTTTAGTGTTGGGATTTGAGCGAGATATCAATCAGCACCAAAGGAGGTTCACCTGAAAGCAGTGAAAAGGATCATCCGGTACATTAAAGGAACCATAAATTTCGGAATTTGGTATCCTATGGGAACAAGTTTGGATATTGTTGGATACTCAGATGCCGATTGGGCAGGATCAGTGGATGATCGGAAAAGCACGAGTGGTGCATGCTTCTATCTTGGCCATTGCCTTGTTGCATGGCACAGTAAAAAGCAGAATTGCATAGCACTCTCGACTGCCGAAGCGGAATACATTTCAGCTGGAAGTTGTTCAACTCAACTCATTTGGATGAAAAGCGTATTGAGCGACTTCCGGATTTCAGCATCTTCGGTAACAATTCTTTGTGACAACACAAGTGCAATTAACATTTCTAAAAACCCTGTGTTGCACTCTAGAACAAAACATATTGAACTTAGATATCATTTTCTTAGAGAGCTAGTTGAATCAAATACTCTTCAACTTTCGTATATTTCAACTGAGGATCAATTAGCTGACATTTTAACAAAACCTTTGGATCAAAAATGTTTTATTCATTTGCGAAAAGCAATTGGAATGCTTTCCTTGAAATAAACTTCTGTTTGAAACCTTTGCTTAGGATAGGTTTTGTTTTTGTTTTGTTTTGTTCATTACCTATGTTTGTACATAGGACATTAATTGTGTTGGGTTATATGTAATACGGATCTAAATAGGGGAAAAAACACCTAGAGGGGGGTGAATAGGTGTAAACGCATAAACACTCAAAAAATCGTTGCGATAAAAACCCAATGCGGAAATAAAAATAATATGCAAGATTTTTACGTGGAAAACTCCATCACCGGAGTAAAAAACCACGGGACCGATAACACGGCAGAAATCCACTAGAATTAAAACACGTACAAGGTGATTTACCGTACACACTTACGACTCAACCTTTTCCATACGCTCCTAGAGGATCTTCTCCGCTCGCTCCGCGACGCTTCTCGAATCCACGATCTGTGCCCAACGCCGAATCCACGGCGTCCAACGTCGAATCCACGACGTCCGACCGAATCCACGGTCTTCACCCAATAGCACCCTTCGAATCCACGAACGTGCCTCGCTCCGAATCCACGAGAGCGGTTGAACCTTGAATCCACAAGGACACGCGAATCCACGCGCCGATTTTTGGGATAAATCGTTGTTTTAGGGTGGTGATGATCCGCCGAATACTTAGATCAAAGATAGATCGGAAATACCATCTAAGTATTCATTAGTTTGATTCAACTCAAGATGTGAGTATGAAAACCTAGAATCAAACTAATCAATATAGATGAAGAAACATAGAGTGTTCTCTAATGATTTCCTTTCTTCTCTATATGTGGATCTATAGCCGTATAAAATGATATATGAAAATGACGGCTATTGACTATGTGGATTAACCCTAGAAAAAGAATCAGAGGGTCTATTTATAGGTTAGAAACCCTAGGAAGGAGATAAGAATCAAAAACCTAACATTTCTGGAAATTTTACGGACGGCGATCCGGATCGGACTAGCTGTGATCCGGATCGTCGTAACGAGTCAGCCAGTTCCAGAAAAAACGAAGGTTCGGGATCCGGATCGAAGTGCTTGATCCGGATCGTTCATACAGTTCACCAAACATCAACGTTCGGGATCCGGATTGCGAAGCCTGATCCGGATCGTTCAAGGAAGATGGTAAACTAAGTGTTCGGGATTCGGATCAAGAGGCTACGATCCGGATTGAACTGGTGTATGAACGAACCACCTTCGGGATCCGGATCGAACAACCTGATCCGGATCCTGAACATGTCCCAAGTCCAGTTTTTGATTTTTATGCAATGAAAGATTCTTCCAAGTGTTTCTACACTACAAGAAGTATTCGGATCACACAAAATCTTTAGTAAAACATACCTGATCCTTTTGAATTCTTCTTTCTTGAGATTGAGTTAAATGATCCAACTTTCTTCACCTTCAATCTTCAAGACTTGAGACTTTCACGAAACTACGCCAACTCAAATTCCGTAACAATCTCCCCCTTTGGCGGTTTCGTGACAAAACACAGATCCACTAAAGAAAATTCAAAAAGATATTTTTGTTGCTATCACCATACAACAAAAATTTACAATGGAGATCCAAAAATTTAAAAACATGAGATAAACTTCTAAAACAGACTCTAGACTTAGACATCTGTACTCTCTGCACAAAGAAATCATTCTTGACAAAAAGAGATCGTTAGATACCTCAAGAATATTTAGCATACAAAACCTAGTACAGAGATAGAGTTTATCTAATCACCATGACATTTGAGAATTCAGATTTGTAAGAGAATCATAGTCAAAAACCAACATATCTTCTATGCATTCAAAAACCAAATGTCAAAATGTTAGCCCAACATCAACTTGTTAGTAATAATACATGTCCAAATAGTTAGTCGAATAGTTAGTAGGGACATGCAACAGTAGGGACATGCAACAAATCACAAGATAAAAACCAAAAGTTGAAGTTGAGATCATACTTACCTTGATATTTCATCATTCATTGTCGAGATCATACTTACCTTGATATTTCATTTGAAGTTGAGATCATACTTACCTTGATATTTCATCATTCATTGTAGAGATCATACTTACCTTGATATTTCATCATTCATTGTTCAAAGTTCTCTCTAACTCTCTCCCCCTTTTTGTCACAAAACAAAGCCAAAATGTAGTTAAGACTACGAAATGTTAGGAGAGTGAAAAGTTCCAATAAAACGTAAAACCTGAGAACTACGCTAAAGTAAGTATAAAACTAAATCCTAAAATCAAAATCCTGCACAAAAAGAAAAGGAAGGTGCAGTTCAGTCGGAGGAGTCTGAGCTGGTACAACTCAGCTTGCTCAAAATCCCTTTAAGCATTGTCGAAATAGTTGAACACTTCTTCTTGATCTTCTTGTGTTCAGAGGAAATTTGCTGAAGTTCTTTCGATATCCTCTCTTGTGCAGCAGAGAGTCTTTGTTGTTCCTGGCGAAGCGACTCCAATACAGCAGCGTCTGTACCCTGTCTCTTCGAGTGTGATGGATGCTGTCTAGAAGCAGATGGTGCATCCAATCCTTTAACCCATGGAGATTCAGTTTGTAGAACCCCAGAGAGTGAGCGAGCTCTAGTAAGAAGCCCACTATGATAACTTTCACTTCTTAGGACATTCTTTCGTCTTGTATATTGCTTAGTTGTTGATGCAGATTTCATAAGCCTTTTGCCTTTGACAGATTTCCCGTTTTCCTCATCAATCTTCTGTTGAACATCTTTGAAGAATTCATCCCATTCTTCCGTATCGTACTCTGAACTGTCCTCCCTGCCTTCGGTTGTCTTATCTCCTGTTGAAACATCCGGTTTCTCTTTTACAGATGTACTCTTGTGCACCATTGTGACCAGTAACAGGATTAACCAAGAGAGTGCCATTGATTCTAGTGCTTTAAGTTTAAAGAAATTGTCCTGTGAAAAACCAACTCAAGAACACATGAAAAATCGTCAATTTGAAAGATTTGAAACATTGTACCTAGACAATCATAATCATGTAGAGAAGCCAAGAATCAAATTATTTTTGCAAAAAGAATTTTAAAAGTGGATCAATTTCAGGATTTTCGAAAATTCCTCTTTTATGCTCTAAAACAGAATTTTTAGAAATCGAAGCCTAAAAACTCATTAATCAGGTGAATACCTAGCATATAAACAAAACTAATCTACCCAGAGTTCTTATTTCAAAAGAAATTTGATCAAAAACCATCCACAAACAAAGTTGATCCAAGAAATTCATCACGTTTGAGGAGGAAAAGAGAAAAACGGTGAAAAACCGAGATTTTGATCAATAAAACTTACTTGGAGTTGAAGAACTTGAGTTTGAAAGCTTCCAGGAAGGATGAAATCTAGAGAGAGAGGCTCTGGAAACTTTGGAACAAAAGATTGGAGTAAAAGAAATCAAAAACCCCTTTCGTTCTTTATAAAACCTAGCCGCGATCCGGATCAGTTCATAACTGCGATCCGGATCGGCTACCCGCAGTGAGAAACTGCGTTCGGGATCCGGATCATCTAGCCCGATCCGGATCGGCCCCAACTTTTTCTTTAGAAAATTTCAGAGAAATTCAAGAAAAACCAGAAAAAGATTGTAAGCGCAAATGTGTATCAACTTTAAACAAAAATCATTGTTTCATACAACAAGAATTAGATTATGCCAAATCTATCAATAAAATCCAAAAATGAAACGAAAATTTACAAAAATTAAATCCCTTAAAGTTGAACACCTTCAATTACATCTAACTTGATCTTATGAGTAATGCCTTTATCAAATCATCAATTCAGTAAAGAAAATGAAATACAAAGATCAATAGATGTTTGAAATCCCAAATATAATAGATAATGTATCTAGACAATCTGTTGAAGAGAGTGGCTCTTTGAGCATCTTTCTTTAAAAACCCACCTTATACCAACCTTGAAATTTGACAGAGTCAAGTATTTCAACATGCATTTTACTTAATCAAAAATTTGAACAACCATGCTTGGTATACATGTGGTAGCTGCACACAATACTCGGACGACCGAGGTGGTAGCTCTTTCCTCCATGTGGTGGTAGTTTTCACACTCCTCATTGGGATGTAACTCTTTCCACATCTTTTGAGCATTTTACCTTTTCTAAGACTCCCCCTCAAATGGCTATCAATTATTTAAGATATAAAGTATTCAACCAAATATTGATCTCGATTTCATACTCGACTAAGCAGTCAAATAAGATAATGACTATACCAAGAGATCATAGAGAGAGAGAAATTGACTTTGATCACTTTAGAAGATGATTTAATTAACATAAATGATCATTGCAACAGTGAAATATTATGATGGCAAAAGCATAATAAATTTCTAAATGTGCGAAAAGATGCAATTAAAGTCAATTATGATCTATGCTCAATTAATGTCCTATGAACAAACATAGATAACGAACAAAACAAAAACAAATACAAAACCTATCCTAAGCAAAGATTTCAAAAAGAGGATTATTTCAAGGAAAGCATCCCAATTGCTTTTCGTAAATGAATAAAACGTTTTTGATCCAAAGGTTTGTTAGAATGTCAGCTAATTGATCCTCAGTTGAAATATATGAAAGTTGAAGAGTATTTGATTCAACTAGCTCTCTAAGAAAATGATATCTAAGTTCAATATGTTTTGTTCTAGAGTGCAACACAGGGTTTTTTAGAAATGTTAATTGCACTAGTGTTGTCACAAAGTATTGTTACCGAAGATGCTGAAATGCGGAAGTCGCTCAATACGCTTTTCATCCAAATGAGTTGAGTTGAGCAACTTCCAGCTGAAATGTATTCCGCTTCGGCAGTCGAGAGTGCTATGCAGTTCTGCTTTTTACTGTGCCATGCAACAAGGCAATGGCCAAGATAGAAGCATGCACCACTCGTGCTTTTCCGATCATCCACTGATCCTGCCCAATCGGCATCTGAGTATCCAACAATATCCAAACTTGTTCCCATAGGATACCAAATTCCGAAATTAATTGATCCTTTGATATACCGGATGATCCTTTTCACCGCTTTCAGGTGAACCTCCTTTGGTGCTGATTGATATCTCGCGCAAATCCCAACACCAAAAGATATATCTGGGCGACTAGCCGTGAGGTAAAGTAGACTTCCAATCATACTTCGATACAGTTTCTCGTCTACATTCTCACTATGTGATTCACTTCCAAGTCCCTTGTGGCTAGTTCCCATTGGAGTCGGAAAATCTTTACAATTTTCTAGATCAAACTTTTTGACCAACTCCATTGCATACTTGGATTGACTCAAGTGAATACCTTCATCATTTTGTTTAATTTGCAATCCAAGGAAATAAGTCAATTCGCCCATCATAGACATCTCAAATTCGCTTTCCATGGTCTCCACGAATTTAGAAGCATCATTATCTCTTGTTGCGCCAAATACAATGTCATCGACATAGATTTGTGCTACAATGAAATTGCTTTGATAATGCTTCACAAAAAGAGTCCTATCAGCTCCCCCTCGAGTATAGCCCTTCTCCAAAAGGTGCTTTGTTAACCTTTCGTACCATGCTCGCGGTGCTTGTTTCAGACCGTAAAGAGCCTTTTTCAAACGAAAAACATGGTTAGGTTGTTTATGATCTACAAAACCTTTCGGTTGAGCCACATAAACTTCCTCATTTAAAAACCCATTTAGAAATGCGCTCTTAACGTCCATTTGAAATAATTTAATTTTAAAATGACAAGCAATAGCGAATAGTATACGAATGGACTCGAGTCTAGCTACAGGGGCGAAGGTTTCATCAAAGTCTATACCTTCTACTTGAGAGTAGCCTTGAGCAACTAATCGTGCCTTGTTCCTGATGATAGTACCATCCTCATTTTTCTTGTTCTTGAAGATCCATTTGGTACCTATCACATTGTGTTGCTCTGGAGGCTTCGTTAATTCCCAGACTTTGTTTCGCTCAAATTGATGGAGCTCTTCCTGCATTGCTTTAATCCAGTAGTCATCCTGAAGAGCTTCATCTATGTTCTTTGGTTCGATTAAAGATACGTAGCAAGCGAATCCACAAACCAACTGCCTCCGAGTTCTGACTCCTTCTTGTGGATCTCCAATAATATTCGATTCCGGATGATCCTTGGAGATTCGTAACGTTTGTTGAAACGGAGTACTCGGAGATATATGAGATGATTCCTGCACATCAGATAAACTAGAAGAACCATTAGATGCATCATTAATATTGGAAGTATTATTATGAGAAGATGCACTAGCAGGAGAATCATCATCTAGAGAGATATCGAGGGAAGATTTTCCAGTTTCAAAGTGAAAAGCTTCATCTACTTAACATTTATAGATTCTACGATCGTCTTAGATTCAATGTTAAATACTCGATATGCTCTGCTATTCGTAGAATAACCCAAAAAGATCCCTTCATCACTTCGAGAGTCGAACTTTCCAAGATTTTCACGGTCACGTAAAATGTAACATCGACTCCCGAAGACACGAAAATATTTGATATTGGGTTTTCTACTAAACCACAGCTCATATGGTGTATTTAAAGTTCCTGGGCGCAAGTAAACTCTATTAATGACATAGACAGCGGTGTTCACAGCTTCAGCCCAAAAATGTAGCGGTAAATTCCGGCTATGAAGCATCACACGCGCCATCTCTTGAACAATCCTGTTCTTGCGCTCAACAACACCATTCTGCTGAGGTGTATAGGGTGCCAAGAATTCATGTTTAATTCCATTTGAAGTGCAAAAATCAATGAATTTTGAATTTATGAATTCTCCACCTCTATCACTTCTAACACGAATGATCTTTTCATTCTTTTCAATCATAATACGATGGCAAATCTCATGAAAAGAGTCAAACGTATCAGCTTTCTCTTTTAAAAATGCTACCCAAGAAAACCGAGAGAAATCATCAACCAATAAAAAAATGTACCATTTACCTCCCAAAGATTGTTGACGGGTCGGCCCCATTAAGTCCATGTGCAAAAGTTCCAAGGGCCGTTTTGTACCAACGTGGTTCAAGTTCTTGTGTGCAGTCCTAGACTGTTTTCCCTTTTGGCAACCACCACACACAACGTTTTGTTTAAATAAAAGCTTTGGAACCCCCTTGACCACGTCCTTGTTTGAAATTCTAGTAAGTTCCTTAAAATTTAAGTGACCTAGCCTTTCATGCCAAGAGTTTCATTATTCAAAGCAGCTAAGTTACAATTTTCAGAAAATTTATTAGGAACAACATAACAATTGTTTTCAGATCTAACCCCTTTTAAAAAGAAGACATGGTCCTTATCAGTTACAACGCATTCAACAGATGAAAAGTTAACTGAAAAACCATTGTCGCAAAGTTGACTTATGCTTATGAGGTTAGTCTTAAGGCCATCAACAAATAAGACGTTTTTCAAAATCGGGCCATCTGGAATAGCTACCGTCCCTTTTCCAACAATTTTGGAAGATCGACCGTCTCCGAAAACAACGTGTCCTCCGGAGATTTTCTCAAGATTTTGAAAACTATTTTTGTCACCGGTCATGTGACGGGAACACCCGCTATCCAGATACCAAGACGAACTATCATATGCATGCAAGGAAACATTGGAAACAAGACAAGGGAAAATTTCACCTTTGCGCACCCAAACCCTTTTGGAGTGCGTCGGTAATGGTCGTGAAGTTATATGCCTAGGTGAAGGCGTCTTGTTATAGCGATTGTTGTTCCTTGATGAGATCGTCTTGCGCGATGAACTACCAAGTCTCTTTTCATTTGAAAAGTTTTGCTTTGATTTTCGGGAGGAGCCTTTTGGTAGTTGTTGCAAGAGGTCCTTGAGATGAGCGTTCGACTCCCGTCTTGCAATATCTTCTTATGTGCCCTGAAACACCACAACGAAAACATACCTTAGATCTTGACGATCCCAAAGAGGATGAAGTAGGTTTGTTGTCGTTGTTTGTCTTGAATTCCGGTGTCGGAGGAGGAGATACCGCTGAGGCACAAAAAACTGTCTTACTCGAACTTGGACTGTTTCCAGTTTGAGTGTATCCGAGGCCGAACCTATTTGATTGACCAAGACCAAGAAGTCTATCCAACTTACTCCTTCCTGAAGAGAATCGCTGTAAGTCATTCTTGAGTTGGAAAATGGTCTTTGTCATTTCCAGTTATCCGTCGAGCCTCGTTGTAGAGCTTTGAGAAGTGATTCGCGTTATCCACCAGATTTGTATGTTCCTTATCAAGTTGCTCATTGGACTCTGAAGGGAAGCATTTTCTTTTATCAGGTTTTCCCTTTCCACTTCAAGAGCGTTTGAGAGAGAAGTCGCTCTTTTTTGCTTCTTCTTCGAGATCATGCACTCTCCCTCTCAAACTCTTGTTTTGCTTAGACCACTTTCTTTGAGTCCCTCAAAAGTCTGTGGTAGGCTAGAGCAAACTCTTCACCTTCCGAATCATCCGATTCGTTGTCCGTTGCGTTCTTTTCAACAGTGGAGTATGGACAACGAATCAGATGTACTTGCCATAAAGCACATGAAGGGTGAAGATACGGACGCGTGGAAAGCTGGTGGAGCTCTTTTCTTCATCACTCGAAGACGACTCATTTGACGTTGAGTTGTCATCCCAAGTGACGACTTGCATCACCTTCATCTTTGCCGGATACTTGTTAGGACACTCCGTTGCAATGTGGTCGTAGCCTCGACATTTGAAGCATTGTAGTTGTCCTTCTGAACTTTTTCTTATCCTTTGAGAAGTTCTCTTGCTTTCTTGACTTGTAACCTGAAGTACCCTTGCCTTTGTTCGACTTTCCGAAGGATGAGATTTGCTTGAATTACCCCTTCGAAAGTTGCGGCGAAACTTCCTTGTCAAGAGAGCGAGCTGCTTCTCAAATTCCTCCATAGAAAGGTTCTCGTCATCGTCTGAGGAGGACGTATCCGCGTCTTCTTCCTTAGTTGTTTTCAACGCATAACCTGAAGACTTAGAAGTGGATGCCTTTCCAGAAGAATTGTTAGTAGTAAATGTCATTTCATAAGTTTGTAATGAACCAACTAATTCTTCTACACGTATTTCGTCCGGGTGTTTAATAGTTTCAATGGCAGTAACCTTTGGGCGAAATCGTTCAGGAAGAGTTCTTAAGATTTTTTCTTACAATCTTAAATTCTGGAATCTTCTCTCCCAGATTAGCACATGAGTTTACGATGTCTTGCAATCGTGTATAGTAGTCCGTGAAAGATTCATTTTCTGCCATTAAGATAGAGTCAAACTTGCTCGTAAGCATTTGCAGTTTCTGAATCTTCACGAGGTTAGTTCCCTCATGTGTAACCTGAAGAACATCCCAGATTTCTTTCGCAGTCTCACATGCCGAGACGCGAGAGAATTCAGTTTGAGATAAGGCTTAAAGATAGCATTAATTCCCTTGCCATTGTAAGAAGATGAATCTAACTCTTCCTTGGTCCATTTCGACCTAGGTTTTAAGGTGCGAACATCACCAATAAATTCAGTTGGATTAGACCATCCTAATTCAATTGATTGCCGCACCCGTTCGTCGATGGAAATTAAAAAGGCTTTCATCCGTACTTTCCAGTACGCATAATTTGTTCCATCGAAGAACGGGGGTCGGTTGATGTTTCCACCTTCAACCATGTTTACAAACCTATTCCCGCTCGGATACCACTTGTTGGGTTATATGTAATACGGATCTAAATAGGGGATAAAAACACCTAGAGGGGGGTGGAATAGGTGTAAACGCATAAACACTCAAAAAATCATTGCGATAAAAAACCCAATGCGGAAATAAAAATAATACGCAAGATTTTTACGTGGAAAACTCCATCACCGGAGTAAAAAACCACGGGACCGATAACACGGCAGAAATACACTAGAATTAAAACACGTACAAGGTGATTTACCGTACACACTTACGACTCAACCTTTTCCATATGCTCCTAGAGGATCTTCTCCGCTCGCTCCGCGACGCTTCTCGAATCCACGATCTGCGCCCAACGCCGAATCCACGGCGTCCAACGTCGAATCCACGACGTCCGACCGAATCCACGGTCTTCACCCCAATAGCACCCTTCGAATCCACGAACGTGCCTCGCTCCGAATCCACGAGAGCGGTTGAACCTTGAATCCACAAGGACACGCGAATCCACGCGCCGATTTTTGGGGTAAATCGTTGTTTTAGGGTGGTGATGATCCGCCGAATACTTAGATCAAAGATAGATCGGAAATACCATCTAAGTATTCATTAGTTTGATTCAACTCAAGATGTGAGTATGAAAACCTAGAATCAAACTAATCAATATAGATGAAGAAACATAGAGTGTTCTCTAATGATTTCCTTTCTTCTCTATATGTGGATCTATAGCCGTATAAAATGATATATGAAAATGACGGCTATGACTATGTGGATTAACCCTAGAAAAAGAATCATAGGGTCTATTTATAGGTTAGAAACCCTAGGAAGGAGATAAGAATCAAAAACCTAACATTTCTGGAAATTTTACGGGACGGCGATCCGGATCGGACTAGCTGTGATCCGGATCGTCGTAACGAGTCAAGCCCCAGTTCCAGAAAACGAAGGTTCGGGATCCGGATCGAAGTGCTTGATCCGGATCGTTCATACAGTTCACCAAACATCAACGTTCGGGATCCGGATTGCGAAGCCTGATCCGGATCGTTCAAGGAAGATGGTAAACTAAGTGTTCGGGATCCGGATCAAGAGGGCTACGATCCGGATTGAACTGGTGTATGAACGAACCACCTTCGGGATCCGGATCGAACAACCTGATCCGGATCCTGAACATGTCCCAAGTCCAGTTTTTGATTTTTATGCAATGAAAGATTCTTCCAAGTGTTTCTACACTACAAGAAGTATTCGGATCACACAAAATCTTTAGTAAAACACTACCTGATCCTTTTGAATTCTTCTTTCTTGAGATTGAGTTAAATGATCCAACTTTCTTCACCTTCAATCTTTAAGACTTGAGACTTTCACCGAAACTACGCCAACTCAAATTCCCGTAACAAATTGAGCATAGATCATAATTGACTTTAATTGCATCTTTTCCGCACATTTAGAAATTTATTATGCTTTTGCCATCATAATATTTCACTGTTGCCATGATCATTTATGTTAATTAAATCATCTTCTAAGTGATCAAAGTTAATTTCTCTCTCATGATCTCTTGGTATAG
>CM055061.1:21513725-21545383 GCA_029204045.2 Tillandsia leiboldiana
CAAAAGCATAATAAATTTCTAAATGTGCGAAAAGATGCAATTAAAGTCAATTATGATCTATGCTCAATTAATGTCCTATGAACAAACATAGATAACGAACAAAACAAAAACAAATACAAAACCTATCCTAAGCCAAGATTTCAAAAGAGGATTATTTCAAGGAAAGCATCCCAATTGCTTTTCGTAAATGAATAAAACGTTTTTGATCCAAAGGTTTGTTAGAATGTCAGCTAATTGATCCTCAGTTGAAATATATGAAAGTTGAAGAGTATTTGATTCAACTAGCTCTCTAAGAAATGATATCTAAGTTCAATATGTTTTGTTCTAGAGTGCAACACAGGGTTTTTAGAAATGTTAATTGCACTAGTGTTGTCACAAAGTATTGTTACCGAAGATGCTGAAATGCGGAAGTCGCTCACTACGCTTTTCATCCAAATGAGTTGAGTTGAGCAACTTCCAGCTGAAATGTATTCCGCTTCGGCAGTCGAGAGTGCTATGCAGTTCTGCTTTTACTGTGCCATGCAACAGGCAATGGCCAAGATAGAAGCATGCACCACTCGTGCTTTTCCGATCATCCACTGATCCTGCCCAATCGGCATCTGAGTATCCAACAATATCCAAACTTGTTCCCATAGGATACCAAATTCCGAAATTAATTGATCCTTTGATATACCGGATGATCCTTTTCACCGCTTTCAGGTGAACCTCCTTTGGTGCTGATTGATATCTCGCGCAAATCCCAACACCAAAAAGATATATCTGGGCGACTAGCCGTGAGGTAAAGTAGACTTCCAATCATACTTCGATACAGTTTCTCGTCTACATTCTCACTATGTGATTCACTTCCAAGTCCCTTGTGGCTAGTTCCCATTGGAGTCGGAAAATCTTTACAATTTTCTAGATCAAACTTTTTGACCAACTCCATTGCATACTTGGATTGACTCAAGTGAATACCTTCATCATTTTGTTTAATTTGCAATCCAAGGAAATAAGTCAATTCGCCCATCATAGACATCTCAAATTCGCTTTCCATGGTCTCCACGAATTTAGAAGCATCATTATCTCTTGTTGCGCCAAATACAATGTCATCGACATAGATTTGTGCTACAATGAAATTGCTTTGATAATGCTTCACAAAAAGAGTCCTATCAGCTCCCCCTCGAGTATAGCCCTTCTCCAAAAGGTGCTTTGTTAACCTTTCGTACCATGCTCGCGGTGCTTGTTTCAGACCGTAAAGAGCCTTTTTCAAACGAAAAACATGGTTAGGTTGTTTATGATCTACAAAACCTTTCGGTTGAGCCACATAAACTTCCTCATTTAAAAACCCATTTAGAAATGCGCTCTTACGTCCATTTGAAATAATTTAATTTTAAAATGACAAGCAATAGCGAATAGTATACGAATGGACTCGAGTCTAGCTACAGGGGCGAAGGTTTCATCAAAGTCTATACCTTCTACTTGAGAGTAGCCTTGAGCAACTAATCGTGCCTTGTTCCTGATGATAGTACCATCCTCATTTTTCTTGTTCTTGAAGATCCATTTGGTACCTATCACATTGTGTTGCTCTGGAGGCTTCGTTAATTCCCAGACTTTGTTTCGCTCAAATTGATGGAGCTCTTCCTGCATTGCTTTAATCCAGTAGTCATCCTGAAGAGCTTCATCTATGTTCTTTGGTTCGATTAAAGATACGTAGCAAGCGAATCCACAACCAACTGCCTCCGAGTTCTGACTCCTTCTTGTGGATCTCCAATAATATTCGATTCGGATGATCCTTGGAGATTCGTAACGTTTGTTGAAACGGAGTACTCGGAGATATATGAGATGATTCCTGCACATCAGATAAACTAGAAGAACCATTAGATGCATCATTAATATTGGAAGTATTATTATGAGAAGATGCACTAGCAGGAGAATCATCATCTAGAGAGATATCGAGGGAAGATTTTCCAGTTTCAAAGTGAAAAGCTTCATCTACTTTAACATTTATAGATTCTACGATCGTCTTAGATTCAATGTTAAATACTCGATATGCTCTGCTATTCGTAGAATAACCCAAAAAGATCCCTTCATCACTTCGAGAGTCGAACTTTCCAAGATTTTCACGGTCACGTAAAATGTAACATCGACTCCCGAAGACACGAAAATATTTGATATTGGGTTTTCTACTAAACCACAGCTCATATGGTGTATTTAAAGTTCCTGGGCGCAAGTAAACTCTATTAATGACATAGACAGCGGTGTTCACAGCTTCAGCCCAAAAATGTAGCGGTAAATTCCGGCTATGAAGCATCACACGCGCCATCTCTTGAACAATCCTGTTCTTGCGCTCAACAACACCATTCTGCTGAGGTGTATAGGGTGCCAAGAATTCATGTTTAATTCCATTTGAAGTGCAAAAATCAATGAATTTTGAATTTATGAATTCTCCACCTCTATCACTTCTAACACGAATGATCTTTTCATTCTTTTCAATCATATACGATGGCAAATCTCATGAAAAGAGTCAAACGTATCAGCTTTCTCTTTTAAAAATGCTACCCAAGAAAACCGAGAGGAAATCATCAACCAATAAAAAAATGTACCATTTACCTCCCAAAGATTGTTGACGGGTCGGCCCCATTAAGTCCATGTGCAAAAGTTCCAAGGGCCGTTTTGTACCAACGTGGTTCAAGTTCTTGTGTGCAGTCCTAGACTGTTTTCCCTTTTGGCAACCACCACACACAACGTTTTGTTTAAATAAAAGCTTTGGAACCCCCTTGACCACGTCCTTGTTTGAAATTCTAGTAAGTTCCTTAAATTTAAGTGACCTAGCCTTTCATGCCAAGAGTTTCATTATTCAAAGCAGCTAAGTTACAATTTTCAGAAAATTTATTAGGAACAACATAACAATTGTTTTCAGATCTAACCCCTTTTAAAAAGAAGACATGGTCCTTATCAGTTACAACGCATTCAACAGATGAAAAGTTAACTGAAAAACCATTGTCGCAAAGTTGACTTATGCTTATGAGGTTAGTCTTAAGGCCATCAACAAATAAGACGTTTTTCAAAATCGGGCCATCTGGAATAGCTACCGTCCCTTTTCCAACAATTTTGGAAGATCGACCGTCTCCGAAAACAACGTGTCCTCCGGAGATTTTCTCAAGATTTTGAAAACTATTTTTGTCACCGGTCATGTGACGGGAACACCCGCTATCCAGATACCAAGACGAACTATCATATGCATGCAAGGAAACATTGGAAACAAGACAAGGGAAAATTTCACCTTTGCGCACCCAAACCCTTTTGGAGTGCGTCGGTAATGGTCGTGAAGTTATATGCCTAGGTGAAGGCGTCTTGTTATAGCGATTGTTGTTCCTTGATGAGATCGTCTTGCGCGATGAACTACCAAGTCTCTTTTCATTTGAAAGTTTTGCTTTGATTTTCGGGGAGGAGCCTTTTTGGTAGTTGTTGCAAGAGGTCCTTGAGATGAGCGTTCGACTCCCGTCTTGCAATATCTTCTTATGTGCCCTGAAACACCACAACGAAAACATACCTTAGATCTTGACGATCCCAAAGAGGATGAAGTAGGTTTGTTGTCGTTGTTTGTCTTGAATTCCGGTGTCGGAGGAGGGAGATACCGACTGAGGCACAAAAACTGTCTTACTCGAACTTGGACTGTTTCCAGTTTGAGTGTATCCGAGGCCGAACCTATTTGATTGACCAAGACCAAGAAGTCTATCCAACTTACTCCTTCCTGAAGAGAATCGCTGTAAGTCATTCTTGAGTTGGAAAATGGTCTTTGTCATTTCCAGGTTATCCTGTCGAGCCTCGTTGTAGAGCTTTGAGAAGTGATTCGCGTTATCCACCAGATTTGTATGTTCCTTCTCAAGTTGCTCATTGGACTCTTGAAGGGAAGCATTTTCTTTTATCAGGTTTTCCCTTTCCACTTCAAGAGCGTTTGAGAGAGAAGTCGCTCTTTTTGCTTCTTCTTCGAGATCATGCACTCTCCCTCTCAAACTCTTGTTTTGCTTAGCCACTTTCTTTGAGTCCCTCAAAAGTCTGTGGTAGGCTAGAGCAAAATCTTCACCTTCCGAATCATCCGATTCGTTGTCCGTTGCGTTCTTTTCAACAGTGGAGTTGGACAACGACTCAGATGTACTTGCCATAAAGCACATGAAGGGTGAAGATACGGACGCGTGGAAAGCGGTGGAGCTCTTTTCTTCATCACTCGAAGACGACTCATTTGACGTTGAGTTGTCATCCCAAGTGACGACTTGCATCACCTTCATCTTTGCCGGATACTTGTTAGGACACTCCGTTGCAATGTGGTCGTAGCCTCGACATTTGAAGCATTGTAGTTGTCCTTCTGAACTTTTCTTATCCTTTGAGAAGTTCTCTTGCTTTCTTGACTTGTAACCTGAAGTACCCTTGCCTTTGTTCGACTTTCCGAAGGATGGAGATTTGCTTGAATTACCCCTTCGAAAGTTGCGGCGAAACTTCCTTGTCAAGAGAGCGAGCTGCTTCTCAAATTCCTCCATAGAAAGGTTCTCGTCATCGTCTGAGGAGGACGTATCCGCGTCTTCTTCCTTAGTTGTTTTCAACGCATAACCTGAAGACTTAGAAGTGGATGCCTTTCCAGAAGAATTGTTAGTAGTAAATGTCATTTCATAAGTTTGTAATGAACCAACTAATTCTTCTACACGTATTTCGTCCGGGTGTTTAATAGTTTCAATGGCAGTAACCTTTGGGCGAAATCGTTCAGGAAGAGTTCTTAAGATTTTTCTTACAATCTTAAATTCTGGAATCTTCTCTCCCAGATTAGCACATGAGTTTACGATGTCTTGCAATCGTGTATAGTAGTCCGTGAAAGATTCATTTTCTGCCATTAAGATAGAGTCAAACTTGCTCGTAAGCATTTGCAGTTTCTGAATCTTCACGAGGTTAGTTCCCTCATGTGTAACCTGAAGAACATCCCAGATTTCTTTCGCAGTCTCACATGCCGAGACGCGAGAGAATTCAGTTTGAGATAAGGCATTAAAGATAGCATTAATTCCCTTGCCATTGTAAGAAGATGAATCTAACTCTTCCTTGGTCCATTTCGACCTAGGTTTTAAGGTGCGAACATCACCAATAAATTCAGTTGGATTAGACCATCCTAATTCAATTGATTGCCGCACCCGTTCGTCGATGGAAATTAAAAAGGCTTTCATCCGTACTTTCCAGTACGCATAATTTGTTCCATCGAAGAACGGGGGTCGGTTGATGTTTCCACCTTCAACCATTGTTTACAACCCTATTCCCGCTCGGATACCACTTGTTGGGTTATATGTAATACGGATCTAAATAGGGGAAAAAACACCTAGAGGGGGGTGAATAGGTGTAAACGCATAAACACTCAAAAAATCATTGCGATAAAAACCCAATGCGGAAATAAAAATAATACGCAAGATTTTTACGTGGAAAACTCCATCACCGGAGTAAAAAACCACGGGACCGATAACACGGCAGAAATACACTAGAATTAAAACACGTACAAGGTGATTTACCGTACACACTTACGACTCAACCTTTTCCATATGCTCCTAGAGGATCTTCTCCGCTCGCTCCGCGACGCTTCTCGAATCCACGATCTGCGCCCAACGCCGAATCCACGGCGTCCAACGTCGAATCCACGACGTCCGACCGAATCCACGGTCTTCACCCAATAGCACCCTTCGAATCCACGAACGTGCCTCGCTCCGAATCCACGAGAGCGGTTGAACCTTGAATCCACAAGGACACGCGAATCCACGCGCCGATTTTTGGGGTAAATCGTTGTTTTAGGGTGGTGATGATCCGCCGAATACTTAGATCAAAGATAGATCGGAAATACCATCTAAGTATTCATTAGTTTGATTCAACTCAAGATGTGAGTATGAAAACCTAGAATCAAACTAATCAATATAGATGAAGAAACATAGAGTGTTCTCTAATGATTTCCTTTCTTCTCTATATGTGGATCTATAGCCGTATAAAATGATATATGAAAATGACGGCTATTGACTATGTGGATTAACCCTAGAAAAAGAATCATAGGGTCTATTTATAGGTTAGAAACCCTAGGAAGGAGATAAGAATCAAAAACCTAACATTTCTGGAAATTTTACGGACGGCGATCCGGATCGGACTAGCTGTGATCCGGATCGTCGTAACGAGTCAGCCAGTTCCAGAAAAACGAAGGTTCGGGATCCGGATCGAAGTGCTTGATCCGGATCGTTCATACAGTTCACCAAACATCAACGTTCGGGATCCGGATTGCGAAGCCTGATCCGGATCGTTCAAGGAAGATGGTAAACTAAGTGTTCGGGATCCGGATCAAGAGGCTACGATCCGGATTGAACTGGTGTATGAACGAACCACCTTCGGGATCCGGATCGAACAACCTGATCCGGATCCTGAACATGTCCCAAGTCCAGTTTTTGATTTTTATGCAATGAAAGATTCTTCCAAGTGTTTCTACACTACAAGAAGTATTCGGATCACACAAAATCTTTAGTAAAACATACCTGATCCTTTTGAATTCTTCTTTCTTGAGATTGAGTTAAATGATCCAACTTTCTTCACCTTCAATCTTTAAGACTTGAGACTTTCACGAAACTACGCCAACTCAAATTCCGTAACAAATTGAGCATAGATCATAATTGACTTTAATTGCATCTTTTCGCACATTTAGAAATTTATTATGCTTTTGCCATCATAATATTTCACTGTTGCAATGATCATTTATGTTAATTAAATCATCTTCTAAGTGATCAAAGTTAATTTCTCTCTCAATGATCTCTTGGTATAGTCATTATCTTATTTGACTGCTTAGTCGAGTATGAAATCGAGATCAATTTTTGGTTGAATACTTTATATCTTAAATAATTGATAGCCAATTGAGGGGGAGTCAAAGAAAAGTAAAATGCTCAAAAGATGTGGAAAGAGTTACATCCCAATGAGGAGTGTGAAAACTACCACCACATGGAGGAAAGAGCTACCACCTCGGTCGTCCGAGTATTGTGTGCAGCTACCACATGTATACCAAGCATGGTTGTTCAAATTTTTTATTAAGTAAAATGCATGTTGAAATACTTGACTCCGTCAAATTTCAAGGTTGGTATAAGGTGGGTTTTTAAAGAAAGATGCTCAAAGAGCCACTCTCTTCAACAGATTGTCTAGATATATTATCTACCATATTTGGGATTTCAAACATCTATTGATCTTTGTATTTCATTTTCTTTACCGAACTGATGATTTGATAAAGGCATTACTCATAAGATCAAGTTAGATGTAATTGAAGGTGTTCAACTTTAAGGGATTTAATTCTTGTAAATTCTCGTTTCATTTTTGGATATTATTGATAGATTTGGCATAATCTAATTCTTGTTGTATGAAACGATGATTTTTGTTTAAAGTTGATACACAATTGTGCTTACATACTTTTTCTGGTTTTTCTTGAATTTCTCTGAAATTTTTTCTGAAGAAAAAGTTGGAGCCGATCCGGATCGGGCAAGCTGATCCGGATCCCGAACGCAGGCTTCTTCCTGCGGCTGGCCGATCCGGATCGAAATCTCGATCCGATCCGGATCACGGCTAGGGTTTTAATAAGAACAAGACGGTTTTGATTTCTTTTACCTTAATCTTTTGTTCTTATTTCTCTAGAGCCTCTCTCTCTAGAAATATTGCACCTTGGAGATTTCCAAACTCAAGTTCTTCGAATACAAGTAAGTTTTGTTGATCAAATCTCGGTTTTTCACCGTTTTTCTTTTTCCTCCTCAAACGTGTTGAATTTCTTGGATCGACTTCGTTTGTGGATGGTTTTTGATCAAATTTCTTTTGAAATAAGAACTCTGGGTAGATTAGTTTTGATTATATGCTATGTATTCTCCTGATTAACGGATTTTTAGGCTTCGATTTCTAAAATTTCGGTTTTAGGGCATTAATAAGGATTTCCGAAAATCATGCAATTGATCTAATTTTAAAAGTCCTTTTGCAAAACTAATTTGATTCTTAGTCTCTCTACATGATTATGATTATTTGGGTACAATTTTTTCAAATCTTCGAAAATTAACAATTTTTCATGTGTTCTTGAGTTGGTTTTCACAGGTTTTTAAATCTATTAAGCACTTGCTCCTATGGTGTTCGCCTGGATAATCTTCCTTTTGGTAGCAATGGTAGGACCTAGTGCGTCTTCTATAAAAAGAGAACAAGATGACTCAAATCAAGAAGAGACAAAGAAAGTTTGTCAAAATGATTCAGAATCAGATGAAGAAGACTGGGAAGAGATTTGTGAACAAGCACAAAGAGCTATTGACAAAGAAGATAGGTTGTATTTGAAGAACAAGAAGCTGATGAAATCTTCCTCAACAACCAAGCAGTACACTAGGCGAAAGAAGTCGAGGGAAACTGGAATTCAGATTGATAGACCCCTCACCAGAGCTCGCTCTCTCCCTAGAGAATCTCCATGGATTGAAGGTCAAGATGCACTGTCTGGTTCTATACTACATCCTTCAACGTCCTGGAGACACACAGCAAAAGCGAATGTAGGGTCCTCACTTCGACAAGAACAGCGAAGATCGTCTGCTGAACAAGACAGCGTGTCTACAAATCTCAAACAGATTATCTCTGAGCAACATAAGATGAAAAGAAAGGTCTCCAGAATGTCAAAAATGCTTCAAGCGATTTTGAAGAAGTTGGATTGTACCAATCCCACTAGTTCGGATTCAGACTGACTTAACTTTCTTTCTAATCTTTTTGTGCAGGAGTTTCAGTTTTTAGGACTTACTCTTAGTCTAGTTCTCACAGTTCGGAACAATTTTTGAAATTTTTAACTCTCCTTCAATTTTTGGTAATTTTGGCTTTGTTTGTGACAAAAAGGGGGAGAGAGTTTAGAGAGAACTTGAACAATGATTGAACAATGATTGATGTGAATGTGTGAACATCGAGGTAAGTATCACTTCAACTTTGACTTTGGTGAAAGGTAAGTATCACAACTTTGGTTTTTATCTTGTGATTTGTTTCATGTTCCTACTAACTATTCTCGACTAACTATTTGGACATGTATTATTACTAACAAGTTGTTTGATTACTAACAAAGCAAAGTCATGACATTTGGAATTTTATTGTTTAGAAGATATGTCAATGCTTGATTGTGATCTTATTACATATCTGCATTACTCAATGTCATCGTGAGCATAAACTCTATCTCTGTTAGGTTTTGAATGCTAAATATTCTTGAGGTATCTAACGATCTCTTTTTGTCAAGAATGATTTCCTTGTGTAGAGAGTACAGATGTCTAAGTCTAGAGTCTGTTTTAGGAGTTTATCTCATGTTTTTAAATTTTTTGGATCTCCATTGTAAATTTTTGTTGTATGGTGATAGCAACAAAAATATCTTTTTGAATTTTCTTTAGTGGATCTGTGTTTTGTCACGAAACGGCCAAAGGGGGAGATTGTTACGGAATTTGAGTTGGCGTAGTTTCGTGAAAGGTTCAAGTCTTGAAGATTGAAGGTGAAGAAAGTTGGAACATTTAACTCAATCTCAAGAAAGAAGAATTCAAAAGGATCAGGTATGTTTAACTAAAGATTCTTGGTGATCCGAATACTTCTTGTAGTTTAGAAACACCTGGAAGAGTTTTTAATTGCATAAAAATCAAAAACTGGTGTTCGAACAGGTTCAGGATCCGGATCAGAGCCAGCGATCCGGATCCCGAAGGTTGTTGTTTCATACATTACTTCAATCCGGATCGCAACATCTCACGATCCGGATCCCGAACGTTGAGTTTTCTGAAATGTATGAACGATCCGGATCAGGCATTCCGATCCGGATCCCGAAAGTTTGTTTTCTGGAAACCGTCTTTATTGCTACTGCAATCCGGATCGCCCAAATCCGATCCGGATCGCCGTCCGTAAAAATTCCAGAAATGTTAGGTTTTTGATTCTTATCTCCTTCCAAATGTTTCTAACCTATAAATAGACCCTATGACTCTTTTTCTAGGGTTAATCCAAATGAGGCCGGAAATGAAAATAGCCGTCATTTTCATATATCATTTTCATACGACCTAAGATCCACATATAGAGAAGAAAGGAAATCATTAGAGAATACTCTATGTTTCTTCATCTATATTGATTAGTTTGATTCTAGGTTTTCATACTCACATCTTGAGTTGAATCAAACTAATGAATACTTAGATGGTATTTCCGATCTATCCTTGATCTAAGTATTCGGCGGATCATCACCACCCAAAAACAACGATTTCCCCAAAATCGGCGCGTGGATTCGCGTGTCCTTGTGGATTCAAGGTTCAACCGCTCTCGTGGATTCGGAGCGAGGCACGTTCGTGGATTCGAAGGGTGCTATTGGGTGCAGACCGTGGATTCGGTCGGACGTCGTGGATTCGACGTTGGACGTCGTGGATTCGGCGTTGGGCGCAGATCGTGGATTCGAGAAGCGTCGCGGAGCGAGCGGAGAAGATCCTCTAGGAGCGTATGGAAAAGGTTGAGTCGTAAGTGTGTACGGTAAATCACCTTGTACGTGTTTTAATTCTAGTGGATTTCTGCCGTGTTATCGGTCCCGTGGTTTTTTACTCCGGTGATGGAGTTTTCCACGTAAAAATCTTGCGTGTTATTTTTATTTCCGCATTGGGTTTTTATCGCAACGATTTTTGAGTGTTTATACGTTTACACCTATTCACCCCCCTCTAGGTGTTTCTTCCCCTATTTAGATCTACATTTCATATAACCCAACACATAGGTCCACCATCATATCTCCCATACAAACCCTCTCATTTCCAATTTTTTTCTTCATTTTTCATCATCATCATCCTTCATTCTCCATTTTTTTCCTTTCCTCTGTTCCAACCCGAATCCTCTACTTTGCACTTGAAGAGGATGATGACGTGGCGACCACACTAATTAAGAGGCTTAATTAAGGTGTGTGTGGTAGATGGCAGTAATAAATGCACCACCAACAAAATATCTCTAGTGCACCTTAATTCCATTCCCTCTCTCACATTCTCTAATCTCCTAACTGTTTCCTCACAGGCTACTCTCACTAATTAAAAATAATTAATTAATTAATCCTTTAAACGCCCCCGCCAACTCACTTTTTGCCCTCGGGGCCTCTGCACCAGTCCGGAACCTCTCGAACTCTGCTGTAATCTGAAAATACACATGTCCACAGCTTTTTCTCCCCAATAAGCTCAACCGTTGAGTCGGGGTGCTCAATCCAAAAACCGGCTCCAAAATTGTCAGTTCCGACTCACTTTTCGCCTTCGGGTCCGCCGCGTCAGTCCGGAACCTCCCGAACTCCGCTGTAATTCCAAAGTACACCTATTCCAGGTATTTCCCGCTTTTCTGCACACCACGGTGGAGTCGATGCTTCTCCAAAACTAGTCCTCAATCGGCGCACAATGCCCGGAAAACCCCGAATCAAGCTGGGGCTTCTGCGTAGACCCGAATCAACCCGAACTCATCAGCAAACATGATTTGGACCCGTCCAAAGAAAATCTTCCACATCACGCCATCCTGCGAGGTCGGTGCACTATCTGAAATCCCGGTACTCTACACTCTCCCCTCCTTAAAAAGGTTTCGTCCTCGAAACCCAAAATAAATTCATAACTCAGGAGGGTGTCTCAATCAAATGGGGATAAAAGATTTTCGACTCGTCGTCAGCTCTCAGGTGGTCGTTCTCACTCATCATGATGGCTCCACTGAACCTACACCCAAGGTATATCACGACTGTACAACTCTTTTGTCTCTCCAGCAAAAATTTACATCGATCGCTCCAGATAGCTCAAATCCTTGTCCAACTCCAAAGAAGCGGAACCCAAAACATGCGGTGATCAAATAAACTTCTTCCAACGAGATAAAAGCTCGCGGACCAAGTTCCCCGCGTAACTTCAAATCTACAAAACCCTGCGGATAGTGGCTTCCACAACTCAAGATCTCCCCAAATCCACATTCCAAGCCTCCAATCGACATGACACCTCCGTTGGTCCTTAGCAACTAAAAATGCTCGAATTTCAACTCTCAAATCCCAAGTTCCAAAAGTGGCAACCACGGATCGAACACCTCATTCCAAGGTTGCACCGCTCACCTAACCAAGGCGTACAACCATAAGGTCCTTGCCGGAATAATGATATACCTAATCTATCATATAACTCCAATAACACTGACCACCGGTGTTGCCTCAACCAGAAATCCTCCTAAGTAACCATGTACTTCAGGTTCAAGGGTCTCTGGATAACTCCATGCTCTCTCTATTACATGCAATCATCCATATCGATACTGATATCATAAACAACTTTAACCCCTCGAAGCTATACTGGCCCTGCTTAGTCCAAAAACTTCTGACCTCAGTTACTATCATAAGTTTGGGCTCAACCCAAACGGCATCGCTCTTCCTTGGGCACACTGTCACCCTTGTAGCTGAAATTGCATGGCCAATCCACAGAACCTTGTCAGGACACAGCCCTCGGCTGTAGAGTTCCATAAAGCTATCAATCTCACGAAAGGCAATTGTAGAAAAACAAACCAAACCTGTCTGTGCTCGAACCATCATAGAACCCTCACTGTTGTGTACTCACAACGTGGCATCACTGCCGTGTACCAACGGCATGGCATCACCCCCGTGTATCAACAGAGTGGCATCATACTCAAGCATCAATCTCTGGGATCTTCACTTTCGTATACCCATGACGCAGTGCTGGGTCACACAGACCTCTCGATCATTAAATCCCGCAGCTGCACTATCAGCTCACACTCTCTGTCTCGCAGGTGATACTGCAACCGGTGCTACCATAGTTGGCGCAGTTTCCATAACCACGTCAATCACTATCTCAAACTCAATCTCACCAAGCGGCGGCTTCAATATCAGATCAGGTATACTTTCACCCGAGATCACACGGGCGATAAGATATTCCTTAGTCTCGGTGCCGCCGTAAGCACCTCCTCTACGGTAGCTCGCAAAGCGACACGATCACGACCCAATCTCCGTCGTGCACTAGCTTCCTTTATAAACTCACTCCTCCTGACCAGGTCCACGGCGGTTCATAGTCCTGTCTCGACAATCCAAGTTAGCATAAATTTGGGATAGCCACTCTCTATCCAACCTCATCACAACATCTCTAAACTGATGTAGGACTGGTAACACTCATCCATGTGCTAAATGTGATCTGGAACCCGATCCTCACGTGCACAAGCCAACAGTCCTATCACTGGCCCACACGAAGATACCCCTGCTCTACCAAAACACACCAGCGGTGACGGCATCAACCATGCTCTAGATCCAATGACTATAAGGAAGCCTACCTCAGGTGACAAACTCATCCAGACACTACAGCTGGTGCCTCGACTCTCGAGAACCTCCTAGTGTCTGTCTCCTCTGAGGCTCATAGTCTTGAGACGGGAAACGTGACAACCTCAATCCGCTCAACTATCCCAAATTCGACGATGCTAGACGTCTCTCACTGGAGCTGGTCCCTCGCACTTCGTCCCTCCTGGACGTGATCACTGCTCCTCGGTCAACCCATCAAGCAGGCCCAAATGCTGCATCTAAAGTCGGCACTCGCCGAGAATGCACGAAGAGGTAAATATCTAGATGCAGTCCCTTCTCAAATATAAACAACCTCCAAGCCACATCCTAGGCGACGAGGGGTACACAGCTCAATCGTCGCAGATACCCGCTCCAGGTCATCAACTGCGCTCCTGGTGGTCCAACAGGATGAACTCGACGCCACCAACTCTCGGCGTCCTTATCCAAAAGTACATGACCAAGCGTCCTGATGTTTCTCCTGGATGAACAAATCCTCGAACAGCTCTTCCATAGCAGCGATCCAGTTCTCGGCCTCCCAAGGCTCCAAACTCTAACCCGAAATCTACAGGGGATGGAACTGGATGAAGTAAAACAACCGGTCAGCAACCTCTCGCTGCTTCTACACCCTCAGTGGTGCGATCAGGGTCGAAATCGACGATGTTGCGGCCGGAGGCACTACTGGCGATACCCTGGGAGATGTTCTCGGTCCAAGCATGCGCATCACGCGCTCCATGTTCTCTTCCTGGCGCCGCATCGCCTCAAACGTCTGGGCAACTTGGGCCCGTAACTCTCAAATCTCATTCTACTCTGTCCATTCAGCTTCCCGCTGTACAGGCTCCTCAACCAAGGTCAAACAGGCCCTCGCCACTGCACGGCGTCATGGAAGCATCGAAACCACTGCAACATATCAAACATTAGGACCAAGAACTCTCTCGACCCAATCAAGCGAAAGTCTAAACGTATTAACCTTCTAAAGCATTGTGTTGTCTGCAGCCAACATAATCATCTTTAGAGAAATAATACATAAAATCACTCGCCCCCATCCTCTGGGGGAGGTATAAACTCAATCAGGACTCTCGCTAAAATCACGTCTCTCACGACAGTCATCCTACTGTCCAACCAATAGCCTAGGGTTTCTAAGCCCTCAACGACCGATATTCCTAGGCTCTGATACCACCTAAATCTGTCACGCCCCGGGGACGAAACTGCGACCCAGGCTCGCCAACAGATCCGCCATCTGTATGAAAACTGCCGCACAGATGAAGCGTCTACCCTGCAAGTCAGATCTATAGCTAAAAACATGTATCAGAGCTGAAACTAAAACCAAAAGCTATAGAATAAAACTGAACATCTGGAAAAGTAAAATCTCCACGAGTACACAAAACCTCAAGGTACAAAGTCTCAGAGAAATAAAGCAAATACCATCCTCACAAGTCTCTCAGAATGTCCAGTACAAAAGTGGAAACATAAAAAACACCGGGTACATCTACCTCAGACTCTCAATGCTGGTAAGGAACTAATCGGCCGCGTCCTCACCTCGATCTGCTGTCTCCGTGCGAACCAAGCCGGAGCAGCTGCCTCAACCTGTCACCGCAGCGGGTGTGAGATCTACTGCAGAAGGCAGATCTCAGTGGGTACCATCCCAATATCCACGGTATGCCCACTAAGTCTACTGGAGGCAAAATAGATAGGTATGCAGATAGATAGGTAGATAGATAAATAATGGTAAGCTGAAAGAAAACTGCAGCCAATGTGTCCCAAACATAAAGCTCAACAGGAAGCTCTATCATAAACATGGTATGCATACTCTCGCTACTGCTAAAATGCCTCAGTATCAATGCTCAAAGGAAAAAACCATCTAAGAACATAATGTGTGACCAGCCGCTCATAACACCCAATCCCAAAGACTACCACATAGGGTCCAGTCAAGCCTGCGCCTGTCGACTAGGAACGCACCTGCCCACTACCACACATCCCCATGAGGACGGGATTTACGTGGGGCGTCCTGTCCGACTATCTCAGTCTCAATCAAGTAACCACCTGGTAACTCGGCCAGGGGCATCAACCACCTGGTAACTCGGCCATGGGCAAGTAACCACCTGGTAACTCGGCCAGGGGCAAGTAACCACCTGGTAATTCGGCCAAGGGTGTCAACACAACTACGCATCCGGAGCGTGACCCGAGGGGAGCGACCCCAACGAGCTCAAGTATCACATCAGTCTCAACTGTCTCAAGAAACGGCACATGCAGGCTATGGTCCACGATCAAACAGATCGGCAACTCAATGCTTAGAAGTACAACTCGGCCGGAAAAACTCCTCGACTCAACAAGAAAAGCCCAAATCCTCACATGATCTGTCGGAGAACCCTCTATGACGCAATCTGATAATGCATAACTCATGGCTAAGTCGGGAAACCTCCACGACTCGATCTGCCATAACCCCAAACTCTCAAGCTAAGTCGGAGGTCCACCTCAACGACTAAATCGGAAAAAAATACAATCTAGAGCAATCACCCAATCCCCACAAGGAAGCTCATCTCACATGACACTAGAGCTCAACACACATGCTCTAAAAATCCACTCGGCCCCCCGGCACGAGTATACAAGTACCCTGAACCTAAGCCATACCTTTGGCAACTCATAATTTAAAAACCATCTTTGAAAACCTTGATTTTCCTTAAAACGGGTTTCTCGATTTTTAAAACGGTTCAGGTGCAATTATGATGCAAACAAAGCATGAAACCTAGTGTCATATAATATCAGGAGTCTACTAAAAATAATCTGGGGTTCCAATTAATTATACAGAAAATTTCAGGCAACTATCAGATTAAAAACAGTGAAAAATAGCAAGATATACATGATCAACTTGCGTTCAATAGCATTAAAGGGCATTCCAAAAATTTTGGAGAAATTCCAACCCACCTGGTACGCTTTCCGCAGGCAATTGCTGAAGTCGGTGAAGTGCCAGAACCTCGGCTGACGAAATCTCGAAAATCGTGTCGCAAATTCCAGAAAAATCCTTGGAAGCTCCAAATGAAATTCTTGAGTCCTCACAAAAATCATGTGCGCCACGGCTCGCTCCACGACAACCATACAATACGCACCGAAGCTCTCGCACCAACTATATAGATAAATCCAAGTCTAGCATCAATAGGCAACTTACTGCACACTTAGAAGCTCCAACAGCACATTAATAAATTAATGCTCACTGAACCAATAATTAGCACAACCAAGCTTCCAAGCATCAACACCATACTGCACTAAACATCAGCCCACACCACTCTCTGCAGCACACATACACACTTCACACACGGCCCTCACCAACACCTCATAGCCCAATTTACATACATTATCCATAATACATACTACACACACCATCACCACCACTAATACATTTACAAAAACCACGGTACACTCCCTGCACACATAACATAATAACACACTTATACCAATCCATCTCTCCCAACATTAAGTCCATTACTCACGGCCTAGCACACAAGGATTTCCTCTCTCTAGTTCCGACGCCTCGAGCCAACTGCAAAACAACACCCTACCACGCGCATGGTTCGAACTCCGCACGGCACAATGCCGAAAACCGCCACAATTGGCGGCGACCTGTGAGAGAAAAAGGGTAAAAGCCGCGTCAAAAAAGGTCCACAAAACGTCCATGCGACACCCGGGCAACCCACCGCCTCGGCGTGCGAGTACACGACCCACCGGAAACGCCCACCCGGTAGCCCGATGACCGCACGCAGCAGCCGCGGCAACCGCGCGCGCTGCTGCAGCCCGCGCGCTGCGCGCTGCCCATGCGCATACCGCGCGTTGCCGGGGCCTGCCACGCGCCCAACTGAGACTGTCGCGCGCTCGCATGGGGTGCTGCATGCGTGCTCGCATGGGCTGCTGCACGCGCGCCCGCATGGCTGCCGCACGCGCCCGCATGGGCTACCGCGCGCGCGCGCCCGCATGGGCTACCGCGCGCGCGCGCCCGCATGGGCTGCCGCGCGCGCAGCCCGCATGGCTGCCCCGCTGCGAACTGCGGCTCCGCAAGCTGCTCCCCCCCAATGGACAGCAAGTCCAAGCAAAACCAAGAACACCCAGCCAACAACACCAAAACCTCCAAACCCCAAGCCAAACTTGAATCCATAAAAAAAAAAACCTCAAACCAAGCTCCAAAAAAAACAGCTCATACCTCTCTCAATCCGTCGCGAGCCGCTCGCCGCGCTCTCCACTCGGCTTCCGACCATAGGTCCACCATCATATCTCCCATACAAACCCTCTCATTTCCAATTTTTTTCTTCATTTTTCATCATCATCATCCTTCATTCTCCATTTTTTTTCCTTTCCTCTGTTCCAACCCAAATCCTCTGCTTTGCACTTGAAGAGGATGATGACATGGCGACCACACTAATTAAGAGGCTTAATTAAGGTGTGTGTGGTAGGTGGCAGTAATAAATGCACCACCAACAAAATATCTCTAGTGCACCTTAATTCCATTCCCTCTCTCACATTCTCTAATCTCTTAACTGTTTCCTCACAGGCTACTCTCACTAATTAAAAATAATTAATTAATTAATCCTTTAAAAGCCCCCGCCAACTCACTTTTTGCCCTCGGGGCCTCCGCACCAGTCCGGAACCTCCCGAACTCCGCTGTAATCTAAAAATACATGTGTCCACAGCTTTTTCTCCCCAAAAAGCTCAACCGTTGAGTCGGGGTGCTCAATCCAAAAACCGGCTCCAAAATTGTCAGTTCCGACTCACTTTTTGCCTTCGGGTCCGCCGGAACCTCCCGAACTCCGCTCTAATTCCAAAGTACACCTGTTCCAGGTATTTCCCACTTTTCTGCACACCACGGTGGAGTCGATGCTTCCCCAAAACCAGTCCTCAATCGGCGCACAATGCCCGGAAAACCCCGAATCAAGCTGGGGCTTCCGCGTAGACCCGAATCAACCCGAACTCATCAGCAAACATGATTTGGACCCGTCCAAAGAAAATCCTCCACATCACGCCCTCCTGCGAGGTCGGTGCACTATCCGAAATCCCGGTACTCTACAGTTGGTGGTGATGGAGTGATCAATTGAGAGCCTCCCTGTGCCAGAGAGTTTATGCAGTTGTTGAACTGCGCGCTTCAGGTTTCGAGGGACGGGGCGCATAGGATATATGTGACTGGGAGTGGATTGCGCCAGGACACCTTTCAGTTTATTCAGTCCCTCCGTTATAGGTTTTGACGCCTCGTTGGTGTAGGCGTTGTGTTTGGAGCGTGGCATTGCAGTTCCTTTGGAGAGGGATCTGCCGCCAGAGGCGAGTTCTGGATTTTGGCGCTTGGCGCCGGGTGATGGAGGACAGATCGGCCGACAGAGGCATTTCTGATATCTTTCTCCAGGATAACGAGTTCCCGTGATGCCGGAGATCGGGTGGACCCCGAAGGCAGCATCAGCATCGATATCAAAGTGGCGCAGCGGTAGCGTGGATTTGTTATCTGCGGAGGACCTTATTCGTCGCCTCAATGTGATCAGAGACAGAGGTCGTGCTCCTTTGTGGATAGTCCTGATTTTCAGGCAGATTGAGCGACAACCACCTGCATTGAGCGGATGAATCTATGCCGCCCGATTGGAGGGCGCCACAGCAGCGGATCGGGTTGTCGCAGGTGTAAATTCATCACAACAGTTGGAGTTAGAGCATGTTGCATTCCTTCATGGACTAAAGGCAGATGTGTTACCGCATGCACTAGAGGTACAGGTTTCTGTTGGTGTTGTGCATGTGGGGGAGGCCCGTGGATTATGTCCAATGTAGTAGAGGTCGTGAGTTGTATCGGCAGACTTGTTGGAAACTGGGGTAGTTCGGTGTTTTGACCCCGCGCTTGGGGATTGGTTGGCATAGAGCACACAGGTTTTAGCGACAGTGTGAGAGGCGCTTAAGGCGGCACCGGGACTCAGGGATATCTTTGTTGCCCATGAGATCCCGGGTGTGATTTCACCTGAGCTGTTGACGATGCCGCCGGTTAGGGAGATAAAGATTGCGTTTGACGTGGTTCGGGGAACCGCGCCACCCTCGACAGCACCTCATTGTATATCGCCTGTAGAGCTGGGAGAGCTGACGGCGCAGTTGCAGGACCTGATGGATCGAGGGGTCTGTTTGACCTAGTGCCACGCCGTTGGTATACGGTGGTGATGCCACGTCGTTGATACACGACTGTGAGGGTCCTTTTATGGTTCGAGTGTAGATAGGTCCGGGTGGTATTTAGGACCTTTTGATGGAGCTATACTCCGGCAGTTAGGGTATGATGTGAGTACCTACTTGGAATTAGACAGCCGAGGACTTCGCCTAGATAGCGTTCGGGACACGGTAATGGCATTATGAGAGCATGGTGAGGCCAAATGGAATAATTAATGCCACGTTGTCTTTGAGATTTGAGGAATTGTGTGTCCCAGTTGTACCTGGACGGATTTGGGAGTGGTGTTTCCCCCAAGGATATTTTGATTTACTCCCAGAGCGACTTGGAGCACGAGAAGCGCTTGTGGATGTGCTATCATGCATGTGTGGATGAAGCTGTAGGCCAAGTTTTGGAGGTACGGGTTTTAGCTCCAAGTGCATGCCTTCTTGGGTCACCTTATTCTAGCCGTTGGAGCGGCGGCGGAACCCGACCAAATGGATGTTATTCGAGTCTGGCGGGGACCAACATTTATTTTTGAGGTGTAGAGCTTCCTAGACTTGGCAGTGCAGGGAGAGAATGGCCAACGGATAATGAGACTGATACCAGCGCCAATGTTAGTATTCCAGTGTTGGGAGATGGATTTGCGAGTTAAAGCGATGCCCACCATAGTGGCTGTGGAGTATCGTGGGTTTATCTTCGGTCCACGCTTCATCAGTCCAACCCTACGATAGATTAAGATTTCAGCTTCAGTTTACAGTTTCTGCCATGCGGCACCAGTGGAGACTACAGCTTTCAGCATCTTGAGTGGGATTTACGCAGATTGTCGTTGATGGTTCGGACTTTTGACCGCAAGTTTGGGCATCAGCATTATGATTGCCTTTTGAGCTAGTTTTCAGTCCCGTTCACCGACGGTTTGGTCCCCGTCAGGGTGTCCTTTATTAGCTGAGAGATCGACTTCGACCCGTGGGTCCGTTGGGGTTATGTTGGCACGTTGAGTGACCAACTGTGGCATGAGATTGTGTCTCTTGAGGATCCTTTTTTAGGGTAGCCCGCGGTTGAGTAGCCCACTCGGGTGATTTTGGATCGGGAAGTAACCGAGTGAAGACCCCAGCTTATTGGATGAATGTGTGGGTACGCTTCGGGTCACCTTGTTGAGAGTGGCTCCAGGATGTGGTTTGGTGCGTGTTGCACTGGTGGTTATTTTTGTCTCCCCCAGCTTTTGATGGAGCCCCTGTATTGTTTCACGTCTCGGCTCAGGAGTGTTTTGCTTTTGGATCCCTCGCCCGTGATTGACTCGCACCATTTGAGCGCTAAGAGTGTTTGGAGTACGAGGGACGCCCGTTGCGAATTCTGGCTCGAGAGACGAGGGAATTGCATAATCGGGCCATGCCGTACTGGGTATCGTTGTTTTTGGGAAGTGATCACGGGGAGTGAGTGGTGTTTGGGGAGCTGGAGGCGTTATTGATTGATACCTACCCGTGGTATTTGTGACTACTGGTGGATTTGAGCTAGTTTCGAGGACGAAACTTTCTTTTAGTGGGGGAGGATGTGAAGACCCGAAATTCCCACTTATGGAGCACTGTTGCCTCTACAGCTTCTGGAGGCCTATGTGGCGCGTCGGCGGGGTTTGTGCACAATTTGGACGCAAGTGATGGACTTCGGGCTTAAGATGGATCACGTGGGTGATCGGTGGACTCCGTCAGAGCTTTAGAAGTGGTTTCGCGCGCAATGGATATTAAAATTGGACTCAGCGCGATGTTTGGATCAAGGAACACCTTTCCGGATGCCTTCGGCAATTTTTAGAGCTGGAATTTGGGAAAATGGACTTCGAATTTGGATTCAGCGCGCGAAAACGATGAAAATGGACTATTCACTTGCATTTTTCGGAGCTCGGATGACCCGGCACAGATTTTGAGGCAAATGGTACTGTTCCGGCGGCTAGGGCAGTGCCGGCGACGGCGAAGGGCGGCGGCGCGGCGACGGGCAGGCACAGGCACGGCGGCGGGCAGGCACGGGCAGTGCACGGCGCGCGGGGAGGCGCGCAGGCAGGCGCGCGGAGGCGCGGGCAGGTGCGCGGTCCACGGCGGAGGCGTGCACCCGGGTGCAGGGCACGTGGCGGATCCCGGTTGGCCGGCGCTGTAGGCGTGGTCCACAGAAAGTGTCGCGGGTGTACGGTGGACCGGTGGTGACACGTGGCGGTGTGTGTTTGGTGCAGTGTTGTGCGCTCGGTCCACGAAACCACTGCACCGCCTCGGGGCGCGTGCTTGCAGAGGGCGCAGGCGGCGCGCGCAGGCGCGTGCCAGGCGCGCGATGACCGGGCTTGCCACGTGTCGTCGTCCGGGCGGTCCACGTGGCGCGAGCTGGGTGGTCCACCGCCGCTGTTTCCTGTTTTGTGGGCTACGTAGAGGCCCGTGGGAGTTTCGGGCCTGCACAGTGTTGAGCCGGGCCCAACACTGTAGCAGCCCGGAAAATTCGGGCGCCCGGTTTTGGGACATATTCGGTATTATTCGATTTGTTTCTGGAGCCTATAAAAGCAATCCGAGCCGCCTTCTTCATGGCTTTTTCTGCATTTCCGAGCCTCCAATCACCCCGAGCCCTTAAGCAAAGTTGCTCCCCTACATGTTGCGCACCCTCTGGAGGAATTCTAGGATTTTTTGTGGCACACTTACCGAGGTTTTCATTTTTACGGCGCGGCGCGACGCTCGTCCATTTGTGTTCCCCTTCGTCGCGTTTCGGTGCGCGAGCTCCCCCGGCCTACTCCGACCACCTTTTTGAGCGATTTCTTCGCCGCTGGATCCGCGACGGACAGATCTACGATCTATGTATTTTCAGCTTTCCCTTATTTCGCGCTTCTCGAGGAGTTCTTCCATGTTTACTGTGACACTTTTCTGTGAAGGAGTTGTGGACAGCAGCGCGTTGTTTCGAGGATATCTCCGCAACAGGGCATCGGATTGAGACTAACCTTTGCACATTTTTCATCTACTCGACGCAAGGATTATCACAGTATTTTTCTTGGATTTTTCTGAGTTTTGCCCGAAGGTATATGTTTTTTCCCCTTATCTGTGCATGGAATTACAGTTATGTTGCTGTGTGGTTTTGCGCACCTGTACTGTGGAATTTTTAACTCGGCCTACGGGGCTCGGAATTGGACGTGCAGGTACTCATTTCGAAGGTATCGACGCGAGGATTGCTGTGTTATTTTTATTGGATTTTTCTGGGCACTTTCGGCAGGTGAAATAAGCGTATCTTTGGGACAGATTTTCAGTGTGTTTGTGCTTGGTTAATTTTGGGAATTTAAGTGTAACTTTGGACCTTTTGTTGTACCCTGGAGGGTTCGCGAGTGTTTTTGGAACACTGCTAGGAGCCGAGGGTTAAGCGACATGTACCGAGGGTGCAATTTTGGCAGATTTTGGACTGTGAGCGTCTACACACTTCACCGACTTCGGCTTTGCCTGCGGAAAGCGCTTCAGGTGGGTGCTTTGTTTCCAGAACCAGTTGACGGTTCTCTAATTCTGTATGTTAGGATGCATGCATGTTTAGGGTACATGGTTTATGTTTGCAAGGTAGGTAAGCGTGATAATGATAATTGTATAAATGATTGCAAGAATAGTATTTATGAGGTATACTGATGACTTGCATGATTTGGACATCTATGTTGATGATTAGTGTAAGCTTACCTAGGATAATGTTACGCTATGAGATTATGTAACATGCCATGTTAGCACATAGCCTTTCATGTGGTTGGTTTATGCTTTGGGTGTCACGCCCCGGGGGTTTTATTTTTTTAGCGGAAACGATACACAAAAGTAAGCGTAAGGTGCGTACAAAATTTTTGTTTAAAACCTCCTTCCCCGGCGCGTGCCCAGACCCGCCGCATATACAGATTTACTCGAAAATCGGGCAGAGTCTCCTCTGTATATGCACGACGTCGTGGCTATTACAACAGTCAAACACAAGCAATCATTTTCCATTTAATCACAACAGTTCGAAGTAGTACGGTGCATGAAGACTAAACAATACCCGTGGCCAGTCAAGTTGAAAGGATAAACTCACCGTTTTGAAAACAGGCCCACACGGCCTTAGGTTTCGAAAACAGGTTGGAAAACGGCATAAATCCACAGGGTTTGGAAAACGGGCCCACCCGACCCTAGACTTTTGAAAACGGTTTTCGAAGTCATTTTTCTTTTGTTTTCTAGTTGGTTTGTTTAGAAAACGGCCAAACGGGAACAATAAAGGAAACAGTAGTGCATAACCAGAACGAAAGTAATCAACATCCACACGACCCCACAAGGGTATCGAGAACCACACAGTAACCTACAATACCAAATGAAATGCAGAGAAAGTAAAGAAAACGGCATACTAGGGCTTCCACAGCCCGACGGCTCCCACCTCGGCCTCACCGTCGCCTACCTCTACCCCCTGGAGGTACCTGTCACAGAGTGGGTAGTCAGCGACACTATCATGATAACAATACCAAAGCAGTAAAGTAATACCAAGCCACAAAAGTAAGACTAGCCGGAGCAACCACTCTACTCATAACGGTAACTCGCAACCACCTGTACCACCTGCGACACCTGTAACCCCGGTAACACCTGTAACACCTGACCTCGTCGGGCACCAATCCCGGCAGGTCGCACACCTGACCTCGTCGGGCACCAATCCCGACAGGTCGCACCGCTCACACCTTGGTGCCTCGAACCCCACACCTACGGGGGCCCCACTACATCCCCTCGTGGGTAACACGGGTCGGAGACCGCCTTTCCGGAAAAGAGCACCCTTTGCGGTGGCCAGACCGCGGGTGCGCGTGTCGCAACTCGAGCATAAGAAACCAAGACACGGGGTAATATAGTACATCATAGAAACCGTCAGCGTTAGTACCGATTAACATTTAATAAAAATCCCTTTCGGAATACTAACACTATACTAAGCCTCGACCGAAAACCTACCTTTTCGCTGTCGCGCTCCTGAACGATGCTAGGTTCTCCCGCGTCTCGGGTGCCCGCTCGGACCTACAAGAACCTGTCATACAGGAGTCAGTAATTCAAGACTCCGCAAGATTAGAGACTAGAACACCCGGCGCCCCCCCCCCCCATGCGCACAATTCGTACACGTACGCGCCCGGTCCCCGCGCGACTGGGCGGCGTACTACCTGCGTGCGGCGCCGTCCGCATGCGGCGTCACCCACATGCGGCGCTGCCCACTTGTGGTGCGCGCGGCGCTGCCCACATGCGGCGCTGCCCGCATGCGGTGCCGCCCGCGTGCGGCGCCGCCCGCATGCGGCGTTGTCCGCATGCGGGGGCATGCGATGCCGCCCGCATGCGGCGCCGCCCGCATGCGGTGCCGCCCGCACGCGGCGCCGCCCGCACGCGGCGCCGCCCGCACGCGGCGCCGCCCGCACCCGCATGCGGTGCCGCCCGCATGCGCGCCGCCCGCATGCGGCGCCGCCCGCATGCGGTGCCGCCCGCACCCGCATGCGGTGCCGCCCACATGCGGCGCCGCCCGCATGCGGGGGCATGCGGCGCCGCCCGCATGCGGGGGCATGCGGCGCCGCCCGCATGCGGCGCCGCCCGCATGCGGATGCACACAGCGCCGCCCTCATGCGGCGCCGCCCGCATGCGGATGCACACAGCGCCGCCCTCATGCGGCGCCGCCCGCATGCGGTGCCGCCCGCTTGCGGCGCCGCCCGCATGCGTGGCTCCGTGCGTGCCGGCTCCGGTGACGGTGCCGACTCCCCTCCTCCCTTTTACCTAAGGGAACAAAGAAAAGCCCAAATCAAGAACCCTAACCTATGCTCACCTTGGTTTCGTCGGCTAGGGTTGATCTAGGGGACGATCGTCCTGTTCTTGCGTGCCCGGTAACGAAGGGTATGCCGGTGCTCTTCCCTCTCCTCACCCGCTCCGCCTTGCTTCTCCCCTCGATCGGTTGGGAACTGAAAGGTTGGGAAACTGAAAGGTTGGGGAAGTGGGTTCCTTGCACTTCGGGTTTCGTACGCAGGGGAGTTGTGGGGAGTTGTGGGAAGTTACGCGGAGTTGTGGGGAGTTGTGGGGAGTTGTGGGAAGTTGCGGGGAGTTGTGGGGAGTTGTGGGAAGTTGCACGACAGGGAAAAGGCCGGAGCGGTTAAGATGGCGGGAGCGGTTAAGATGGGGAATGGGAATGAACCCATTTCAAGTCAAAAGCGGGTAATAAGTCGGGTGCGAACCAGGGTCCGGTCTGCCTAAAAAACCGCGCTAACCACCTGAACAGCTAGCCACCTTCCGGAATTTATTCCGGGAGATTCCGGCGTCGGAATTCAAAACCGATTGCACCGCCGTTCTCCGTTTCGCGAGCTTTATTAACTAAAAATACCCGCGAGCCCCGATGGTCTGTCCGGAAACAAGGAATTATTCGATCACCCTCCAGCCCCCGAAACGAATTGCGAAATAAACGAAACCAAAAGTAGACCCAAAAACATTTTAAACCAGCGGCTACTACACCACTCACCTCTTAAAACGAGTTTCGTCCTCGAAACTCAATCCTGGTTCGCGGTAAAGAGATAGGGGTAGCCCTCCCTCATCTTCGATTCTAGTTCCCACGTCGCTTCCCGGTCCTCGTGGTTGTTCCAGTGCACCTTCACATCGGGGATGACTCGGTTTTCGAAGCGTCTTGCTTTCTCTTGCTAGTATTCGCACAGGGGTTTCCTCGAAGCTTAGGTCCTCCTTTAGTTCGAGTGTCGAGACGTCCAGGACATGCGACGGGTTGGAGAGGTATTTCTTGAGCATCGAAACGTGGAACACGTCGTGAATCCGGTTGAGGTTCGGTGGTAGGGCAAGGCGGTAAGCCACTGGGCCAATCCGCTCCAGGATCTCGAATGGCCCCACGAACCGCGGGCTCAGCTTGCGTTTTAACCCGAATCGCTTGATTCCCCTGGACGGCGAGACCCGCAAAAACACGTGTTCTCCCACCTGGAACTCTAAGTCGCGGCGTCTCCGATCCGCGTAGCTCTTTGTCGACTCTGGGCGGTTAGTAAGCGCTGTCTGATAAGGCGCACCTTCTCTTCTGTTTCTTCCACCAGGTCGGGTTCCCAAGAACTTCCGTTCTCCCAAGTTGTCCCAACAGATCGGGGATCGGCAGCGTCTCCCGTATAAAGCTTCGTAGGGTGCCATCAGGATGCTGGCCTGGGTGGCTATTGTTGTAAGCGAATTCTACAAGTGGTAGGTAACGCTTCCCAACCGACTCCCCAATCGAGTACACAGGCCCGAAGCAGGTCCTCTAGCGTCTGTATCACTCGCTCCGACTGCCCGTCTGTCTGAGGGTGGAAGGCTGTGCTGAAGTGCAATTTAGTCCCCAAGGCTTGTTGTAGGCTCTGCCAAAACTTTGAGACGAAACGCGTGTCTCTGTCTGATGTGATCGATGCCGGTACCCCATGCAGTCTCACAATCTCGCTGAGGTAGACTTGAGCCAACCGCTCTCTGGTCCAGGTTGTGTGAATCGGCAGGAAGTGCGTTGACTTAGTTAGCCGGTCCACCACACCCATATTGTGTCATGTCCTTGCTGTGAACGTGGGAACCCGGTGACAAAGTCCATGGTGATATGATCCCACTTCCACTCCGGTACCGGTAAGGGTTGTAACTTTCCCGCCGGCCGTTGATGTTCCGCCTTTATCTGTTGACACACCAGGCAATGAGCTACAAATCGAGTCACATCCCTCTTCATCTTGGGCCACCAGAAGGTCTGCTTAAGGTCCCTGTACATCTTCGTGCCTCCTGGATGCGCTGCATAAGGGGCGCTGTGTGCCTCAGATAGGATTTCCTTCTTCAATTCCGGGGTATCCGGCACACAAATCCGCCCGCGGAACCGTAGAGTGCCGTCGCCTTCCACTGAAAAGTCACCTTCCTGATCCGGTGAGATCTTGTCTCTTACGAGCTGTAAGTGCGAGTCCGCCTGCTGTCCCTCTCGAATCTTCTCGAGCAGTGTTGGCTTGACCACCAAAGTTAGAAGTTGCGCAACCGTGCCTGCTGGCACTACTTCCAACCCTAGTCGTGAAAATTCCGCGATCAAGTTGCTCTGCTCAGTTATCGCACCTAGCGATCCTCCCTCCAATCGCCCTTCCTGCTCAGAGCGTCCACTACCACGTTTGCTTTCCCGGGGTGGTATTGGATCGTTAGGTCGTAATCCTTCAGTAACTCAAGCCACCGCCTCTGCCGCAGGTTTAGTTCCTTTTGGGTGAATAGGTATTTAAGACTCTGGTGATCTGAGAAGATGTTACAATGGACACCAAAGAGATAGTGTCTCCATAACTTCAGGACGAAGACACGCCTCTAATGCCGTCGTCGGGGCGGTGGTAACACCTCGTCCGCTACAGTCGCTGTAGGGAGCACTCCCGCGAAGTTTCCCCCACCGGGGTTTGAACCGACCAACAACTAGGTAGGGTTCTCTTTTCAGAACCATTGTAAGGGGTTCCTACCTGGCGCCCGACCCGCCTTCCCTCCCCGTGACATGGCGTTCACAACTCCTAAGACGGACTAGTGGAGTGACCCCACTCCAAACCATAAACCCCCCCCCCCCCCCACCCCGGGCACAACCGCACAGTACACGGAGAAAGAAAAAGACAAAAAACGGAAGGATGAAAGTCGAGGCCTAACCAAAAAGAGGTAAAGAAAAAAAAAAATACCTGTGATTCCCGGTTCTAGGATTCTGCATCACTGCTCCCCGGGGCGGCTGGGGAGGTCCGTCCACAACCTCTGGGCCAGCCACGTTCGGTGTGGCGGGGTGGGGACTCGGTATCGGAAGAGTCCGTCAGGCGTAGGTCATCAGGTCTCGGTGCCGGGGGTCTGGTGACGCCCGGCTTCCTGGGGCACTCGTAATGTGTGTGGCCCGGCCTGCCACACCGGAAGCAATGTTCGTCCCGCCAAGGGGCAATTCATCATTGAATGCGCACCATCACAAATGACGCAAGGCGTTGGTGGTTCAGGTCCCTCCCTCGTCGCCTGCCCGGGTTTCGGCCATTTCTTCTGGTGCTTGGTTGTTCTGCCGCTCTGGTAGGGGTCCCCTGTCGGGCCGGGGTAGGGGTGGCCCGTCGTGTACGCTCTAGCTCTGCGCGCACGGCCAAGTTGACCGCTCCTGAAAGGTGGAAACGCCAGTTGGTGGTATCCCACGGGGGTTAACACCACCGGTGCCGTGCTGGGCGTGGTCGACACCCTCCAGCTCCTGGGTCAGTATACCCACGTGCTCCGCGAGACATAGCAGTTGCCCAGCCACGTCGCGCAGTTGGTTGCGTAGTAAGCGGTTCGCCTCTGCCGCAAGGTCCATGTCCGCAGCAGTTACCCACCCAAAATCGGGCTTCTATCTGTGCACACCAAGGAAACGCATCAGTCCCATCATACCAGGAAAAACCGAGCGTAAATAAACCACACTATTTCCCCTCCCCACGTTCACTCGCGTCCTACACCCTTACGTCCTACACATTTCATTTATTCGTAGTTAAGTGTGATATCTCGGTGGATGTTGGGCGTCACTGTTGTGATTAAAGCAAAGACTCTGATACCATCTTAATCTGTCACGCCCGAGGGTTTTTTTTTTTAGCGGAAACGATACACAAAAGTAAGCGTAAGGTGCGTACAAAATTTTTGTTTAAAACCTCCTTCCCCGGCGCGTGCCCGGACCCGCCGCATATACAGATTTACTCGAAAATCGGGCAGAGTCTCCTCTGTATATGCACGGCGTCGCGGCTATTACAACAGTCAAACACAAGCAATCATTTTCCATTTAATCACAACAGTTCGAAGTAGTACGGTGCATGAAGACTAAACAATACCCGTGGCCAGTCAAGTTGAAAGGATAAACTCACCGTTTTGAAAACAGGCCCACACGGCCTTAGGTTTCGAAAACAGGTTGGAAAACGGCATAAATCCACAGGTTTTGGAAAACGGGCCCACCCGACCCTAGACTTTTGAAAACGGTTTTCGAAGTCCTTTTTCTTTTGTTTTCTAGTTGGTTTGTTTAGAAAACGAACAAACGGGAACAATAAAGGAAACAGTAGTGCATAACCAGAACGAAAGTAATCAACATCCACACGACCCCACAAGGGTATCGAGAACCACACAGTAACCTACAATACCAAATGAAATGCAGAGAAAGTAAAGAAAACGGCATACTAGGGCTTCCACAGCCCGACTGCTCCCACCTCGGCCTCACCGTCGCCTACCTCTACCCCTGGAGGTACCTGTCACAGAGTGGGTAGTCAGCGACACTATCATGATAACAACCAAAGCAGTAAAGTAATACCAAGCCACAAAAGTAAGACTAGCCGAGCAACCACTCTACTCATAACGGTAACTCGCAACCACCTGTACCACCTGTGACACCTGTAACCCCGGTAACACCTGTAACACCTGACCTCGTCGGGCACCAATCCCGGCAGGTCGCACACCTGACCTCGTCGGGCACCAATCCCGACAGGTCGCACCGCTCACACCTTGGTGCCTCGAACCCCACACCTACGGGGGCCCCACTACATCCCCTCGTGGGTAACACGGATCGGAGACCGCCTTTCGGAAAAGAGCACCTTTGCGGTGGCCAGACGCGGGTGCGCGTGTCGCAACTCGAGCATAAGAAACCAAGACACGGGGTAATATAGTACATCATGGAAACCTCAGCGTTAGTACCGATTAACATTTAATAAAAATCCCTTTCGGAATACTAACACTATACTAAGCCTCGACCGAAAACCCACCTTTCGCTGTCGCGCTCCTGACCGATGCTAGGTTCTCCCGCGTCTCGGGTGCCCGCCCGACCTACAAGAACCTGTCATACAGGAGTCAGTAATTCAAGACTCCGCAAGATTAGAGACTAGAACACCCGGCGCCCCCCCCCCTCCCCCCTTGCGCACAATTCGTACACGTACGCGCCCGCGCCCCGCGCGGCTGGGCGGCCGTACTACCTGCGTGCGGCGCCGTCCGCATGCGGCGTCACCCACATTCGGCGCTGCCCCTTGTGGTGCGCTCGGCGCTGCCCACATGCGCGCTGCCCGCATGCGGGCGCGCCAGCGCCGCCCGCATGCGGCCTGCCCGCATGCGGTGCGCGCCCCGGCGTGCGGCGCCGCCGCATGTGGCCTGTCCCGCATGCGGGCGCACGCGGCGCCGCCCGCACGCGGCGCCCTCCCGCAGCTCGCTCCGCCCGCACGCTCGCCGCACGGACTCGGCGCCGCACGGACAGCGGCGCCGCACGCACGCGGCGCCGCCCGCCATGCGGTGCCGCCCCACACCGCATGCGGTGCCGCCCGCATGCGGCGCCGCCCGCATGCTGCGCCGCCCGCAGCGGCGCCGCCCGCATGCGGTGCAAGCCCTCACCCGCATGCGGTGCTGCCCGCATGCGGCGCCGCCCGCACCCGCATGCGTGCTGCCCGCATGCGGCCCGCCCGCATGCCGCTGCCCCAGGCGCGCCGCCCCGCATCGTATGCACGCGGCGCCGCCCGCTGCGGTGCAGCCCGCACCGCATGCGGTGCCGCTCGCATGCGGCGCCACCCGCATGCGGCGCTGCCCTCATGCGGGGCATGCGGCGCCGCCCGCATGCGGCGCCGCCCGCATGCGGATGGCACGCGGCGCGCCGCATGCGGTGCCGCCCTCTTGCGGCGCCGCATGCATGCGTCTCCGTGCGTGCCGGATCCGGTGACGGTTGCCGACTCCCTCCTCCCTTTTGCCTAAGAGAACCAGAAAGCCCAAATCAAGAACCCTAACCTATTCACCTTGGTTCGTCTGCGTAGGGTTGATCTAGGGGACGATCGTCATGTTTCTTGCGTGCCCGGTAACGAAGGGTATGCGGCGGTCTTCCCTATCCTCACCCGCTCCGCCTTGCTTCTTCCTCGATCGGTTGGGAAACTGAAAGGTTGGAAATGAAAGGTTGGGGAATGGGTTCCTTGCACTGGGGGTTGCGTACGCAGGGAGTGTGGGGAGTTGTGGAAGTTACGGGGAGTTGTGGGGAGTTGTGGGAGTGTGGGAAGTTGCGGGGAGTTGTGGGGAGTTGTGGGAAGTTGCACGACAGGGAAAAGGTGGGAGCAGTTAAGATGGCGGGAGCGGTTTAAGATTGGGAATTGGAATGACCCATTTTCAAGTCAAAAGCAGGTAATAATCGGGTGCGAACCAGGGTCCGTCTGCCTGAAAACCGCGCTGCCACCTGAACTGCTAGCCACCTTCCGGAATTTATTCCGGGAGATTC
>CM055061.1:21545483-21573386 GCA_029204045.2 Tillandsia leiboldiana
CCCGCGCGGCTCCGACCCCGCGCGGGGCCCGCCTGCTGCGAACCCCGGTGCGGCGCCGACATGCGCGGGTGAGCTGCCCGCAAGGCGCGGGCCGCCCCTCGTGGCGCCAAGCCCGCTGGGTACCCGCCTGCGGGTGGCTCGCCCTTCCCATTCGTGTGGCGTTGGGCGCCGTGATGACCGGACGGGGGATTCCTCCCCTCGCGGTAAGCAAGAACACCGAAGGAATAAGAAACAAGGTAACCGCTAACCTCGGTGTTCGTCGGCGAAGTATGAAGGAGAAGGATCGTCCCGTTTCGCGCTTGCCGGATGTCCGCATGGGAGTGCGATCGACCTTCCTTTCCCCGATCACGACGCCTCGGTTCTCCACGCCGACCGATAAAGGGAAGAAGACACGTGGTGATCGGGTTCCTCGTACGCGCTCAGAGGTGACCTAACGTATAGGGCAAGAGGAGTGGAAAATAAAACCCTAAGCCCCAAATCACGAATTAAATCGATCGGTCGAAATGAGGAGTGGGAATGAACCCAAACCCCTGACTACTGAAAAGAACTGAAGTTCGGGTCGGAACCAGAGTCCGTTTGCCTCAAAACACGTGCTGGATCGCCCGGGCTGCTAGCAACCCTCGAAATTTATTTTGGGAGATCCCAGGCTCGGTAATTCAGATCCGATCACGCCACGTTCTCCGTTTCGCAAGCTTTATGCCTAAAAATACCCGCGAGCCCCGATGGCTGCCCAGAAAGAAAAGTGGATTAATACCCACCCGCCGGACCACAAAAAGAGGTGCGAAATTCAGCAGATCAAATGAACAGCTTCCGAAAAACAATAACGAAGGCGGTTACTACACCACTCACCTCTTAAAAATGAGTTTCGTCCCCGAAAATCAAATCTGGGTCGCGGTGAAAAGATTGGGGGTAGCACTACCTCATTTTTGACTCCAGGTCCCAAGTTTCTTCTCGCTCCTCATGGTTGCTCCAGAGCACCTTCACGTAGGGGATGGCTCGATTTCGCAGTGTTTTACTTTCCCTTGCTAGGATCCGCACTGGGGTTTCGTCGAAGCTCAGGTCCTCCTTAAGTTCGAGAGTAGAGACGTCTAGAACATCTGATGGGTCGGGAAGGTATTTCCGGAGCATCGAAACATGGAACACGTCGTGGACTTGGTCGAGGTTTGGTGGTAGGGCAAGGCGGTAAGCCACCGGGCCAATGCGCTCCAAGATCTCGAACAGCCCTACAAACCGTGGGCTCAACTTGCCCTTCAGCCCGAAACGCTTAATTCCCCTGGATGGCGAGACTCGTAGCAACACGTGCTCTCCCACTTCGAATTCCAAGTCGCGGCGCCTCTGGTCTGCGTAGCTCTTCTGTCGACTCTGGGCGGTCAATATGCGCTGTCCCAAGAACTTCCGTTCCCCTAAGTCGTCCCAACGATCGGGGATCAGTAGCGCCTCCCATATAAGGGTTCGTAGTGGTGCCATCTGTATGCTGTCCTGGTAGCTGTTGTGTAGTAACCATGCTTTTAAAATCCAGAATTCAGGTTTAAATAATTTCCAGAATTATTAAATAGCAAAAATTTGTAGATAGTAGTGCAGCAGCGGCCCTAAAATATCGACTTTTGATCGGGGTCTGATCTGGAAAATCTGAGATCACCTTTTCGATCGTCTCGTCGAAACATAGAAGTTTCATATTCATATGTTTTCGATCCGACGGTCGGATCTTCCAGAAATCAGAAATCAAAAAAGCGGGCCCCGCGACTTAAAGTGAATAGTAACCCTCGATTTTTTAATCCCTCGCAAGCACTAACGGCCAACTACTATCTGGGATTTTAACATAGGAGTATGAGTAATGGATCCTAGCTAATTTCGACGTTCTGAGCGCAATGGCACTGACGGATTTCGCGTTGGCGACCCGGGTGCATCGAAGTGCGTGCCACGCGCGATAATTCGACGAACTTTATGGAACGACTTTTAATCCGAGCGTCGAACAAACCAAACAAATACGCTACTTGACAGGTCTAGACGAGCCGGACGTCGTGGCGAAGTCCGTCTCGCAAAACAACGATCGGATTGCCTCGGAATGCGTGAAAACAAACCTAAAAATGGATTAATTTGTAAGAAACTATAATATTTTATGTACCAAAAATTAGGGGCTTAAACCATAAGGTGTGGGAGCGTTTTGTATCTCCTGTGAAGATCCCAGAGGCTGGGGTTGAGTGTGAACAGAGTTTGAGGATAATTTACAAAGAATCTTGCATTAAGGAAATAAGTGACTCTTGATCTTCATGGGTGCATGCACGAGGGGTCAGGCGGGGGAGTCCGAGGCATCACTTGATCCTCTGCATCTCCCAAACTAATTCCCGAAGTGCTGGGTGACTGGGACATAAACTCCATTAGAAAGAACTCGAGAGAGAGAGAGAGAGAGAGAAAGAAGGAGTTGGACCAAAACTCTTCTAAGGTGGAGTTGTAGTGATCTGAGGATTTCTCTGGTGACTGTGGACTCTGCTGGAGTTGGCTGAGGTCGCGCGAGGAAGAGGAAGAAGGAACCCGGCTTCTTCCTATCTTCCCCGAATCCGGCAAAGGTGAGTGCACTTAACCAAAGGTTATTTGTACCCTAGACCCCTAGAAGTAGGTTAATTAGAACCTTAGGATACTCCCTGCAAAGTCTGAGCCTCCCGTGCATGTTGCATGGCCGGCGGGAGCAAGTAATGGTCGGAATCCTAGGTTTGCTCCGCCGCGGCCGTTCTCTGGAACAAGGGGATCAAAAAGAAAAATAAAATGATGGGGATGAACTGTAGGGCATGTAGAATAAGTCTACAAAATTTGGGCATTTATGGTGGAGTATTTTTTGGAGAAAACTCATGCCCTAGTTTTCGGATATTTTGCAAGTTGGCCGAGCTTGGTGCTCCGGCGCCGGCGGGCTTCTCCGATGCCGGCCACATGCCCGAAGTGAGCTGGGATCAAGAGGATCCCAAACATGCTGTTGCATGGCTACCATGCATCCCGAAAACTCGGGTGCCATGGTTAACCCGAATTGGAACAATACCGCGGGCCGCCGGCGCTCCGGCCACCTCCGGCCGGGAAGGAAGGGTTGGGAAGCTTCGTGTGGGGCAGAGGAACCTTTCCATCCATGTTGGAGAGCTTCATGTTGCCTCTGGAAAATTCCACCATTAGAGGTGGAGGAGCTCCAAACCGAGCTCACTCCAGCCGCGCCGCCGCCGTGCCCTGTCGCCGGGCACGGGTTCAGGAAGCATCACCTTGAGGTTTGGGGAGGTTTTGTGCAATTGGATTGGTTCCAGAACCTCTAGATCAATGGTCACGATTTTCAAAGTTTTAGTCTTCTTCTTCCTCCTTGAGCCCGACTAACCTTGAGTATTTGGTCTGCTCCAAGATGAGGAGAAAGACTCCAGACACTTAGTAGAATATTTTGCTTCAAAACATATTGCCCCAGATACCCTCTGTGCAGAGAATCGAAATCGAAAAATGGCTTATGTGAATGTTAACAAGTTATGCACACCACCTGTTTGATTAAATGCCACAATGAACTTTTAATTGGAATTTGACAAAGATATAAATATCAAAGTTGCTTAGAAATGTTCCCTGAGCTTGATGCTCACTTCAGACCAAGATGGTTCTGTGTGGATCAAAGAATGGAGCATAGTAAACTTGTAAGTGTGCAAGGCTTTGGTTCTGGTTAAACCAGCAATTCTGGGCTACAAAGAAGGTGAGCCCTAGTGCCCTGGCACTGTCCAGAGAAACTTTTATATACAAAGTTTTAATGTTTGAAGACTAGATTAAAAGTTGTAGTAAAACTTACCTATAAGAGTATATTTGAACAAACAATGTTCCGGGCTGTTAGCGAAGCCGCGATAGTGTGCCCTAGGCTAATTTGGGGTCACTGGACATGATGCTCGCGTTAAAAACTGATTTTGAAGATCCGGAGAAACAAAATTCATTTTGGCTAGGTTGGAAGAATATTTTATGGCCCGAAGTTTTCCTCGGGTCCCGTGCTGCCGCAAATTGGTGAGCACGGTGTTCAGCAAGATAAATTTCACCTGCTGGAAGTAACGGTTCGTTAAAATGAATCTCCAGTTGAAAGAACGAGCGAAAACAGTGCCCGAACTGGCACTAAAAGTGAAAATTTAAAAGCCCTAGGGGTCTAGATGCAAAAGTCACATCATTTACTGGTTAGTAAGTTGATTCCTGAACCTTAATTCACATTCAGGGTTATTCGGTAGCATCTGGTGTGCTGAGCGTACAGTTGGTTCAGTTTGGCCGCCTGCGTTATATCAGGTGGGTTATCTTCGGTCCGGGCTTTATCAGTTCGGCCCTCGGTGTACGGTATTGGTTGGACTCCTGTTTTTGGTAACCTAGTTTATCTTGAGCCTGTCTGCCTTTGGTTGCAATATATATTACTGTTAGTTGCTTTGACTGATTGGCCATTTCGTAGTTGCACTCCTATGCTTGATTATTATATTGATCTACCAATGCTTGAGCCTGCCTTCCTTTGATTCAGTTATTTGCTACGTCATACCTGCTTTATGCCTGATTATGATCTTCTTTAGTGATCTTTACCATATCTAGTGATTAGTTGTTTCCAGTGGTTATATTATTGCTCTACATATTGCCAAGCCTGTTTGTCCTGTCGATCAAATGATACACTGCTGAGCACATAGATTTGTTTAACTGATGTTTTTACCGAGCTTCGTAGGGTCGCCGGAGTCTGTTCTTGTTTGATAGGATAAAGGCAATTGCTCTACGAGGTTTGGAAACCCAAGCTTCGTAGTGTCGCCTGAGTCTGTTCTTGTTTGATAGGACGAGGGCAATGCTCTTCGGGGTGTGGACTTTTCAAAACAGTTTTCTTAAAAATATGTGTTTAAGTTTTGTATTATTTGGTTGGTCTGCATGATTGAGTTGAGTTTTTCGGTTGAGCTTATGCTGAGTTGAGATTTGCCTTGGTCTTGCATATGAGTTGAGATTCAGTTGATTTGGCTATTGCATCCCAGTGGGGATTTCCCGGCTTGTTGCCGATTACCCGGTCAGTGGACCGCCAGTTTGAGCATTTGCACATGATTCGCCCGCACCGTTGTTCTTCACGTACACTAGCGGACTGATCCCCCGTAGCGGTGTACTTTACCGGTAAAGTGGTTAGCTGAGGCAACCCGTGACCCTAGTTTGGGGAATGTCAACCAGGTGGTGCCAAGTGGGCAGCCTTGCCTGAGGTCTTGAGAAGGCCAATATGGTAGCTTGTGATTGGGTCTTTGCGTTTTCATCTATTTGATGCATGTGTTGTTAAGTTGCTTTAACATGATTCTTTGATTCTTTGATCTGGCTTCTAGTTATCTACCTATATATGATTCCATGTGATGTCTTTGATTATAATCTCATTGTTATCTTGCTGATTGTCCTAACTCCTTGATGCGTTGATTATCCTGATACATGTTTGTCCTGTTTTAAATTCTGCTAAAATTATCTCCTATGCTCGTACCCAGATTATAAGTTTTTCTTTCTTTACAGCACCAGTTATATATCTGCTTTACCCTAACCCCTGATCTATTACTATCCTCTAGCATTGTATACCAGTAGGTACGATCTGCTATTTCTCGGCTCGTCGTGCCCACTAGGATACACTCCGGTGTGTCTCACACCCTCGGGTGACTGTTTTTCAGGCCGAGCGGGTGCTGGGATGTCGGGACGTGTTGGTGAGATTCCGTGTTAGATGTTGACCCTGGACAGCCAAAGTTCATGTATTATTTGATGTTAAAAGAAAGAGTTGTAATTCAGATGTAAATAATTGTAAAGTTAATTATAACTTTTGCTTGTAGTTGTACGTAGTTAGTACTCTGATGATTGTTGCCAAGCTAGCCGTGCATATATAGAAAAGGCTCAATTCCATTGGGGATTGGGACTCTTCTATATATGTGGCGGTCTGTCATTGCCCTGGTTGTTTTTGCAACTCTGATTTTAAAAAAAAAATTTATACACTAGTTTTTGAACTCGGGGCGTGACAGATTAGATGGTATCAGAGCAATAGGAATACGATGTCTAGGTTTGGCTAGGAACGAACTCTAGGATGACTTGTGGTCACGAGAGAGCGCTGGATTTCGGAATAGTGGTTTGGAACTTAGATGTGTTTCGTATTCAGGTTTTGAGAATCGTTGTTAGTGAAGAGTAGTCGCGGTCATGGTTTCGACCGTGGGATTGATGTTTCAGTGGAGCCAGAGGGCTCAGATCCGTACTTGTGGTTCAAAGATTGACCCCGTAATGGTAGTGACATTTGGTAAAGGTTATATTCTAACGACATAGAGACTGTGTAGGAAGGCATGTGATGTACCTTCAGATGTGAGTTGTGTCCCCAACTAGTGGTTGGCGACAGATCTATGGTATTCGCTTTTCTTTTGGTAAGCCACGTTGGGCGGCCGACAACGTACTTCCGAAAGAACCGAGAAATACTCTGCCCTGTACAAGGGGAATATTCAGATTGGGTCTAAATGAGTAATCTGAGAGTTGTCAATATTTGTGACTGATTTGTCACTACTGTGAACCTGTTAGAGGCGTAATAGTGAATTAGTTAAGTTTAAGTTTCGGGGACGAAACTTCTTAAAGTGGTGAGTGATTGTAGTAACCATGATTGTTAAAATCCAGAATTCAGGTTTAAATAATTTCCAGATTATTTAAATAGCAAAAATTTGTAGATAGTAGTGCAGCAATGGCCCCTAAAAATATCGACTTTTGATCGGGGTCTGATCGGAAAATTCTGAGATCACCTTTTCGATCGTCCTCGTCGAAACATAGAAGTTTCATATTCATATGTTTCCGATCCGACGGTCGGATCTTTCCAGAAATCAGAAATCAAAAAGCGGGAGGCCCCGCGACTTAAGAGTGAATAGTAACCCTCGATTTTTAATCCCTCGTAAGCACTAACGGCCAAACTACTATCTGGGATTTTAACATAGGAGTATGAGTAATGGATCCTAGCTAATTCGACGTTCTGAGCGCAATGGCACTGACGGATTTCGCGTTTGGCGACCCGGGTGCATCGAAGTGCGTGCCACGCGCGATAATTCGACAAACTTTATAGGAACGACTTTTAATCCGAGCGTCGAACAAACCAAACAAATACGCTACTTGACAGGTCTCGACGAGCCGGACGTCGTGGCGAAGTCCGTTTCGCAAAACAACGATCGGATTGCCTCGGAATGCGTGAAAAACACCTAAAAATGGATTAATTTGTAAGGAACTATAATATTTTATGTACCAAAAATTAGGGCTTAAACCATAAGGTGTTGGGAGCGTTTTGTATCTCCTGTGAAGATCCCAGAGGCTGGGGTTGAGTGTGAACAGAGTTTGAGGATATTTTACAAAGAATCTTGCATTAAGGAAATAAGTGACTCTTGATCTTCATGGGTGCATGCAACGAGGGGTCAGGCGGGGGAGTCCGAGGCATCACTTGATCCTCTGCATCTCCCAAACTAATTCCCGAAGTGCTGGGTGACTGGGACATAAACTCCATTAGAAAAGAACTCGAGAGAGAGAGAGAGAGAGAGAGAAAGAAGGAGTTGGACCAAACTCTTCTAAGGTGGAGTTGTAGGATCTGAGGATTTCTCTGTGACTGTGGGACTCTGCTGGAGTTGGCTGAGGTTCGCGCGAGGAAGAGGAAGAAGGAACCCGGCTTCTTCCTATCTTCCCGAATCCGGCAAAGGTGAGTGCACTTAACCAAGGTTATTGTACCCTAGACCCCTAGAAGTAGGTTAATTAGAACCTTAGGATACTCCCTGCAAAGTCTGAGCCTCCCATGCATGTTGCATGCCCGGCGGGAGCAAGTAATGGCCGGAATCCTAGGTTTGCTCCGCCGCGGCCGTCTCTGGAACAAGGGGATCAAAAAGAAAAATAAAATGATGGGGATGAACTGTACGGCATGTAGAATAAGTCTACAAAATTTGGGCATTTATGGTGGAGTATTTTTGGAGAAAACTCATGCCCTAGTTTTCGGATATTGTTGCAAGTTGGCCGAGCTTGGTGCTCCGGCGCCGGCGGGCTTCTCCGACGCCGGCCACATGCCCGGAAGTGATGCTGGGATCAAGAGGATCCCAAACATGCTGTTGCATGGCTACCATGCATCCCGAAAACTCGGGTGCCATGGTTAACCCGAATTGGAACAATACCGCGGCCGCCGGCGCTCCGGCCACCTCCGGCCGGGAAGGAAGGGTTGGGAAGCTTCGTGTGGGGCAGAGGAACCTTTCCATCCATGTTGGAGAGCTTCATGTTGCCCTCTGGAAAATTCCACCATTAGAGGTGGAGGAGCTCCAAACCGAGCTCACTCCAGCCGCGCCGCCGCCGTGCCCTGTCGCCGGGCACGGGTTCAGGAAGCATCACCTTGAGGTTTGGGGAGGTTTTGTGCAATTGGATTGGTTCCAGAACCTCTGGATCAATGGTCACGATTTTCAAAGTTTTAGTCTTCTTCTTCCTCCTTGAGCCCGACTAACCTTGAGTATTTGGTCTGCTCCAAGATGAGGAGAAAGACTCCAGACACTTAGTAGAATATTTTGCTTCAAACATATTGCCCCAGATACCCTCTGTGCAGAGAATCGAAAATCGAAAAATGGCTTATGTGAATGTTAACAAGTTATGCACACCACCTGTTTGATTAAATGCCACAATGAACTTTTAATTGGAATTTGACAAAGATATAAATATCAAAGTTGCTTAGAAATGTTCCCTGAGCTTGATGCTCACTTCAGACCAAGATGGTTCTGTGTGGATCAAAGAATGGAGCATAGTAAACTTGTAAGTGTGCAAGGCTTTGGTTCTGGTTAAACCAGCAATTCTGGGCTACAAAGAAGGTGAGCCCTAGTGCCCTGGCACTGTCCAGAGAAACTTTTATATACAAAGTTTTAATGTTTGAAGACTAGATTAAAAGTTGTAGTAAAACTTACCTATAAGAGTAATATTTGAACAAAACAATGTTCCGGGCTGTTAGCGAAGCCGCGATAGTGTGCCCTAGGCTAATTTGGGGTCACTGGACATGATGCTCGCGTTAAAAACTGATTTTGAAGATCCGGAGAACAAAAATTCATTTTGGCTAGGTTGGAAGAATATTTTATGGCCCGAAGTTTTCCTCGGGTCCCGTGCTGCCGCAAATTGGTGAGCACGGTGTTCAGCAAGATAAATTTCACCTGCTGGAAGTGACGGTTCGTTAAATGAATCTCCAGTTGAAAGAACGAGCGAAAACAGTGCCCAAACTGGCACTAAAGTGAAAATTTAAAAGCCCCAGGGGTCTAGATGCAAAGTCACATCATTTACTGGTTAGTAAGTTGATTCCTGAACCTTAATTCACATTCAGGGTTATTCGGTAGCATCTGGTGTGCTGAGCGTACAGTTGGTTCAGTTTGGCCGCCTGCGTTATATCAGGTGGGTTATCTTCGGTCTGGGCTTTATCAGTTCGGCCCTCGGTGTACGGTATTGGTTGGACTCCTGTTTTGGTAACCTAGTTTATCTTGAGCCTGTCTGCCTTTGGTTGCAATATATATTACTGTTAGTTGCTTTGACTGATTGGCCATTTCGTAGTTGCACTCCTATGCTTGATTATTATATTGATCTACCAATGCTTGAGCCTGCCTTCCTTTGATTCAGTATTTGCTACGTCATACCTGCTTTATGCCTGATTATGATCTTCTTTAGTGATCTTTACCATATCTGCTGATTAGTTGTTTCCAGTGGTTATATTATTGCTCTACATATTGCCAAGCCTGTTTGTCCTGTCGATCAAATGATACACTGCTGAGCACATAGATTTGTTTAACTGATGTTTTTACCGAGCTTCGTAGGGTCGCCGGAGTCTGTTCTTGTTTGATAGGATAAAGGCAATTGCTCTACGAGGTTTGGAAACCCAAGCTTCGTAGTGTCGCCTGAGTCTGTTCTTGTTTGATAGGACGAGGGCAATGCTCTTCGGGGTGTGGACTTTTCAAAACAGTTTTCTTAAAAATATGTGTTTAGGTTTTGTATTATTTGGTTGGTCTGCATGATTGAGTTGAGTTTTTCGGTTGAGCTTATGCTGAGTTGAGATTTGCCTTGGTCTTGCATATGAGTTGAGATTCAGTTGATTTGGTTATTGCATCCCAGTGGGGATTTCCCGGCTTGTTGCCGATTACCCGGTCAGTGGACCGCCAGTTTGAGCATTTGCACATGATTCGCCCGCACCGTTGTTCTTCACGTACACTAGCGGACTGATCCCCCGTAGCGGTGTACTTTACCGGTAAAGTGGTTAGCTGAGGCAACCCGTGACCCTAGTTTGGGGAATGTCAACCAGGTGGTGCCAAGTGGGCAGCCTTGCCTGAGGTCTTGAGAAGGCCAATATGGTAGCTTGTGATTGGGTCTTTGCGTTTTCATCTATTTGATGCATGTGTTGTTAAGTTGCTTTAACATGATTCTTTGATTCTTTGATCTGGCTTCTAGTTATCTACCTATATATGATTCCATGTGATGTCTTTGATTATAATCTCATTGTTATCTTGCTGATTGTCCTAACTCCTTGATGCGTTGATTATCCTGATACATGTTTGTCCTGTTTTAAATTCTGCTAAAATTATCTCCTATGCTCGTACCCAGATTATAAGTTTTTCTTTCTTTACAGCACCAGTTATATATCTGCTTTACCCTAACCCCTGATCTATTACTATCCTCTAGCATTGTATACCAGTAGGTACGATCTGCTATTTCTCGGCTCGTCGTGCCCACTGGGATACACTCCGGTGTGTCTCACACCCTCGGGTGACTGTTTTTCAGGCCGAGCGGGTGCTGGGATGTCGGGACGTGTTGGTGAGATTCCGTGTTAGATGTTGACCCTGGACAGCCGAAAGTTCATGTATTATTTGATGTTAAAAGAAAGAGTTGTAATTCAGATGTAAATAATTGTAAAGTTAATTATAACTTTTGCTTGTAGTTGTACGTAGTTAGTACTCTGATGATTGTTGCCAAGCTAGCCGTGCATATATAGAAAAGGCTCAATTCCATTGGGGATTGGGACTCTTCTATATATGTGGCGGTCTGTCATTGCCCTGGTTGTTTTTGCAACTCTGATTTTTTAAAAAAAATTTATACACTAGTTTTTGAACTCGGGGCGTGACATGTTGTTGTAGGCGAATTCCACGAGGGGTAGGTAGCGTGCCCATCCGACCCCCAAATCCAGTACGCAGGCGCGAAGCATGTCCTCGAGAGTTTGGATCACTCGCTCCGACTGTCCGTCCGTCTGGGGGTGAAAAGCTGTGCTGAACTGTAGTTTGGTCCCCAGGGCCCGCTGTAGACTCTGCCAAAAATTCGAGACAAAACGCGTGTCTCTATCCGAGGTGATCGACGCAGGCACCCCATGCAATCTCACGATCTCGCTGATGTAGACTTGAGCTAACCTCTCTCGGGTCCATGTTGTATGAATAGGCAGGAAATGTGCTGATTTGGTTAACCGGTCCACTATGACCCAGATCGTGTCGTGCCCCTGCTGTGAACGTAGGAACCCAGTGACGAAATCCAAGGTGATATGATACCACTTCCACTCTGGCACCGGTAAGGGCTGCAACTTTCCCGCCGGCCGCTAGTGCTCGGCCTTTATCTGTTGGCTGACCAGGCAGTGAGCTACATGTCGCGTCACATCTCCCTTCAGTTTAGGCCACTAGAAGGTCTGCTTGAGGTCTCTGTATATCTTCGTACCTCCCGGATGCGCCGCATAAGGGGCGCGGTTTGCCTCTGCCAAAATTTCCTTCTTCAATTTCGACAAATCCGGCACGCAAATCCGCCCGCGGGACCGTTGGGTGCCGTCGCCTTCCATCGAAAAAATATTCTCTTGGTTCGAGGAGATCTTGTCACGTACGAGCTGTAAGTGAGGATCAGTATGTTGCCCTTCCCGGATCTTCTCGAACAGCGTAGGCTTGACTATCAAGGTTAAAAGTTGCGCGATCGTGCCCGCTGGTACCACCTCCAACTTCAATCGTGAGAACTCTGCGATCAAGCTGCTCTGTTCAGTTATCGCGCCTACAGACGTCCCTTCCATCTGCCCCTTCCTGCTCAAAGCGTCTGCCACTACGTTTGCCTTCCCGGGGTGGTATTGAATTGATAGATCGTAATCCTTCAGCAACTCTAACCACCGCCTCTGCCGCAAATTTAATTCCTTTTGGGTGAACAGGTACTTAAGACTTTGTGGTCCGACAATATGTTACAGTGGACACCAAAGAGGTAGTGTCTCCAAAGCTTTAAAATAAAAACCACTGCGGCCAGCTCTAAATCGTGTGTCGGGTAGTTCTTTTCGTATTCCTTCAGTTGCCAGGAAGCATAGGCTATTACTTTCCCTTGTTGCATCAGTACACCCCCAAGGCCGATCCTTGATGCATCGCAGTATACTTCATAATCCTCTCCGGGTGTCGGTAGCACAAGTACCGATGCCCTGGTTAGCCGTTTCTTGAGTTCTTCGAAGCTCTCCTGGCATTTAGCCGTCCATACAAATTTTTCCCCTTTTTTGGTCAACCGGTTCAAAGGGGTAGCAATCTTCGTGAAACCCTCGACGAAGCGTCTATAATAACCCGCCAGGACCAAGAAACTGCGGATCTCCGTCACTGTAGTCGGTGGCTGTCAATCTATCACCGACTCCACCTTCTTGGGGTCCACGGCAATTCCCTCCGCCGAAATCACGTGCCCCAAAAATCCCACCTCGCGAGGCCAAAATTCACATTTCTTGAGTTTAGCAAACAGCTTCTGATCCCTGAGAGTCGGGAGAATTGTTCGCAAATGGTCCTCGTGTTCCTCGTCGGTGGATGAATAGATCAGGATGTCGTCGATGAAGACCACCACGAACCGGTCTAGGAAGGGCCTGAAGATTCTGTTCATCATATCCATAAATACCGCAGGGGCGTTCGTCAGCCCAAACGGCATAACAGTGAACTCGTAGTGGCCATACCGGGTCCGGAAGGTGGTTTTTGGAATATCCTCGTTCCGAACTCGGAGCTGGTGCTAACCCGATTGCAGGTCAATTTTAGAGAAGACCGTCGCTCCCCGTAGCTGGTCGAAGAGGTCGTCGATTCTGGGCAGGGGGTACTTGTTCTTCACCATAACCTTGTTTATCCCTCTGTAGTCGATGCAGAGACGCAGGCTTCCGTCCTTCTTCCGCACGAAGAGTATCGGTGCGCCCCAGGGCGACACGCTCGGCCTGATGAAACCTTTGTCCAAGAGGTCTTCAAGTTGCGCCTTAAGATCTTTTAACTCCGCGAAGGCCATTCGGTAGGGCGCCTTCGTGATAGGCTGTGTGTCCGGTAGGAGCTCGATAGGGAACACAACTTCACGTTCAGGGGGCATCCCGGGTAGTTCCGTCGGGAAGACGTCGGGAAAATCCCTCACTACCGGGATGTCTGAAGGTGTCGCAGAGGGTCGGGTGGCTAGATCCATAGATGCCAAGTATGCCACACACCCACCTTACACCATTCTTCTGGCCCGTGCTGCTGAGATGACTGTTGGGAAGGAGGTGCTCTTGCACGCCAGGTACACGTGTTCGGGGAAGCCTGGTTCTTGTAGTCGCACATGCCGCTTCTCGGAGTCGATTACTGCTTGGTACCTTGTGTGCCAATCCATGCCTAGCACCGTGTCGTACTCCTTTAGGGGAATTACCACCAGGTCCCAAGGGCAAGACAGTCGCCCTAGTTTTATCGGGCAGGCGGCCACATAGCTATCAGTCTCCAAAGTCCCACCCGCGGTTTGGACCGTCATTCGACTTTAGAGAGGACTCTCCCCAAAACCATGCACAAACACGAAGTCACGAGAAATGAAAGAGTGTGTTGCTCCGGTATCAAAAAGTGTTCTAGCACGGAAATTTGAAACAGAAGTAATACCTGCTACCACATTTGTCGGCGGGTCCGACTCTTGGCGGGTCATCGTGTAAACTCGCCCGCCTGGTTGAGGCTGTCTATCCCCCTCTCGCCGTGGTGCAGGGGGTCTAGAGGTCGACCCCATAGGAGCTTTCCCCCGTCCTGAATGCTGTGGCGAAGGCGCAGAAGCTGCAGAGGATGCTGTTCCCAAGGTTAAGGGGCAGTTGCGGCGAAAGTGCCCCTGCTTGCCGCAGCGAAAGCAATGATCATTTCTTTGGGGGCAATCTAACACTCGGTGCGCCCCCCCGCATATCACACAAGGCCTGTCCCCCGGCCTCGGTCCTCCTGCAGGTGCTCTCCGAGTTCCCGAATGTGGTCTCCACCGTTTGGGGGGTCGGCTCCCGCTAGAAGAGCCTCCCCCAGAGTATTGTTGCGGTCGCTTCTTGTCCTCGTGTTGAGCCGGGCCCTCCTTTCTGGCGCGCATAACAGCGAACCCACGCTCCACCACAGTAGCACTGTCGACCACCTTCTGAAAAGTGTGTAAGTCTGCTGCTTGCACCACCTGGAATATATCGCTTCGCAAGCCATCCACGAAAAGTTGCGCCTTGTGGGACTCGTCCCTCATGACGTATGGGATGCAGTTGGCCAATCGCACGAACTCGCGTTGATATTCCATAACCGTCCTGCTCCCTTGCTGGATGTGATTCAAGTCGTCCTCCAGTTGCCGTTTGACGCTGTTGGTGAAGAAAGCTCCGAACAGCTCCTGCTTGAACGTGGTCCACGATGGGAGCACGGTGCCCTTTGTGGGATCAGGGCGTACCGTCTTCCACCATAAGCGGGCATTCCCCTCTAGGAAGTGGACCGCTAGGGGAACCCACTCGCAATCCTCCATGAGCAAGTCTTCAAATAATTTTTCCATCGTATCCACCCACTTCTCGACGACCCAGGGATCGGTTGTCTTCCCTTCAAACACCGGTGGGTCATACTTCTTGAAGTCAGCCAGGTTGGCCCGCACTCGGTCCCGCTCAGTCAGCGGAACTGACCCCTCCCCCGTGGCGACGGCGGCCACGGTGGGGGAAGGTGTCACCACGGTCTCCCCCAGGGAACCCCCGCCAGTGGTCCCCGGCGCGGGTCTCGTAGTCGCTGTCGTAGGTGCTGCTGCTGGCGTCGTGGTCTGGGATGACGGCATCCCGGCTGCCGCAGCCGGTGGAGGGGCCGCGCCTGTCGAGGCCCTCGTCACCTGCAGTCCCGTTGCTGGTGCGGTTGGCCCGTGCGGAGGGGCCTGGGCGACCGTCACTGTCGCGGCCGGTTGCTGTTGCGTCAACTGACGCACGTGGTCCGTGAGGGTCGCCAGCTGCCCTGCCATTTCCCGCAATTATTGTCGCAGGAGCTGGTTCTCCGCGGCCGTCGACGCCGTCGCATCTGCCCCCGTGTCCTCGGCCGATGATCTAGTTCGGACCATTGTCTGTACACACACACAACCAAAGTTAGCTCTCGACTCCGCTAGAAGCAATCAACCACTTATCGAGAGAAAATGACCTATACATTCCCCCGCCCGCCCCGTCCCCCCCCCGATCACTCGCGTTCTACACTCCTATGCCCTACACATTTCATTCATTTGTAGCTAAGGGTGGTATCTCCGTGGATGTCGGACACTGTCTGTTGTGATTAAAAAATTGTCTCTGATACCATCTTAATCTGTCACGCCCCGGGGGTTTCGTTCAGCGGAAACAGTCAACGGAAACATAGGGATTTGTTTTCTTTTCTTTTGCATATAATTTTTTTTGAAATTCCTTTTTCCCCGGTGCGTGCCCAGACCCGCCGCATACACGGATTCACCCTGCAAACGGACAGAGTCTCCTATGTATATGCACGGCGTTGCGGCTAATACAACATCCAATCATAGAAGTTTATTCAATCAAAACAGTTTCCAAACACATACACATACATAATTGAACAATTCTCGGGGCCGATCAACTTGAAAAGATAAAACCACAGTTTTGTAAGCGGTGCCCACCCGGCACCCAGATTTCTAAAACAGTTTCAAAAACCATAAATCCACAAAGTTTTTAAAACAGTGCCCACACGACACTCAGGTTTTGAAATCCGTTTTCGAAATCCATAAATCCACAAGGTTTTGAAAACGGTGCCCACACGACACCCAGACTTTTAAAAACGATTTTCGTAATTCTTTTTCTCTTTCTTTTTTTTTTCTTTGAAAACGACCAAACAGAGAAAGGGAATAAAACTCAACATCCTCATAGCTAGAGAGTAAAGTACCGACATCCACACCGACCCCACGAGGGTATCGAGAACCACACAGTTGACTACAATAGCAAATGAAATGTGAAGTAGAGAAGAAAATACAGTCTAGGGCCTCCATGGACCCAAAAGCTACTGTCTCGGCCTCACCGTCGCCTAGCTCTCTCCCCTGAAAGAACCTATCACGGAGTGGGGAGTCAGCGACACGATAATAATAAGGAAAGCAGGAAAAAGTAGTAAATCCAACAGTAAGACTATCCGGAGCAACCACCCTCCCAAGAGAGAAATAAAACAAGAGCACCTGCAAAACCTGACCACATCGAGCACCTACCCCAACGGGTCGCACCGCTCACACCTTAGTGCCTCAAAACCCCACACCTATGGGGGCCCCCACGACGTCACCTCGTGGGTTTACACGGGTCATAGACCACTTTTCCGGAAAAGCGCACCCTTTGCGGTGGCCAAACCCCGGGTGCGCGTGTCGCAGCCTCGAGCATAGTAACCAAGAAACAATGTATAACAAAAGAGTGAGAACCATAGAGACTATCAGCATTAGCATGGTTAAACATACAATTAACATCGTCACAAAAGTCGGAAGCCCTACACTAAGTCTCAAAATAAAAACCCACTTGTCTCGTGCGGTGATCAACGCGCTACTCCTCCGCGTCTTGGTGCGCTCCCCGAACCTACACGATCCCACCGCAAAGAAGTCAGTAACTCGAAACCCCCCCAACGAAGACCAAGGAACAACAGACCCTCCTGGTCGGTCGGGGAACGCGGCCCGCAGATCCGGCGGCGGCGGCGGCTTCCCGAGTCGGGTGCATGGCACGGACGGCCCACAAGCGCGCGCGGCCTACGCGGCATCCGACCCCGCGCGGGCGCGCTGCCCGCCTGCGCGGGCGGCCCCGTGCGGCGCCAGACCCTGCGCGGGCGCCCCGCCTGCGGGTTGCCCCGCGCGGCGCCCGGCCCGCGCGGCGTGCTGCCCGCATGCGCGGGCGGCCCCGCGCGGCGCCCGACCCCGCGCAGGCGTGCTGTCCGCTTGCACGGGCGTCCCCGCGCGGCGCCAGACTCCTCGCGGCGCCCCGCCTGTGGCGGCCCCTCGCGGCGCCCGACCTGCGCGGTGAGCTGCCCGCAGGCACGGCGGCCCCGCGCGGCTGCCCTGCCTGCGGGTGCCTCGCCCTCCCCTTCGCACATGTTGGGCGCCCTATGACCGGATCGAGGGATCCTCCCCTCGCAGTAAGCAAGAACACCGAAGGAAAGAACAAGGTAACTACGCACCTCGGTTTCGTCGGCGAAGGATGAAGGAGAAGGATCGTCCCGTTCGCGCTTGCCGGATTCTGCAGGGAGTGCGATCGACCTTCCTTCTCCCCGATCACGACGCCTCGGTTCTCCACGCCGACCGATAAAGAGAAAAAGAACTAGGGATCGTGTTCCTCGTACGCGCTCAGAGGTGACCTAACGTACAGGGCAAGAGGAGTGGAAAATAAAACCCTAAGCCCCAAATCACGAATTAAATCGATCGGTCGAAATGAGGAGTGGGAATGAACCCAAACCCCCGACTAAGAGAACTGATAGTTCGGGTGCGGACCAGGGTCCGGTTTGCCTCGAAACACGTGCTGATCGCCCGGGCTGCTAGCAACCCTCAGAAATTTATTCTGGGAGATCCCGGGGTCGGAATTCAGATCCGATCGTGCCACCGTTCTCCGTTTCGCGAGCTTTATTACCTAAAAATACCCGCCAGCCCCCGATGGTCTGCCCAGAAAGAAAAGTGGATTAATAACCCACCCGCCGGACCACTAAAAGAGGTGCGAAATTAAGCAGATCAAATGTACAGCTTTTGAAAAACAATTAACGAAGGCGGTTACTACCGGCTGGTGCCGCGCGGGCCGCCTGCAGGTAGCGCGCCGCGCGGCAAGGGCCGCCGCGCGGGGCTGCCTACATGCGCGCCGCGCGGGCTAGTGCCGTGCGGGCCGCCTGCAGGCAGCACACCGCGCTGCAAGGGCCGCCGCGCGGAGCTGCCCGCAGGCACCGCGCGGCACCAGCTTCGTAGATGGATTGCGGAGCAATATTTTTGAAGTTGTGCAAGCAGCGGAACTTCACACCTTCCAGAAAGTGGTGGATAGGACCACCATTGTGGAGCGCGGATTTGCAGTGACGCGCGCCCGACGAGAGGACTCGGAGTACAACAAGGATAAGAAACGCCCCCAGCCCTTCTCGGGAGGGGGAATTTCTGTCACGCCCCAGCGTCGAAACTGCGACCCGGGCTCGCCAACAGATCCGCCGCCCATACGGGAAGCCCGTATAGACGAAGCGACTAACCTGCAAAAGAGCATCTATACTATGCAGATATCAGAGCTGAAAGTAAATCTGCTAGAAATAAAAACTATATACAACACAAGTCCTCACCAAAAGTACAAAAGTCACTCGAGCAGTAGAAAATAAATACAACTCTATACCTCACTACAAAGTTCTCTCAACAGGAACTCTCAAAAGTAATAAGGGTACATCTACTCTCTGGACGACGACAGGTGGGGAACTATCTCGCGACTCCCTTACCTCGATCAGAAGAAGCAGCAACAGGAGCAGCAGGAACCGGAGTAGAAGTCCCTGTGGGAAAAATACACCACGACGGGTGTGAGAACTACGTCCCAAGTAGTTCTCAGTGGGTGCCGCCAACAAGCCCGACGGTCTGCCCACTAAGTCTACTAGAGGCATAAAGTAACAATATAAAACTGAAATGAAAGGCTGGAAAAGTAACTCAACAGCTACTATGCCTCTATCTAGATGTTCAAGAAAAGGGACAGATGAAACATGATGCATCTACTAACACACACAGTAAACTCACCAAATCTAAACTGACTGCCTCAAAGGGTCCAGTCAAACCTGCGCCCACCTACTGCCACATATCCTCAACAGGACGGGTCTACCGTAGGGTGTCCGTGACTGCCACTAACTGGGCCAGTCAGAGGGACGGCGTCGACAAGTCGCGATAGCAAGTAACAGGCCCAACTCCGGAGTGGCTCTCGAGGGGAGCGACCCCACCGAGGAAAGTATCCGCGTATCTCTGTCGAGCTCAAATATGGCTCATGCAGGCTGTAGTCCAAACCACGATCAACAAGATCGACCAACAACACCAAGCTGGAAGTCACACAGCTGGGGCCACCGTCCACCAGACGGCTCCCACAAGAGAACACTAAACTCTCCAGAAAGACCGACACCATAAGGGTTCGGAAACCCGATAGACCGGTGCTAAGAACCCTATCAAACAAGAACAGACTCTAGGCTCCGACTATCGAAGTTCACGATCCCTTATAGTTCGGGAAGGCAATAATCACAATACAACTCGCGGAAGACCCCAACAGGGCCCGAAAGTCCCGGGGGACCTACACCTACAACCCTATCAAACAAGAACAGGTTCCAGGCTCGGCCCCCGTGGCTTTCGTCCCGACAGAAGGGACGACCCCTAGAACCCAGACCACTCGAATCCTCTCGAGTGGGGAGATTTACCGGAAAAGGTGACATTTGTTATTGAAAACTAATTTGATCTGGAAGAAATCCATATTAATGATTTTAGTTCTTTTTAAAAAAAAACAGTTAGAAAACAAGTGTTTTACCCAAACCCCGAAGGGCTGATGCCTTTGTCCAATCAAACAAGAACAGACTCCAGCGGCCCTTCGATGTTTGGAAGAAAACATTGGTAGACTAAAAATCATGTATATGTCAAAAGAGTTCTGGGTTCTAGGTCCGGCTAACACTAGTAAACTACTGCCACTAACACAGTGGCGACGACCCAAACAGGGGAAAACAAGATCTCTCGGGTCCACCATTTACCCCAACGGTTCCCGATACAGACAAGCGAACCACTACATCTACCAGACTCCACTCTGCTCCCAAGCACGAGTGCAATGCATCCCACACTATAGAGAAGTTCCCGACCGCTCGGCCCACTATCCGGGCGAGGATAACACTAAGTCCAGGAATGCGACATAAAGTGTGGATGTCTAAACATAAATAACCCTAGCCCAAGTGAGGGTTTTCTACTGGTCTGGTTACACATGCAACATATGACGGGGGTGCTAGGTCAAGTTCCAATATAACAAATATTTAACATGATAGTAGGAAAGCAAGAGATTACAAGATCGACAGATAAAACAAGGATCAACAATTCCTACGCTCTAGCATGCTACCCAAGTCCAATCACTTATCATGCATGATTCTATATCAATAGAATTAGAGTACAGTCCATAGATCTTGAAAGCAAGCCACCCACCTGAAAACGCTAACTGTCCGGAGCCGTACAGCTGAGAAAACCAGGAAAATAACCACTCTAGGTCCAACAGGTCCAGCACAGCCCACAATCCCTCCTGGGTACAACATAAGGCTACAGTTACACTTTAAATCCAATAAAATCCAGGTTTTACAAATCTGCTGGGAACAGTCCACTTACTGCGAAATTTTCACCTGTAAAAACGAAACTCCAAAAATTCTGATAAAATACCCACGGCGAATCCTCGCGTCGATAGCTTCGAAACGGGTACCTGCACGTCCAATCGAGCACCGTAGGCCAAGTTACAAATTCCACAGTATCGGTGCGCACAATCCCAAAACCATTCAACTGTAAACTCTTGTACAGATAAAAGGGAACAGTGTATACCTTCGGGAAGGTCTCCAAAAATTCCAAGAAAAAATCCACGATGATCCTCGCGTCGAGTAGATGAAAAAAGTCTATAAGCACGTCTTGATCAGAGACTCGTGCGCGAAGATCTCCTCAAAAGAAGGTGCTGCCCTCACCCAAAATCTCACAGCAAAAGGGTCCCAATGAGCACGAGAAAACACCTCGAAAAAACGTGAAATCTGAAAATGTCCGAGAAACCCAAAATCGTAGCCTCACCTGTTACGAATCCAGCAGCGAAGAAATCGCTCGAAAAGATCGTCGGAGTAGACCAGGGGAGCTAAAACACTGCTGCTGCGCCGAGAAGAACACAGGAACCACCACGTCGCGCCGCGCCGTAAAATAGAGAACCTCGTGGATGCGTGCCCATAAAAATCCCAAAACTTTGCAGGTGGATCCAGAGCTTGAAGATGAAGAAGTCTTCTTAAGGTTGCTCGGGCAGAGGAGGCTCGAAAAGAGGAGAAAAGGGGAGAAGAAAGAAGGCTCGGGCTGCTACTTAAAGGCCCCAAAAAAAACATAATGAAGAAATAACCAAATTGCCCAAGATTCGGGCGGCTACAGTGCAGCCCGGCCCAGATTCGGGCGGCTACAGTGCGGCCCAGCCCGAATTCGGGCGGCTACAGTGCAGCCCGGCCCGGCCGGTTTCGGCGCGCACAGTGGCGGCCCCGGCACCGGCCGCCCGCACACGGAATCCGGCCGGACAGCCTTGCTTGGTCCGACCGCGCCGACGCCCGCCACGTGTCCCCCGAACACGCAGCAGCCGTGCAAAAGCCGCCACGGGGAGCGCCACGGTGTCCTGCCCGCGTCAACAGCGGCAGGTTGCGCCCGCGAATCAGCGGGCGCCACGTGGCACCTCCCACGGTCGCCCGCGCCTGCCCCGCGTACGGCCAACCTGCCCCGCGCTCTGCGTGGACCGCGCGCTCATGCGCCGCCGCAACCGGGTGCCGGCACGTGGCGCGCCCCCGGTCCACGCCTCCCCGCGCACTCCCGCAGACCGAGCGCACCAGAGCCGCCCAATCAGGCGCTGCCACGTGGACACCTGCCGGTCCACGCGCCTCCCGGTGCACCCCGGTCCAAACCCCAGTGCTCCGTGGACCCAGCTGCGTGCGCCGGCCAATCAGGGCCTGCCACGTGGCTCCCCGCGCCGTCCACGGCTCCCCCAGTGCACCAGAAATCCAGTAAATTTTCCGGGGAGTTCCGTTTTTGGGCATCCGGACTCAGAATTTGGCAAAACAAAAAGCCATTTTCAAGCGTTTTTCAGCAGCTGAGTCCATTTCCGCCGTCCATTTGGCCTAATTCTTTTTCAAAATTTCGGCAAACCCAGCCGAAAGCACACAGCTATAAAACCGTACAGGGTCCCTCTGTGGCATCCATTGATGCACCATGGCCAGATACACCAACAACAGGTGTTCTAACAGTGGATCCATCGGAAAAATGCTGGCATGGGGTTCGGGGGTCCTACACCGCGCCCGTGATCGGTCTAAAAACGATAATCCGGCGATGATGGTCCCCCGCCGGAGATCGGGACGACGGCGCCGTTGGGCCTGCACCCGAGAGGTCCTCTCGGTGTCAGAAATACCTTGGTAGAGTCTAGGTTCAAGAATAACAAGAAAAACCTAAGAGCTTACCTCGCCGGAAAACCAAGAAGAAGGAGGGAACGGCCGCGGCGGCGCGCGGCGGCGGCTGGGTCCGAGGTCACCTTGGCTCGGATGCGGCTTCACGAGGGACCTCACCAGACTGGGTTTTGACCCTCCAAGACCTTCCTGGACACCCTCTCTCCGAGTCACCCGAGATCAAGAGGTGTCTTGATCTTCTTCTTCTCCGGCGACGTGGAGGCGGCGCCGGCGCTAGCTTCGGTTGCGAGGAGCACGCAGAGAGGGGAGGAGGTTTGTTGAGGTGCGGCTAGGGCAGAGCCTAGGCTTAGGTTTCCTTGTGCATGGAAACCCTAGCCGTACACATGCTTATATATATAGCATTTGCTACAATTGCCATTTAGCCCCTCCAAGTCTTGCCATTTGCTATTAGGTCCCCTACAGTAGCTTTCCTTTGCACTTAAGTCCTTATCCAAGAACTAGCACGAGAAACGAGGCAACTTTAATAGGGTTTTAAGTGTAAATATCCCATTTTTCGCCCTATTTCACGTATTTCGGGGCGATCCGGTCGCCGAAACGGAAAATGGACTGCGCCATGACGTCCGGCTCGACGAGACCTATCAGGTAGCGATCTCTAATTTTCGCGAAACTGCCCGTATAAAATCTCGGTCCATAATAATTGTGTCAAAATACAGTTTTCGCGCTTTTCGAGATTCCAGAGTCGTCAAACAGAATTTTCGACTGCGCCATTACGTTCAGAACATCGAAAATAGCTAGAATTGACTACTCGAATCACTATATTAGGAGTCCAGATAGTAGATTGGGCCAACGTTGGCGCGAAGGGGACTCGAAAAAAGGGTTTACTGTTCACTTGTACCTGCGACTTAAGTCGCGGGTCCCGCCGGCTTCAACGCCGATTTCTGGAAGATCCGACCGTCAGATCTGAACAAGTTTAATATGGTTTTTACTCAGTTCGTCGTGACGGTCGCACTCGTGGTCTCGGATCTTCGAGATCAGGCTCGGATTGAAAGGTGATATTTATGGCCCTATTTCTGTGCAATTTACACTGCAGAAAAGGGGCACTGAGCTATTCGTGCGTTTCATGATCCCAATTCAACTGGACTTCAATCATTTTCATTAATTTATTTATTTTCAAAATTCAAGTTCTTACATCTCTCCCACCAAAAAGGAAGTTTCGTCCCTGAAACTTAACACAACTTAAGAATCAAATAACTGGGGAAAACGCTCCATCATGGTTGATTCACGTTCCCACGTGGCTTCACGCTCCCCGTGGTTCATAATTCGGTTTCATTTAAACTGCTAAAATTCTGGTTCATAAAGATACCACACAGGGTATGCGATATAGAGGGTCGATGTACCCTATTTATGGTCTGGAATATCAATATGAGACTATAACATCGCTGTCCAAAGACAACCCTGGAGACTAAAACTTAAGTAAGCAGACACATAGACCCATCATGATATTCCCCTTTTCAGGTGGGGTATTTCCTCAGCTCTTTCGACAGTACGTTGTCTGCAGCCAACATACTTATCAAAAGAAGGGTGAAATACCCAAGATCTGTCGCCAACATCAAGTTGGAGACACGATTCCCACCGGAATCCAACATAAGGTATAACTCATACCTCATGACACAAATCTCTATGCCGATACTATAAACCTCCATCAAGGTAACTATCACCTCGTGGTCACATCAACAAGATTAGGAAACGACTCATTAGTGTGAAATACACCTGAGCTCCTAACAACTAGACAAATATCCCGCGCTCTCACGTGACAAGTCATCCTAGGGTTCATCCTAACTAGTTCCTAATCCATCTTTCCTAGGTACCGTGTACCTATTTCTCTGATACCATCTAATCTGTCACGCCCCGATTTTAAAAATCAGGTCTGAAATTTTTTTTTTTTGAAATCAGAGTTTGCAAACTGGGCGCAACAGACCGCCACACGTATAGAAGACTCTTTATCCCAAAGACAAAGACTCCCCTATACATGCACGGCTAAAAATCATCATCAGAGATCAACAGATATATCAGTAACTAATCTAATCTACTCAGCAGGAATAATCAAAATTAAGTTATACGTCATCAGTTTTAAATGTCTAACTCACGATAAACTGGAATGAAATGCGGAAAGTAAATGTCTGCCGAAGTCGTCGATATATAATGCTCATGGGGACAGCTCTATCGTAATCGGCTCACTGGATCGTCCCGACATCTCACCACCCGACGGACCTACAACAGTCACCCGAGGGTGTGAGATACACCGGAGTGCATCCCAGTGGGCACGACGAGCCGAGCTTCAGCTAATCGTACCTACTGGGTACTAAAATCTGCGGATAGTAAGAGTCAACAGGAAAAGCTGGAAAGCATAGAGGTCTACTAGAAATCAGAATAAGAACTGCAGGTAAGTATACTGGAATCAATCACAAAACTGTAGATTATACATGCTGGAAAACATAAACGTCCACTCATAATCAAAATCCACAGATAAGCTAACTAGGCAAGTAATCAATCATAAGTTGGCATCTGAAATGAACTGGCATGAAGCATAATCAAGTGACAGTACATGTACAGGTACGGAAAATACCAGAACCAATCCAATATAACAGAACAGGAATAGGTACTGAAAAGCATGCTAGAACATGGGAGTACATAATCTATGCATCAATCACAAGAATATCAGCACCCAACCAATGCCATTATTGGTCACGGGGACCTCAGGCTCATACCACTCTCTGCACCTATCCCACTGACATAACCCCGCACCCATATGTGCTATCTGGGGCTCACGGGTCCTTCCTCCAGACCACTTTACCGGTAAAGAACAATAGCCACGGGGAGCGACCCCGGCAATGTTCGTGAAGTACAGCAGTGCATGGCAAGTCACAATGATCAATCTCACGGTCTAGTGACCGAGTAGTCGGCACACGCCGAAATCCCAACAGGGAATCATCTGTCTATATCTATCCATCGGAATCAATCAATCATGTATATCGAGTAATGTCTATCAATCAGGATCAATCAATCATGCATATCGAGTAGTGTCTGTCATCAATCAGGATCAATCAATCATGCATATCGAGTAGTGTCTATCAATCAGGATCAATCAATCATGCATATCGAGTAGTGTCTATCAATCAGGATCAATCAATCATGCATATCGAGTAGTGTCTATCAATCAGGATCAATCATCATGCATATCGAGTAGTGTCTATCAATCAGGATCAATCAATCATGCATATCGACGTATATCAAGAAATATCTCAATGACAGGAATCAACAGGTATCATCTAATCATGCAAATCTATATCTCAATCAATCAGGATCAGTCAGGAATAATCAGGGAGTATGTATATGTTAATCAGCTGATCGTGACCAGAAATCTCAATCACAGGTCTAATCAGGTCAATGTCAACAGTGACATCATGATATGTCAAGATAGGTCATATAATCAGAGCGGGTGAAATCAAAAACAGGGGTCCGACTGGACTAAAGCAACCAGAGGGCCAAAAAGCTAGCCCGGGCCGAAGCTACCCACCTGGATGAAGGCAGATCCACGAACTCCCGCAGCTACTAGGTGGCAGGTGCTGAACAACTGGGCCCTGTATGAGGAGGTCTGGTCAGTAATAGACTCACACACCCATCCCGACGACACCATAGTGACGTGACACTAATACGGGGCAATATCGTCAATATATGAATGAAACCCGATTCCCGATCAACGAGAGTCTACAGAACTCTAACAAAATGGCTAGCAGGTGTATATGCACTGTTTAAAGACAGCTATCAAGTCCAATTTACAATTTAGTCCAATATGTTTTTAAAATTGCATCATATTCCTTAATTAATCGACTATTTCAGCTTGTTCTTGTAATCCGGGGGTCCAAAATCGACGCCGTAAGTTTCAGCGCGTCCGTTACAACGAGACCCAGGCCGTGCCACACAGAAAATGGGCCGAGACCAAGCCCAATACAAAATTGGCCCATAAACTCCTTAGGTTCAATTCGCAACTATGCTTAATCCCAAATCTACTTGGTCATTTACAGAGATAACTGAAGCATAATGTACAGGAAGGTAAGTGGAGTTGAGGGCTCACTGAGACTGGCCGGGAAGTGGCAGGAACAGTGGCCGGAGAGAGGCTTGAACTCGGGCTAGGGCTCGGGTTGGTGTTCTTGGAGCAGCACTGGTCCAGACCTGGACCAAGTGTGAGCATGGGGTAGTGGAGGTCCCCAGGAGGTTTCGGGTCCATGTGGGGTCGAGCCCCGCGGCAGGGGAGGCGCGGCGGCCGGCCGGAGGCAAGCCCGTGTGATATTCTTCGGGTGCAACTGCGTGGAATCAGAACCCGACGTTAGGCTCTACATGCAAATGCATGGAAGGCATCCCCCGACCTAAGGACCTTACCTGGGTAGCTTTCCCACAGCGAGAAGCCCCAGCGATCGAGGAGACGAGATCTCCCAAGCTCGGTGAAGAATGAAGCCTCTAATGGCGGAATCCGGCGGCGAGGCCTGGGCCGGCGCAAGATGGACCAAAGCTTCCCCTCGGTGTCAGGAGGCTTGGTGCAGTGGTGGCCGGCGTCGGGTCGGGAGCGGCGGCCGCGCCGGCCCGGACCCGGCGCGGTCGGTCGGAAAGATGCCAATAACCCGATTCCTAGGGCATTTCTCGTTTGGGCTTGATCTTGATCCGATCGGGATCAAACTTCGGGGAAGTGTTGCAGTCGCTCAGAGGAGCCGGATCAACGGTTTCTGATCTCGATCTTGATGGCCGGAAGGAGCCCGCGCCCTCGTATCGGTCTAAAAACGATAATCCGGCGATGATGGTCCCCGCCGGAGATCGGGACGACGGCGCGGCTGGGCCCCTGCACCCGGAGGTCTCCTCTGGTTGGCAGAAAATTACCTTGGTAGAGTCTAGGTGGCACGAATAACAAAAAAGCCTAAGAGCTTACCTCGCCGGAAAAACCAAGAAGGAAGGAGGGAACGGCGCGGCGGCGCGCGGCGGCGGATGGCCGGAAGCGAGGTCACCTGGCTCGGATGCGCTCTGTCGAGGGACCTCACCAGACTGGGTTTGACCTCAAGACATTCCGGTAAACCCTTCTCTCCGAGTCACCCGAGATCAAGAGGTGTATTGATCTTCTTCTTCTAGGCGCGACGTGGAGGCGGCGCCGGCGTGTGTGTGTTCGGTTGCGAGGAGCACGCAAAGAGGGGAGGAGGTTTGTTGAGGTGCGGCTAGGGCAGAGCCTGCGTAGGTTTCCTTGTGCCTGGAAACCCTAGCTCACAATGCTGATATATATAGCATTGCTACAATTGCCATTTAGCCCCTCCAAGTCTTGCCATTTGCTAGTGAGTTTCCCTACAGTAGCTTTCTTTGCAATTAAGTCCTTATCCAAGAACTAGCACGAGAAACGAGGCAAATTTAATAGGGTTTTAAGTGTAAATATCCATTTTTCGCCCTTATCACGTATTTCGAGGCGATCCGGTCGCCGAAACGGAAAATGGATGCGCCATGACGTCCGGCTGACGAGACCTATCAG